>CM062601.1:34605394-35015343 GCA_031470985.1 Agastache rugosa | reverse complement strand
AGTAATCCGCACGGCATTTTTTTGAATCTTGCTTATCGGCGGTTTTGTGAGAAGATCGGCCCGTTGTATGTACGTGTGAATTTTCTCAACAATCACATCCTGCTTTTCTACGTGATCTCACAATGAAATGATGTCGTACGTCTACATGCTTGCATCTTGTGTGAAATCTTGGATTCTACGAAATGGCAATCGCGCTTGAGCTATCACGAGAAAATTGGAACTGTCCGAGTTTTACTTCATAGTCATCCGAGTGATGTTTCGGCCGGAGAATTTGCGAGCGACGGCTTCCGGCGGCCATGTGTGCTATACTTGTCGTGGAAGTTGCGACGCGTTTGTTTCTTTGAAAACCATGAAATCAACTTACTTCCTAAGAAGCGACAAGTTCACGAAGTTGATTTTACGTCCAATCCGATCTCCGGCGAAGTACGAATACGAGTATCCGATCAGTTTGTAGATTGTCTTCAGGTTGGGACACGGCCAACATTCGAGTTCCTTTGAGATATTTGAGAATGTTCTTGGTGCTTACATGTGTGCTTCCTTTGGATCAACTTGAAATCGGCACACACTCATTCAGAAACTGCGAAAGAGATGTGCAGACGACTTCTTTGTTAGATACGGCGGGGATCTATTATCCCTCTGTATTTCTTTGGAATCAGCGACTTCCCTTCGGTTCACAGGTTCAATCTTCCGAGTTGGTGTTCATTGGAATCTTTACTGATTCTGCTTGGATTGAACTCCATACTTGACGATCAAATCTTTCACGTATTTGGATTGATTTATGAAGATCCCTTCGAAGATTGCTTGACTTGAAGTCCTAGGAAGAAACTCATTTCTCCCATCATGGACATTTGGAACTTCTGCGACATCATCTCTCCAAATCTTTGGCATAAGAAGCTTGATCTTGATCCAAAGATGATGTCGTCTACGTAGATTTGAACAACCGGGATATCTTCTCGACTTGATGGTGAAGAGAGTTAAATCTCGAGCCCTTCTTGAATCCTTTGGATATGAGAAAATTTGACGAGTGTCGTACCAAGCTCGAGGTGCTTGCTTCAATCCATAAAGAGCCTTCTTTAGCTTGTGAACTTTATTTCCTTCTACTTCGAATCACGGAGGTTGTTCGACGTAGACATCTTCTTTGATTTCTCCATTTAAGAATGCACACTTCACATCCATTTGATAGACCTTGAATTTGTGATGTCTTTGCAAAGGCGAGAAATAGTGCGATTGCTTCCAATCGTGCTGCGGAGCAAAGATTCTTCGAAGTCAATTCCTTCTGTGAGTGTAGCCCTTGGCAACGAGTCGAGCTTTGTTTCGATGACGACTCCCCGGGGTATCCATTTTGTTCTTGAATATCCATTTGGAGTCCTATGACTTTGACTTCTTGAGGTACGTCGACTAATTCCCAGACACGATTTCGAGGAATTCGTTCGGCTCTTCTTGCATGGCATTTGTCCAAGGCACGCTCTTCAAAGCTTCGAGAATTGATTGAGGCTACGGCACTTGAGCTACGTAACACGCCATTAGATTTGTGTCTTCATCATAGACCGTCGAGTTCTAGCTCTGCGAGAGTTGTTTTGTGTCCAGCTTCTTGATGATCCGATGAAGCTTGAGCAGCTGAGCTTCTGGTTTTGCCTTGGTCAGATGGTTCTCCAATGATTGCTGATGATGGATGATCTTCAATCCATCTACTCCTCTTACGAATTTCTTCTTCCAATTGATTGATGCTTGACGTGGCTAAATTTCGTCGGACTTGTAGTTGATCAGGAGTTAAATCTTGAGAGTTTGGCTCTCTTTGATTTAGATTTTGAGAGACTTCGTAGAGCTCGGCTAGAGATGGAGTGAGGACTCATTTGTGTTTGGATTCGGTGATGATGTTCCCCACTTGATTTGGCGTTGAAGCTTCTTCTCGATTTCCGGTGGTGGAGCTTGCTTGGTTGATTTGAATTTCCTATACGGCTCATTGTCCCAAATTAATGGTTCGGCAGTTACGATTCTATTCTCTTGAGCCCTTGTCTGAATCAATCTTGAAGATTCTCCTTCGCTTCTTCGTTTGATAGAATCTCTATATTCGAAGGAGGATTCGTCAAAGGTAACATGCGGAGTTACTTCAACTATTTGCGTTCTTCTGTTGAAGACTCTGTATGCTTTACTCACAGCGGAGTAACCAAGGAATACTCCTCGGTACGCATCTTTTCGTCGAACGTCTTGGTGTGTCTTCCCATTATTGAGGATGTGACATTTGGATCCGAATACCTTGAAATATCCAATGTATGGTGATACATTGTTCCATAGCTCATACGGTGTCTTTCCTTGCCTTGATGTGAGTAGGGAGCGATTCTGAGTGAAGCAAGCTGTGTTGATTGCTTCAGCCCAGAACTTCTTTGGAATGGCAGAGCTAGCTAGCATTGAGGTAGCTGCTTCCTTGAACTCCGTTCTTCTCGCAAAAATCATAAATAGTTTCATTTAGAAACTCCGTTCCACGATCTGATCTTATTGCCATTATCTTGCACTCCTTCTGTGTTGATAGTCTTTCCAGCAGGACAGGCAGCTTAGTTCTGGTTTCGCTCTTCTGGTATAAGAATGATACCCATGTGAATCTTGAGAAATCATCCACAACGACCGAGTATATTTTCTGCCATTGAAGCTTCTTTAGAGTATTTGGACCAAAAAGATCCATGTGAAGAAGTTGAAGAACTCGATCGAGTTGGTAGCTTGAGAGAAGAATGAAATTCTTGTTTGCTTTCCTTGTTGACACTTGTTGCACATATGACTTTTGTCATATACTTGATACGGAATTCCATTAGCGAGCTTTGGTTCCTGGCCGGTTTGTTAATTGTCTTGAAGTTGAGATGATTCGGCCGTACGTACCACGACGGTGACTTCATTCTTTGCTTTTTGATACAAGACACGTCTCGGAGGGCTTATTCCGGTCAATGAAGTACATATTTCCTTCTCTTTTCCTCTTAGGAGTATCTGCTTGGTTTCCTTGTGCTTCCTTGTCATCCTTGTGCATCAAACTTGACGAGAAAAACCGTTGTGCTTGAGAATTGGCTAATGGAAAGCAAGTTATGTTGCAATCCTTGTACATAAGAAACATTTGGGATTATCACATTTCTAGTTTTAAATGTACCATAACCTTTGGTTAGGCCTTTGGAGTTGTCACCAAATGTTACTTGTGGACTGTACGCTCGATATACTCTGGAGTAGATGCTTTAGGTGCGTCATGTGCTTGGAACATCCTTGTCCAAGTACCAAAGCGTTCTCATCGACTCCTCGAGAGATGCGTCGATTCCTTGCAACCTAAACAAAAGTTAAAATTCGGGTACCAGGTTTTTAATTGGGTCCTTGTGGGTTAGACGAGAGATCCTTTGACGATCCGAGATCTGCTTGATGACTCAAATTGGGTCATTTGATGCTGATAATTCTCCCAGTGAGTCGATGTACACATTCGTTGTGTTCTTCATGTTATTCTTTGGCGGGGTCTAGATCTTCGTGTCTTCTTGTTTTGTTGTCTGGATTTCTTTTGGTTTCCGGTGTGTGCCTAGGCTGAGACGTTCCTTAGTCTCACGGTGTCTCAATGTGATCTTGTGGTGGAAATGATTATCCGGTGATACTCGTATGAGTGGTATCCAGTGGGTATCTACGATATCTTGGTTGATATCGATCAACGTCTTTAGTCTTGTGGCTAGTATCGGTAAAATCCGGCATGTGGTCTTCGTTGAGGTTGAGCACGTTCTTTGTCTAAGTTGGGCTTGAGGTTGTCGCACGGTGACCTTCTTGATGTCTGTGTGTTATCGTGAGCTTGATAATGTTTAAATTGTTATTCTTGACGTCTGTTTGTGTCCTCAATGATTGATCTTTGAAATTTCTTTGGGATTGAAGGTTCGAATTGCACGTACAAACATAACCTTTTGTTCCACTTGTGGAGGCAATGTTGAGGCATCCTTTGATTCGTTATATCCAGATCCGCTTTGAGTCTTCTTTGGACGGCGAGTACTAATGATCTCGTCCATTGTTGACGTGGCTTTGATGAGAGCTACTATCTTAGATAGTACCTCTTCGGTGCTTTTCGGCTCAATGATCTCGGTGACTTCGCTGGTGTTGTGACCTTTTCCACATCTTCTATCCTTTATTTCTTCTCGGTGTTGAATTCCTTCATCGAGTGATCTTGTTTCACTATTTTTGTCTTTTAGTGAAACGACTTCTGTTGGATTTGTGTTGTATCGATTTGCGTCGATACGCTTTGTCTTTTCTAGTTCGGTTTCGGCTCGGCATTCTCGCGCATAATGACGTCAAGGATCTCTTGAAGCTCCTTGGAATCGTTCATTACTTTCTCTACTAGACTCCAATCGGGTAGTCAGTTCGAGTCTGTGTAGAGTGTTCGTGTGATGGTGAGATGTTAGATAGATTTAGAGTTCGAGACGTTATCTCGTTTCATCGATGCCATCTTTTGTCCCATGAAGCATGTATCCCAATCGGGTTCATCATGGGCCATCGGGGCTTCTTCTTAGAGTACGAAAATGGCATGTCATTCATTTTCTTGCACTCGATTCTTCATCGGCGATATAAGCTCTCCTTGTCATTTCTTAGCTTTTAATTGGTCTCTGTCTTTCTTGGACGGCTTTGGACAATCTTGTCGGTAGTGTCACTGGTTCCTTGCGGTTGAAGCAACCTTCACTGTTCGTTGGTCGGTGACTTCTCATCCCATTCTTTGCGTCTTTATCTCTGTATGTCTAAAGAACTTCTTGTATTTGCCACTTCTTTGGTGTTGAGTCTGTTATAATTTTTCACCATCATGGCAATTTCTTCGAGTAGCTTCCTCCTTTGCTTTCATATCCTTTTTATCCTTCTTCGTCTTGGAGGACTCGAGTGACTTGACATGGTGACTTTTCGAGTTGGCTGCGAAAGCTATTTCTTTTGGAGAGTAGGGTGAGTTCTCCGATCATTCGTACGCCTTGAAGATTCTTCTTGAGTGATCTTGAAGTTGTATTCGTTGGCTTTTTAAGAGTGAGAACAACGCTTTACGTAGATAGATCACCCAAGTCACTTCGACTTTGGTGAACTACCTTGTAAGTGTTCCATTCAGCTGAAAGAAATTTGAAAGAACCTTTAGATTCTTTTCCGTGGGTATATTTCCCGATTCGATTGTCTCTATCTCAATGACTATGTTTGAGAACCTTAGCTCCATCGCTTCGATGGACTCGTTAACTAGCGCTTGAAGTTGTCGAATTTTTGGCAAGCTATTGTGAATTTGTTTTCTTTGATTTCTTCAGATCCTTCACATAGCTTGGCAAGTATTTCCCACATCTCTTTGGGTCTCGCACTTGATGATCTTACTCGGGTAGGCGTTTGAGGCTTGTTGATGAGATGGTGTTTCTTGCGAAGGCATCCGGACCAGCTTGCTTTCGTTCTTTTGACGAGTAATCCTTCTTTGGCTTGAGAATTGGCCGGTATTCTGGTTGTCCTCCATCATGGGCTGGTACGAGTTCATTTCCTTGTTTATAAATAAGGATGGGTCCGTCTGTGATGACGTCCCACATCATGTCGTGATGTGCGCAAAGGAAGCTTTTCAATGCGAGATTTCCAGTTGCATAGTCATCTACCGAGAAGGTGGGGAGATTCTGTTAAGATAAGAATCCGTAGACATGTGCGGTATGTAATAAGATGAGTTTTTCGAAAAACGGATACGTTCGATTGACCAACGACACGAGTGTCAAGAGAAATCTCTTGATACGAAACGGTGATCTTTTGAACCCTTTGCTCGATACCAATTGATGGTCCTTGAGTGGGTACTTGGTGTAGAGGGGGGTGAATACACCAAGTAGATTTTTCGAAACTTTTTCAAGTTAAAACACGAGTTGGTGAGCTCGAGTTATTGATCCGTCAAATTTGGGGAGGGTCGGTGGGTAAATGCTTTCATTTGTGATGCGGAAAGTGGTGGTTTTGAAAACTTAGCTCGATTACTTAGAAAAACTCGGTTTGAAAAGATTAACTTAACGTTTTCAACTTAGTCAGGTTGTGCAACTTTTACAGAGACACAGCTGTCTTTGGAGAGCAGCTGTGTTGTGCAGTTTTGAACAAATATGCAATGATATGAAGTAGTTAGTACACAGCTGAATATAAAGCAAAAGTAAAGAGAGAGAGTAAGAAGCACGCGAGTTTTTACGTGGTTCGGAGTAACATCTCCTCGTCCGCGACCGGAGTTCCTTTGGTAATCCACTTTACCACTTGGTTTCCAAGTACCAAGCAACTTCACAACTCTAACCCGGGCATGTGTTCCAACGGTTGCGGGCCTTTGTCAAGCCTATACACCTTCAGTTTCCGGGTACTGAAGAACCTAACCACTCGAATTATGCGCTTCGAGCAAGCGTACCTTTACCTAACCTTTCTGGGTTTGGGTTTGGGTATGGGGTTCCAACTATGAACGAGTTCTTACAATTAAGAACTTCAGAGTATGATGAACTCGTTCGAAATCTAGGCTTAAGATATACAATGAGTTTGGCCTAGGGAACAGACGAAAAACTAAGCAGTTTCTTAACTAGAAACACTTTAAGATAAAGTGTTCTTTGATCTATGTAGAAGCTGCTTGAGAGCTTTTGAAAGAATGATGATTTCGGATAATGAAAGCTTGTAGAGAGTTTTCGTATACGATCACGAGGTTGAAGACGGGTTTATATAGGTAGAGATTCAAGACTAGCCGTTGGAGGAGCCGTTTGAATCTTACCTACTCTTCTTAAATACAAGATCTGCTGTTGGGCGTATCTGCACCTGTCTTCATTTGTGTCACGTCCTAGGTTACGAAGTCTAGGATGCGTCTCGGCAATCCCTCATTGGTCGAGCGGGTTGACTTCCTCCGATTCGGGATCTTCGCCTTTAAATTTGGCTTTTGAATTCGAAGGCTGCAGGCCCATCTTGAAGTGGAGTTTTCGGAGAGATAGTTCTTTGTTAAATACGACTTTGGACCGAGTACATGTTTGAACTCGGCTCGAATTCTCTTCGGCAATCGAGAAGCTCTGTTGGATCACTCGGTGAAGGTTGGCCAGCCTCTGTCTTTTGCTAGGCCCGACTCGGGGTTGTGAACACGGTAGGTCGGCTATTTGTCTTGGCATTTCTTAACACTGTAAACCTAGAACAACTAAGGCTCAAACGGGCGAAATTTGGAAAACACTATTTAGGTTGACGCGATCATCTATTCGGTTGGAGAATCAGTTGGGTTTTGGTATCAAATCGAAACCTTATAATTTTCCCAACACACTGTCAAGCCTAACCTTTCAGTTTACGGGTACTGAAAAAACCTTACACACTTGAATTTCCCGCTTTTAGCAAGCGTAACCTTGACCTAACCTTTCCGCGTAAAGAGGGATTTGGTTTGGGGTTCCAACTGTGAACGAGTTCTTGCAATTAAGAACTTTAGAGTATGATGAACTCGTTCAAAATCTAGGCTTAAGATATACAAAGATTTTGGCCTAGCGATCAGACGAAAAACTAAGCAGTTTCTGAACTAGAAACACTTTAAGATAAAGTGTTCTTTGAACTATGTAGAACTGCTTGAGAGAGCTTTTGAAAGATTGATGATTTCAGAGAATGAAAGCTTGTAGAGAGTTTTTCGTGTTTGATCCTGAGGTTGAAGACGGGTTTATATAGGTAGAGATTCAAGACTAGCTAGTTGGAGGAGCCATTTGAATCTTACCTCTTTCTTCTTAAATTCGAGATCTGGTTGTTGGACAAATCTGCTTTGGCTGTCTTCGTTCGTGTCACATCCTAGGTCACGAAGTCTAGGATGCTGATTCAGTAATCCCTCATTGGTCGAGGCAAGTTGACTTTCTCTGATGTCGGGATCTTCTGCCTTCGGAGCTGGCTTTTGAATTCAGAGCTGGATTGGGCAAACTGACTTGAAGTGATGTCTTCAGAGTTAGTTCCCTTTGTTCTGTACAGCTGGACCGGCTGTGTTTTGAACTCAACTCGAATTCTCTTCAGCTTGATCATGCTCTGCTGGAGGACTCAGCTGAAGGTTGACGCCTGCTGTCTTCCGCTAGCTGACTCCTGCTGTAGACACAGCTGGATCGACTGCTGTCTTCCGCTTCCTTAACCTGTAAACCTAGAAAATCTAAAACTCAAACAGGCGAGCTGGAAAACACTACTTAGGTTGAAGCGATCATCTATTTGGTTGGAGAATCAGTTGGGTTATGGTATCAAATCAAAACCTTATAATTTTTCCAACAATTTCCCGCTTTTTGATGATGCCAAAACCTAACTGAGACAACTTATGACGCAGAAAAACTTGTGTTTTATTAATGTAAGAAAATATATTATAACACAGGAAAAAGAAAGAGAGAAAAAAAATCTTCAGTCTTCAATCTTCAATCCCAGTTGGCTGGGTCTTCTCTTTTGCATCCGTTGCTTCTTTCTTTTGACTCATCTCTTCTCCAGTTAATTCTGATTCAGCTGGTTCCTCTAGCTCAACAGTTGCCTCCTTTGTCTCATTCTCTTCCCCTTACTTCCTTTTTGGCATGATCAAACGGGGTGGGAGAGATATACCATCGAGCTGTTGCGATGTTTTAGTTTGGCGAGCGCGTGGTCTTCAACTACGAGCGGCGGGTTTGGAGTCTAGGTGGCTCGGTGTTGTATTCATGGCAGCTCTTCTTCGATGGCATTAGCCTTGTGATTGCGGACACGAGCGTCCGTGGCTTTGATTCGAGTAGGCGGTCCGGTGAGTGCTTGGAGGGATGAGTTGGCCTTTGGAGATAACATATTCTGAGTCGGGCACAACTTCATTCTTTACAATTTTGCTTCTTCAGACTTCTTAGATTGAATGAGAAAGTCTGATTCAGCACTTGAGAGACTTGAGTATTCCCCTTCCACTTCGAAGTGGTGGGTATTGGGTTCAGCTCATATCATCATCATCTAGCTGCAGGTGATCATTGGCTGGGTGATGTCTTTCATTTGATCTTGGTGCAGGGGCTTAAGCATCTTTCATCGGAAGATCTCGAAGCTGGTGTCCCTATTGAGCTGAAGGAAATTGAGGAGAAGGCGGTTGAAGTATTCCATCTGTCTTGGGGTTTAAGCTTGGTTGATCAACTGGAATACGTCGTTGTGGCGTTGATGATGACGATGTTCACGCTGGCCCATGAACTTCTTCTCCATCGTGAGAAACCACCGCTTGTGGGCCTTTTGCTCCTCGGAGAGTCGTTACGAATTCTCTCATAATGTCAGCTGACTTCTCGGCTGACTGACGGAGCACCTTTGACTTGAGTCTTCTGTTTGAAGACGGTGCTTCAGCATGTTTTGTCTCCTCAAGTTGTTTAGATTCAGTGGGACGGAAATAGATGCATCTTTGCTTTGTCTCCTGCATCTTTTTCTGTGCCTCCTGTGGTGGAGCAAGAGCTTTGACACGTCTGCTCTTGAAGACTCCGGGTTTATCAACATCTGGTCCAGGTGTGTTGACGTTGATTTTTGCATCCCAGGGAGTTGTATGTCCCGTTCTTTCTTTTATTTTGAGAGAAACAGTGGGGCGGAGGAGGTCTTTTTCCTTTGACATTTCTAGGAAGTTTTCTGCACCTTCCTGGTGAGTGACGTTCTTGAGCTTTACAGTCTCTCAACTTTGCGTTGAATTTGGAATCATCGATGGGCTTCGCATGTGCAGAACTCTTTTGTCTTCTTGAGGTTCCTGAGAGTTAAGCAACTCTTATCTTGAAGCTTTGACAGATTCTTCAAGTTTGATCGGCTTCGGGAGATATCTTTCTAGATTCCATGTTCTTCTTCTGCAACTTTTGTTAGTAGAAACAAATAATACCGATTGATGGAAATGAGAAAGAATGCCGAAAGACTTTTTAGGTTTGATGCAATGTTTTACGTATCTCTTCTAGCATATTTATATAGCTTTCTTGATGAATGGACGATCAAGATTTATCGATTGATAAGAAGATCTACGAAGCCAGGAGAGATTCTCGCGTTGTGTCAATTTCTTGTTTAGAAATTGCGAGTTAATGCGTAAGAGAGGACGGTTGGGGCACTTTGATTTTTGCCTCAAAACTCCCATGATTCAGTTCTTTTCAGACTTTTAAATAAATTTGATTAGATATGACAAGATATGATTTGGTAGCAGATTGAGTAGGTGTAGTTAATGTTGTTGCAAACCTCTCAGCTGATCATTATAGTCAGCTGATACCTCGGTTGAGTGGGTGTGCTAGGTGGTCGTGGTTCCAGCTGGTTCCCCCTCAGTTGAATAGTCCTTCAATTTCAGCATCTGGTTTAGCTTAATTCTTTCTCAGCTGATGCCGGTTACATTGATTCTGAATTCCAGCTGTCTGCTTCCATTCGAATTTAGATGCCTTTCATAATTTGGGTAATTTGCTTCCATTCCAGTTGGGTGAAGCATTAATGCAGGTTGAGTAATCCAAGTAATCCGCATAGCATTTTGAATCTTGCTTCTATCAGCGGTTTTGTGAGTATATCAGCCCGCTGTATGTCTGTGTGAATTTTCTCAACAATCACATCCTTCTTTTCCACGTGATCTCTGTTGAAAAGATGGCGTACGTCAACATGCTTGCATCTTGTGTGAAGTACTGGATTCTCTGAAATACCAATCGCACTTGAGCTATCACAGAAAATTGGAACTTGTCCATTTTTCATTTCATAGTCATCCAGCTGATGTTTCAGCTAGAGAATTTGTGAGCAGCAGCTTCCAGCGGCCATATATTCTGCTTCTGTTGTGGAGGTTGCGACGCACGTTTGCTTCTTTGAAAACCATGAAATCAACTTACTTCCTAAGAACTGACAAGTTCCTGGAGTTGATTTTCTGTCCAACCGATCTCCAGTGAAGTCTGAGTCTGAATATCTAGTCAGCTGTAGATTGTCTTCAGCTGGGTACCACAACCCAACATTCTGAGTTCCTTTGAGAAATTTGAGAATGTTCTTGGCTGCTTGCATGTGTGCTTCCTTTGGATCAACTTGAAATCTGGCACATACTCATTGCGAATGAGATGTACGGACGACTTCTTTGTTAGATACAGCAGGGAACCGATTATCCCTCTGTATTTGCTGGAATCAACTGACTTCCTTTCAGTTCCTGGTTCAATTTTCCAGTTGGTGTTCATTGGAATCTTTACAGTTCTGCTGGATTGAACTCCATACTTGACGATCAAGTCTTTCATGTATTTGGATTGATTTATGAAAATCCCTTCTGCTGATTGCTTGACTTGAAGTCCTAGGAAGAAACTCATTTCTCCATCATGGACATTTAGGCTTTTCGACATCATCTCTCCAAATCTTTGGCATAAGAAGTTTGATCTTGATCCAAAGATGATGTCGTCTACATAAATTTGAACAACCAGGATGTTTTCTCCTGACTTGATGGTGAAGAAGGTTCTGTCTACTGAGCCCTTCTTGAATCCTTTTGATACAAGGAAATTTGACAGAGTGTCATACCAAGCTCGAGGTGCTTGCTTGATCCGTAAAGAGCCTTCTTTAGCTTGTAGACTTTATTTTCTTCTATTTCAAATCCTGGAGGTTGTTCAACGTAGACATCTTCTTTGATTTCTCCATTTAAGAATGCACACTTCACATCCATCTGATAGACCTTCGAAGTCAATTCCTTCCTGCTAAGTGTAGCCCTTGGCAACCAGTCGAGCTTTGTTTCTGATGATAACTCCCAGGGTATCCAATTTGTTCTTGAATATCCATTTGAGTCCTATGACTTTGACTTCTTCAGGTCTGTCGACCAATTCCCAGACACAATTTCTGAGGAATTCGTTCAGCTCTTCTTGCATGGCGTTAGTCCAAGGCACGCTCTTCAAAGCTTCGAGAATTGATTGAGGCTCTGGCACTTTAGCTACGTAACACGCCATTAGAGCTGTATCTTCATCATAGACTGTCAGTTCTAGCTCTGCGAGAGTTGAGGCGTGTCATTGCTTCTTGATGATCCGATGAAGCTTGAGCGAGTGAGCTTCGGTTTTGACTTGGTCGGATGGTTCTCCAATGATTGCGATGATGGATGATCTTATCCATCTTCTCCTTTTACGAATTTCTTCTTCTAATTGATTGATGCTTGAAGTGGCTAAATTTCGTCTGTTTTGGAGTTGCTCAGGAGTTAAGTCTTGAGAGATTGATTCTCCTTGATTTGGATTTTGAGGTGACTTCTGTAGAGGCTCTGCTAGAGATGGAAGTTTGGGGATTCAGGTTTGTGTACGGATTTCAGATGATGGCGTTACGATTTGGCGTTGAAGGTTCTACTCGATTTCAGTTTGGTGGAGCTTCCCGATTGATTTGAAGTTCCTCCTCTGGCTCATCATCCCAAATTAATGGTACGACCAGATTCCTGATTCGATTTTCTTGAGCTCTTGTCTGAATCTGTCTTGAAGATTCTCCTTTGTTTCTTCATTTGATAGAGTCTCTATATTCGAAAGATGCTTCGTCAAAGGTAACATGTGGAGTTACTTCGACTGTTTGAGTTCTTCTGTTGAAGACTCTGTATGCTTTACTCACAGCAGAATAACCAAGGAATACTCCTCGGTCTGTCTTCTCGTCGAACGTCTTGAGCTGTGTCTTTCCATGGTTTAGGATATAACATTTGGATCCGAATACCTTGAAATATCCAATGTATGGTATTCTGTTGTTCCATTGCTCATACGGTGTCTTTCCTTGCCTTGATGTGAGTAGGGAGCGATTCTGAGTGAAGCATGCTGTGTTGATAGCTTCAGCCCAGAACTTCTTTGGAATGGCGGGCGGCTAGCATTGAGGTAGGCACAACTTGCTTTGAGTGTTCTGTTCCTTCTCTCTGCTACACCATTCTGCTGATGTGTGCGTGCTGCAGATGTTTGATGTTGAACTCCGTTCTTCTCGCAGTAATCATAAATAGTTTCATTCAGAAACTCCGTTTCTCGATCTGATCTTATTGACATTATCTTGCACTCCTTCTGTGTTGATAATCTTTCCAGCAGGATAGGCAGCTTAGTCCTGATTTCGCTCTTCTGGTACATGAATGATACCCATGTGAATCTTGAGAAATCATCCACTACGACCGAGTATATTTTCTGCCATTGAAGCTTCTTGGAGTAAGCTTGGACCAAAAAGATCCATGTGAAGGAGTTGAAGTACTCGATCGATTGACTAAGCGGCTTGAGAGAGAATGAAATTCTTGTCTGCTTTCCTTGTTGACACGCACTGCACATATGACTTTTGTCATATACTTGATCTGGAATTCCATTAGCGAGCTGGTTCCTAGCCAGTTTGTTGATTGTCTTGAAGTTGAGATGATTCAGCCGTCTGTGCCACAGCCAGCTGACTTCAGTGCTGCTTTTCGATACAAGACAAGTCTCCGGAGGGCTGCTATTCCAGTCAGCAAAATACATATTTCCTTCTCTTTTCCCTCTTAGGAGTATCTGCTTGGTTTCCATATTCTTCACTGTGCATCCCTGTACATCAAACTTGACAGAAAAACCGTTGTCGCAGAATTGGCTAATGGAAAGCAAGTTGTGTTGCAATCCTTGTACATAAGAAACATTTGGGATTATAACATTTTTAGTTTTAAATGTACCATAACCTTTGGTTAGGCCTTTTGAGTTGTCACCAAATGTTACTTGGGGGCCTGGTCGCTCGATATACTCCTGGAGTAGATGCTTTAAGTGCGTCATGTGCTTGGAACATCCACTGTCCAAGTACCATAGCGTTCTCATCGATTCCTCAGTGATGCGTCGATTCCTTGCAACCTAGAAAAAGATCAAAATTTAGGTATCCAGTTTTAATTGGGTCCTTGTGGGTTAGACAGAGATCCTTTGACGACCCGGATACGCGATGACTCGAATTGGGTCATATGATGCGATAATTCTTCAGTTTGAGTCGATATACACATTCTTTGTGTTCTTCGGTTGTTCTTTGGCGGGGTCTTGATCTTAGTGTCTTCTTTGTCTTGATGTCTTGATTTCTTTCGGTTTCAGTTTGTGTGTCTAGCTAAGACGTTCGCTTTGTCTCTGCTGTCTCATGTGATCTTTGTCATTTGGAAATGATTATCCAGCTCGTACTCATATGAGTGATATCCAGCTGGGTATCTCTGATATCTCGGTTGATATCGTTCAACGTCTTTATTCTTTATTCTTGGTATCTGTAAAATCCCATTTTGTTGTCTTTGTTGAGGTTGAGCACGTTCTTTGTCTGAGTTGGGCTTGAGGTTGTCGCACGAAATTTGGCCTTCTTGATGCTTGTTGTGTCCTTGACGGAGCTTGAGAATGTTTCACGAATTTGGTCTTCCTAACCTTTTCTTTGTGTCCTCAATGGTTGATGCTGAGTTGCTGGGATTGGATGTTCTTTTGCTCGTACAAACATTACCTTTGTTCCACTTGTGGAGGCAATATTTGAGGCGTCCTTTGGTTCATTGTATCCCAGTTCCGCTTTGAGTGCTGCTGGACGTTGAGCACTAATGATCTCGTCCATTGTTGAAGTAGCTTTGATGAGAGCTACTATCTTCTTAGATAGTACCTCTTCGGTGCTCTTCAGCTCAATGATCTCAGCTGACTTCTTTTCCGATTCAGCTGTGACCTTTTCCAAATCTTGCATCAGCTGTTTCTTCTCATAGTAGAATTCCTTCATCAGCTGATCTTGTTTCACTATTTTGTCTTTTAGTGAAACAACTTCCTGTTGGAGCTGTGTTGTATCAGCTGTTTCTGATACCTTTATCTTTTCCAGTTCTGCTTTCAGCTCGGCATTCTCACACGTAATGACGTCAAGGATCTCTTGAAGTTCCTTGGAATCGTTCATTACTTTCTCTACTAGACTCCAATCAGGTAGCCCTGATTCTGAAACCTGTGTAGAGTGTTCGTGTGATGGTGAGAGGTTAGATAGATTTTGAGTTCGAGACATTACCTCATCTTCATCGATGCCGTCGGTTTGTCCCATGAAGCATGTATCCCAATCAGGTTTATCATGGGCCATAAGTACTTCTTCTTCCGAGTCTGAAAATGGCATGCTGTCATCCATTTTGTTGCACTCTGATTCCTCATCGGCGATGTAAGCTCTCCTTACGTCAATTTGCCTTAGCTTTCGAGTTGGTCTTTGTCTTTCTTGAACGGCTTTGGACAATCTAGCCGGTAGTGTCACAGTTCCTTGCGGTTGAAGCAACCTTCTTGTTCGTTTGTCGGTGACTTCTCATCATGCTTTGCGTGCTTGTCTCTGTAAGTTCTTGCGAACTTCTTGTATTTGCCCTTCTTTGGTGTTGAGTCTGTTGTAGTTTTTGACCGGCATAGCTATTTCTTCAAGTAGCTCTTCGCTTGCTCATGTCCTTCTTATCCTTCTTCGATGACTAATTGTGCATGTATGAGGATTTTCGAGTTGGCTGCGAACGCAATCTCCTTTGTTGCGGTGTCAGCTCTCCATCATTCTGATTGCTTGAAGATTCTTTCATGGTAATCTTCAAGTTGTATTCGTTGGCTTTGAGCAGGGAGTATAATCTTTCAGTTGAAAGATCACCTAAGTGTATTTCCCAGTTCTGATGGTTTCTATTTCCACCACTATATTGGAGAATCTGAGTTCCATCCCTTCGATGGACTCGTTGACCAGCTGTTTGAAGTTGTCAAACTTCTGGCATGCAATCGTGAATTTATTTTCCTTTATCTCCTCCGACCCTTCGCATAGCTTTGCTAGGGTTTCCCACATCTCCTTTGCTGTTTCGCAGTTGATGATTTTGCTGAGGTAGGCGTTGGAGACCGTTGAGGATATGGTGTTCTCACGAAGGCTGTCTAGTCCGGCCTATTCGCTTTCTTCTGAGGTGTGCTCACCCTTTGGCTTGAGAATGAGTTGATATATTGGTTGTCCACCATCTTGAGTTGGAACAAGCTCGTTCCCTTGTTTGTAGATGATGATGGGTCCGTCTGTGATGATGTCCCACATCATATCGTGATGCGCACAGAGAAAGCTCTTCAGTCTGAACTTCCACATTGCATAATCGTCTACCGAGAAGGTGGGAAGATTCCTGTTAAGATAAGAATCCATAGAAATATGTAGTATGTAATATTATGAGTTTTTCACAAAGAGGATCTGTTCAGATGACCACTGACAGATTGTCAAGAGAGATCTCTTGATACAGAAACGGTGGTCTGTTGAAACACTGCTCTGATACCAATTGATGGTCCCTGAGCTAGGTATTTGGTGTAGAGGGGGGGTGAATACACCAAATAGATTTACGAAATCTTTTTTCAAGTTAAATAACGAGTTGGTGAGCTCGGTTATTGATCCGAACTTATGGAGAGGTCGGATGGGTAAATAACTCGGTGGCAGTGCGGAATGTGGTGGTTTGAAAACTTAGCTCGGTTACTTAGAAAAACTCTGCTTGAAAAGATTAACTTTATATTTTCAGCTTAGTCAAGTTGTGCAATTTTCTGAGAGACACAGCTGTCTTTGGAGAGCAGCTGCTTATGCAGTTTTGATAAAATATGCAATGTAATGAAAGAGTTAGTACAAAACTGAATTTAAAATAAAAGAAAAGAGCACACGAGTTTTTACGTGGTTCGGAGTAACACCTCCTACGTTCACGACCAGGTTCACTGGTAATTCACTACCACTTGGTTTCCAAGTACCAAGCAACTTTACAACTCTAACCCGAGCTGTGTTCCAACAGTTTGCGGGCAACCTTGTCAGAAACCTAACCTTTCAGTTTACGGGTACTGAAAAAACCTTACACACTTGAATTTCCCGCTTCAAGCAAGCGTAACCTTGACCTAACCTTTCCACGTAAAGAGGGGTTTGGTTTGGGGTTCCAACTGTGAACGAGTTCTTGCAATTAAGAACTTTAGAGTATGATGAACTCGTTCGAAATCTAGGCTTAAGATATACAAAGATTTTGGCCTAGGGATCAGACGAAAAACTAAGCAGTTTCTGAACTATAAACACTTTAAGATAAAGTGTTCTTTGAACTATGTAGAACTGCTTGAGAGAGCTTTTGAAAGATTGATGATTTCAGAGAATGAAAGCTTGTGGAGAGTTTTTCGTGTTTGATCCTGAGGTTAAAGACGGGTTTATATAGGTAGAGATTGAAGACTAGCCGTTGGAGGAGCCGTTTGAATCTTACCTACTCTTCTTAAATTCAAGATCTGCCGTTGGGCGAATCTGCACCTGTCTTCATTCGTGTCATATCCTAGGTCATGAAGTCTATGATGCTAATTCGGCAATCCCTCATTGGTCGAGGCATGTTGACTTCCTCTGACGCCGGGATCTTCTGCCTTCGGAGCTGGCTTTTGAATTCGTTTGGATTGGGGAAACTGACTTGAAGTGATGTCTTCATAGTTAGTTCCCTTTGTTCTGTACAGCTGGACCGGCTGTGTTTTGAACTCAGCTCGAATTCTCTTCAGCTTGATCATGCTCTGCTAGAGGACTCAGTTGAAGGTTGACGCCTGCTGTCTTCCGCTAGCTGACTCCTGCTTGTAGACACGATTTCGGGTCGGCTGGTTGGATCGGCTAACTGTCTTCCGCTTTTTTAACCTGTAAACCTAGAAAATCTAAAGCTCAAACAGGCGAGCTGGAAAACACTACTTAGGTTGAAGCGATCATGTATTCGGTTGGAGAATCAGTTGGGTTATGGTATCAAATCAAAACCTTATAATTTTCCCAACATTGTTCCTTGGTTAATCATAAATTGTGTACGTCGTGGGACCCACCGGCTTGGTTATCTTCATTCTAAGTCGGGCTGCGACAGTGCTTCAGTCTAAGCTACGTAGAACTGAGATCAGTTTGCCTAGAAGTTGTTCTTATCTGCTTGGATTTTGTGGGATTATTTCCTTTTAATGATTGATGTGGAAAGAATATATTATTTGCAGATATCTTAGGGTGTTCTACAAGACATATCTTCACAAGAAGGTAGGGACTACTTCTAGGGTTTTTAAGTGATCCTATAAATAGGTCTATACCAAGTCATTAGAAGATGGCCGTTGTTTTATTTTGTGCTTATACATTCTGAGATAGTATCTTTATTATGTGCACGTTCTTGAGAGTTTATTTCATATAAATATTTTTGTAAGGGAGTTGAGTGTAGAGCGTGGCTCGAGCTTAGATTGTAGGTGGTGCATTTGCGATCATCAATTCATGTAGATCGGGAAAGAAGTGAGCGAAAAGGTAGCATAAGGTGAACGACTTGTATGTGTAAGATCCTTTGTAATCACTACTTCTAATAGTGGATTGGTTCTCTCTTGGGCGTGGCTCCCCGGACGTAGGTTGTTCAACCGAACTGTGTTACCATATCGTGTATTCTTTACTTTGCTCAGTTTATATCCTCTGTGCTATTAACTGTTGCTTAGTTTTGCAGTAACAATCTGACATTATATGCATGAAGTGTTTGGTTTAGAACTTACAAGAATGATGCATATAACGCCTTGAATGCCTAGACCTCTTGTGGGTTATATGTTAATGGATGTCCTGTGCATAGTGATCAGAATATGTCCCATAATTGCTTTGATACCGAGAGTCATGTGCTTGTTATGGTTGAAGAATGTTATGTCCCATATGTGCCTTGATACCGAGAGTCATGTGAATGTTATGGTTGAAGAATTATGTTTTACTTCCTGCGATATACATTGTTGGTACAAGAAACTAAAAAGATCACATGATTAACCCACCACTGAGTACGTTTTATGAGTACTCACCCTAAAATTTTAAAAATATTTTTCAGTTCAGTGAGCTTGGAGCGGCATAGAGGAAACGGGGGTGTTAGGTTTTTATTGATTGTTTTTTTAAGTGCCTACAATAGTCAATATTTTGAAATCTTGACTGTCTTTTTGTAAATTTTGAAGTAAAGGCAGTTTAATCTCTCGATAACCTTGAGATGTTTATTTGAAAGTCAATCAATACAACGTTAAAAGCTAAAATGAATTGAGCTTATTTTTACATTTAAATTGTTGAATGTTTTTTGGGGTTAAAAGAGAATTTATATGTTGGTTTTTCTATAAAATATATTCGCTTTGTATTAAAGAAATTACTAAGGAAAGTTTTCGAGATCAACTATTCATAAATATTTTTCCGCAATAAAGAGTACTAGAAAGAAATATTTTAAATGATTTGATTATTTTATTTTAATTTCGCATTTATGTCAAGAAAGGGTAATATTCTAAATTAGAAATTTAGGGTGTTACACGAGCGCTAAGAATCTCCCATATGTATAAGAGCATCCACAATGGTTGTGCTCAAAAGAAACGCAATAGCCCTATTGACATCAGCTAAGAGCCCAGTCTTACAATGGTTAGGTGTGATAGCTCGCACAATATGATTCTGAGATTTTATTAAATTAAACCGAAATTTTCATTAATTAAAGACAAACCATTACATTGATTTAAAAATAAGAAAATTACATTGATTAAAAAAGAAAAGAAAATTATGGCCATCTTCTTTGTGCCTTGATCTCCGCAACTGTCCTCACCTGCATATGCAGTTGCTCCACTGTCATTCACGACAGGTCTTAGGAAACGCTCTTCATGGGTGGCGTTTGTTGACTCCATAAAGTTGGTTAACTCGGAGAAGCCAATTTTATTTTTCTTTCCTTTGCCCTTGGCTACCTTGGCCTCCTTTTGGCTGATTCGGCGGGTTGACACGCTCCCTTCGACGGAGGATGTAATGTAACTGCTATCTTCGGCCGAAGTCTTCGTCCACTTGACATAATGAATGTCCCCGAAATAAAGTTTTCGAGATCAACTATTCATAAATATTTTTCCGTAATAAAGAGTACTAGAAAGAAATATTTTAAATGATTTGATTATTTTATTTTAATTTCGCATTTATGTCAAGAAAGGGTAATATTCTAAATTAGAAATTTAGAGTGTTACACGAGCGCTAAGAATCTCCCATATGTATAAGAGCATCCACAATGATTGTGCTCAAAAGAAACGCAATAGCCCTATTGACATCAGCTAAGAGCCCAGTCTTACAATGGTTAGGTGTGATAGCTCGCACAATATGATTCTGCAGATTTTATTAAATAAAACCGAAATTTTCATTAATTAAAGACAAACCATTACATTATTTAAAAATAAGAAAATTACATTGATTAAAAAAGAAAAGAAAATTATGGCTATCTTCTTTGTGCCTTGATCTCCGCAACTATCCTCACCTGCATATGCAACTGCTCTACTGTCATTCACGACAGGTCTTAGGAAACGCTCTTCATGGGTGGCGTTTGTTGACTCCATAAAGTTGGTTAACTCGGAGAAGCCAGTTTTATTTTTCTTTCCTTTGCCCTTGGCTGCCTTGGCCGCCTTTTGGCTGATTCTGCGGGTTGACACTCTCCCTTCGACGGTGGATGTAATGTAACTGCTATCTTCGGTCGAAGTCTTCGTCCACTTGACATAATGAATGTCCCCGAAATAAAGCGTTGAAACTTCGAGTTGACAAGCAAAATTTCCCAAGCTTTCATTTGTTCGAATTGAATCGATGCCCCTTAGAGTTGGCATATATTACCTTGGCTTTCTCCATCGTTGCTACAACCGCTCCCCCAATCCGTGCTTTCTCGTAGGCATCTTCCCATTTTCCTCACTTCCCCTGCGACTCGGCCGAAGTGGCTTTTGAGTTGCATGTACTTGCATAGCGGCGTGCCTTTGGGACGACCGACATTTAACCTTTCCCTCACTCCTCCCCAATATTTCTCTGTCATTCTTCCCCAATATTTTTTCGCCTTTTGATCGACGCCTCAAATTAAATCGTGCATTTTTTCCACCTAAATTTGGGCGATGATGTCGGTCTCTTAAATTGAATAATCATGGCGCTTCGACTTTGAGGACTCCATAGGCTCTTCTTCTTCTTCTTCTTCTTCTTCTAATTCTTCCTCTTCTTCTTCCGCTGCCTCGGGATCGGCATGTGGGGGCGGATGGGGTTGGTTCAAATTGGCAGCTTCAAGACCCCCGATGAATAATATTGCAAATTTGGTGGAGGTGACGAGAGGTCAGGATACCAAGAAGACAAGACGAAGACATTGTTGGTTGGATTCATTTCGAGAAGCAAATAGATGAAGAGATAGAAATGGTGCAGAGAATTGGTGTGAAATTTTGAATGATATATCATATGGATTGTATTTGTAGTTGAAAAGTGAAGATAAATATTATTATGTAATTTTTTTTTTTAAAATGGCTAGTTTAGCCGTTGTGTGCACAACGGCATACTTTTCTTGACAAACACAGCCGGTGACGGCTACATTTTGTTCAATTTTTTATTTTTATTATTATTTTTTTAATATAGCACGCGCCTAACATTTCAGCTGTCGCAGCCCGACTTAGAATTAAGATGACCAAGCCGGTGGGTCCCACGACATACACAATTTATGATTAACCAAGGAACAAGATAACGACCCAGTTATCCAACCAAAATCAATCATACAATAAACCATACTTTCAAGGCAAACTCAAGTCGAATCAAATATCAAACAATGGCATCAATAATAATTTATTTTTCAAGTTCAAAATCAAAATAACGAGAATAGTCAAAATATAACACCATCTCGTATCAGAGTTTAGCAACGGAAACAAAGTTTATCAAGTCATAGTTTTAATCATCATAATAGGACAACAATTACTGAATAAGTTCAAAGTGTTGCAGCGGAAAAACATAACACATCTTTGGTTATATGTATGAAGACATATAACCCTGCTCAATATCAACAAAAACTCAAGAGGTTAACAACAAAAGTCCGCCCAGCACACTCCTTTCCCATCCGAGCTAACCTGCACATTTTAGAAATAACATGCAGGGCTGAGTACTTTCGCACTCAGTGGACACATGCCAAAAATAATTGAAAACTGCTGCTTAGAGCTATAGATTGATAACTTGCCATAAAGCATAGCACAAGTATTTATATATATATTCAAGAACAAACTTGTGCTTGCCAAAACCTTTTTCTCTCATATAAGTGACTGTAGTCAAAATACTTTTTATGTATGTACCACATCTACTATAACTTATGAGTGTTGAGAAGTAGGCCTCCTTCTCAAACACTTGTAATCGTCCCACCAAAAAGGAAGGCTCCCGATTACAACATAGTGTACACAAATCCCACCTTAAGTAGGACCGAATTCGTCTTTCCTTGTTAAAAGGGTATCATACAAAAACTTCAAAAATTGGCAAGCCAATCACTTTAAAAATCATCACACATATATATAGTCATAATATCACATTCTTTATTTCTTTAATTAGTTCAGAAAGTTCACCTGGACTGTCGCTACTTTATTTACTTTTATTCTGCTCGGCTTCTCCTTAGTTTCCAATCCTGCTCGATCCTTCAATTTAATAATTAAATTTAAACATAAGAGCGATAAAATTTAAATATTTAAATGAGGGATGCCGATTCTATACTTAATATTTCTCTACTTAGATTCGACTTTTTCAAGGGTTTTTTCTCTCGGCACTTTGAAACTAAATTTTCTAATTACTTTTCTTTCTTACTTAACCTCCTAATCGATAATTAATCGATTATAACATGAGGAATATTTAAAAACTTATAATCATATAATTCATCATTCAACTTCATAAATAAACATATAAACATATAATCCACCATCTAACTTTGCAAATAAGCATATATATACATGTAATTAATAATTAAACTCATATTAATTACTTCATCAATCAATTAAACTAATTCTTAATTATATTATCATTCCAAAGAAATTAAATATATCATTTAATCACATAAACATTTAATTAGCACTTAAACTCTTAATTTAAATAAATAAGCATATTAAAATGCTTAACTTCTATATTAACACATAATCTTAACATTATATTAATAAAATATGTCCTTGACATATTTATTTATTAATGACGTATCATTAATAAATTAATTCATCATTAGTACGTCATTATTAACTAATGACCATCAACATATATAATTAAAAGCTAAAATTATTAGCATTTAATTAATGATTGACATCATCATTACCCTTCATTTAACATTTTAACTTTTGAGTTTACGGAAGAAATAACTAGAAACAGGCTGACCAAAGATCAGCTGGATAAATCAAGCTGACTAGAAACCAAGCTAGCTGGAAAACTGAGCTATCGGGAAAACTGAGCTAGCTGGAAAACCAAGCTAGCTAGAAAAACCAAGCTAGCTGGAAAACTGAGCTAGCTGGAAAAACCAAGCTAACTGGAAAACTGTGCTAGCTGGACAAACCAAGCTAGCTGGAAAACTGAGCTAGCTGGAAAAACCAAGCTAGCTGGAAAACAGAGCTAGCTGAAAAAACAAAGCTAGCTGGAAAAACAAAGCTAGCTGGAAAACCAAGCTAGCTGGAAAAACCAAGCTAGCTGGAAAAACTGAGCTAGCTGGAAAACCAAGCTAGCTGGATCCAGTTGAGTTAATCAAGTTCACCGGATCCAGCAAAGTTAAGTTCCAGAAATCATCATTCTCACGAAATTTAAATTTCAAATTTCTTACAAATTAAGGCAAGGGGAATTTTAACTCATTCAATCCGTATATCATCATCCTCAAAAACATCATATAAGCTCAAATATCAATTCACGCAAATAAGATCAAAATCAAAAATCCTTATTTTTAGCCCTTAATTTCGCCCTTTTTAAAATTAACTAACAATTGATCAAATCTTGCTAAATTGAATCACTAAACATGTTTATATAAACCTCACATGAACTCATATATAAATCATTAATTTGATCTTTGAAATCTAGAATCAAAAACCCTTAATTTTTCTCAAAATTCAAACATAAATACAACCATGGGTTAGGGTTTGATTCATCATGATTTAATAGTAGAAATGGAATCTAGATCAGGGATTTAAAATCATACTTGAAGATCAAATTCATCTACCAACATATGCATAATTTTTGAAAATTCTATAAAATGTAATAGATGGATTTGCATGCTAAATCTTGAATTATAAGCTTAATTAATAGCAGATCTAACATTTTTACTTGATTTGGATGGTATTGTCTTTGATTACTTGAGCTTGAACAAGCTTCTTTAATGGAGTTAGTGTGTGAGAGTGTGTGTGTTGTCGTGTGCTATGCGAGAGAGTGAAGTGTCGTGTGCTATGCGAGAGAGTGAAGATGAAGATGGATACTAACACACTTAATAAATAGCTAAGTCCAAATACATTGAATTATAATTACTTGTTGGACGCAACCTTTGACTAATCTCCAACATCCATCATCATTACATGTTGGATAAGGTGAGGTGTCCCTCCCAAATTAATAAAATATTAGACATTACTGATAGCATATCTAAATTAAGATATTATGCTTTAAAATTAATACTAACAATATCTTAGCATATATTCCCCTAGATATTGCTAGATTAAGAAAAATATTATTAGGAAATAATAATTAAACTCATAATATAAGCTTTATTTCCTAGGAAGAATTATGCTTAATAACTTAGCTTAATTAATTAATTAAACATATAATTAATTAATTAAATATTAAGCATATAAATCTTAATTTAATTGATTAATTAATTCTCTAATTAATCAATCATCAATTAGACAATCATCACAGCTTTAACTAAAAAACTCTCAAACTTATAAAAATATATTAGGGTTTCTCAAACCCTAATATAGACTTTCTCTAGGAATTGCCGGAAATAAAATCAGAAAATTAATTAAATTACCGGAGAAAAATTCATAATTCCCTAGCTACTTAAATACTTAAAAAATATCACATTTTTCTCACGTAATGCACATATAATAGCACATAATCATGAACACCTTTAATATTTCATTTCGGATTAACCGAAACGAAAATAAAACTTAAATTATCAAAATTCGGCAAATTAGGGCTGCCGAATTAATTTATCTACTGGAACTTAACTTCATACTAAATTCTCGCATTTTAACAAAATTCTAATTAATTATCTTAATTAATTACTAAGATTAGTTATGAAAAACGCGGGATACTACATTCTCTCCCCCTAAAAATAAATTTCGTCCCGAAATTTGCTTACCTCAAAGGAAAAGCTCGGGATACTTCTCTTTCATCTTATCTTCGAGTTCCCATGTAGCTTCCTCTAACCCGTGGTGTTTCCACTTAACCTTTACTGACGCTATCGACTTATTTCTTAGTTGCTGGATCTTTCGATCCAAGATCGCTTCTGGTTTCTCCTCATAACTGAGGTCTGGTTCTAAAATCACTTCTTCTTTTCGTATAACATGCTTGGGATAGAACATGTATCGGCGCAACTGGGATACATGAAACACGTTATGTGAATTTCCAAAACTTGGCGGTAACGCTAATTTATACGCTACTTGACCTATCATTTCCAGGATTTCATACGGTCCTATGTAACACGGCTTAAGTTTTCCTTTTACGCTAAACCTGTGAATTCCTCTCGAAGGCGAAACTTTTAGGAATACTTTATCTCCCACTTCAAACTCTAATTCGGATCTTCGAAAATCTGCATAGGATTTTTGACGATCTTGCGCTTCTTTAATTCGCTGCTTGATTTGACGGACAATTTTGATCATCTCTTCTACAGCATCGGGCCCTAAAACTTTTCTTTCACCCACTTCATCCCAATAAAGCAGTGACCTACATTTTCTTCCATAAAGAGCTTCATAGGGCGCCATGCCAATTGTCATTTGATAACTATTGTTGTATGCAAACTCAATGAGAGGCAAAACTTGCTCCCATCGATTACCTTGGTCTAATACAACAGTTCTGAGCATATCTTCCAAAATTTGAATTGTCCTTTCGGACTGACCATCCGTCTGAGGATGAAATGCAGTGCTGAAATTTAATTTGGTACCCATATCACTTTGTATACTTCTCCAAAAACGAGAAGTAAACTTTGAATCTCGGTCTGAAGTGATCGACTTGGGCACACCGTGCAGACGCACGATCTCTCGAACGTACAACTGGGCTAATTTATCTGCTCCGTATGTTTCTGGAATTGGTATAAAGTGAGCAGATTTTGTCAATCTGTCCACTATTACCCATATGGCTGTATTTCCTTTCCTAGACTTTGGTAACTGGGTTACAAAATCCATTGTAATACCATCCCATTTCCATTCTGGAGTTTCCAACGGCTGGAGCTTTCCATAAGACCGTTGATGTAAAGCCTTAACTTGCTGACACGCTAAACATCGCTCTACAAACGAAGCTATATCTCGCTTCATTCCTTCCCACCAAAATTTCTGCTTTAAGTCTTGATACATTTTGGTGCTTCCGAATGTTGTATAAGGCGTTTCATGAGCTTCTCTCATAATCTCGGCTCTTAAATCTTCTTTATCTGGAACGCAAATCCTTTCTTTAAACAGGAGAGTGTTATCTCCAGCTTCATGAAAATTTTCCGCTTCTCCTTTGCGAATCTTGAGTCTAAAATTCTCCAACTTCTCATCTTTTCTTTGAGCATCTGAAATTCTCATCTTCAAATCTGGAGTTATTTCCAAAGCTGCAATTATTTGCTCTGTAGTTTGAGGTGGTAGAACCACTTCTATTCTTAACTTTTCGAAACTTTTAATAAGCTCTTTTTCTTGAGTGAGTAGAAATCCTAACTCAGTTCTGCTCTTTCTACTCAAGGCATCGGCTACTACATTCGCTTTTCCTGGGTGATAGGAAATTTTGCAATCGTAGTCCTTTACCAACTCAAGCCATCTTCTTTGCCTCATATTCAACTCTTTTTGCTCGAAAAAGTATTTGAGGCTCTTATGATCTGAAAAGATCTCACACTTGGCTCCATAAAGATGATGTCTCCAAATTTTTAAAGCATGCACAACTGCTGCTAACTCTAAATCATGAGTTGGGTAATTCTCCTCATGAGGTTTGAGTTGTCGTGACGCATAAGTAATAACTCTGCCATCTTGCATCAAGACACAACCCAATCCATTCTTTGATGCATCCGTATAAACGGTAAAATCTTTGCCTGCTTCTGGCACTGCTAGAACTGGAGCGGTGTTTAGTTTCTTCTTAAGCTCTTGAAAACTTTCTTTGCATTCAGGAGACCATTTAAACTTCGATTCTTTCTTCAGAAGTTGGGTCATTGGCCTTGCTATCTTTGAAAATCCTTCAATGAATCTCCGATAGTAACCTGCTAGACCCAAGAAACTACGAATCTCATGGGGTGACTTTGGAAATTTCCATTCTTGAACTGCTTGCACTTTAGAATTGTCTACTTTAATTCTTTCGGAAGAAACAACATGTCCGAGGAAATTTACTTCTTTCAGCCAAAATTCACACTTACTGAATTTGGCATACAACTTTTCTGATCTCAACTTTTCTAAGACAATTCTGAGATGTTCTTCATGCTCCTGCTCACTTCTTGAATACACAAGAATGTCGTCAATAAAGACTATGACAAATCTATCCAAGAATTCATGAAAAACTCGATTCATAAGATCCATGAATACCGCCGGAGCATTTGTCAATCCAAACGACATCACTACAAACTCGTAATGGCCGTATCTCGTTCGGAAAGCAGTTTTTGGAATATCTTCTTGACGAATCTTTAATTGATGATAGCCAGATTTTAAATCAATCTTTGAGAATACACTAGCTCCTTTGAGATGATCAAACAGATCATCTATCCTTGGCAAAGGATACTTGTTCTTTAATGTCAACTTGTTTAATTCTCGATAATCTATACACATTCTTAGACTACCGTCTTTCTTCTTGACAAATAAAATTGGTGCTCCCCACGGGGAAACACTAGGTCGGATAAAACCAAGATCAAGCAACTCTTGCAACTGGATCTTCAATTCTTGCAATTCTTTCGGGGCCATTCTATACGGCGCCTTTGATATTGGAGCTGAACCAGGTTCAAGATCAATGGTAAACTCCAATTGCCTGTCTGGTGGTAATCCTGGAAAAACTTCAGGAAAAACATCATTAAATTCTCGAACTACTGCTAGAAAAACCAAGCTAGCTGGAAAACTGAGCTAGCTGAAAAAATCAAGCTAGCTGGAAAAACAAAGCTAGCTGGAAAACCAAGTTAGCTGGAAAACTGAGCTAGCTGGAAAAACCAAGCTAATTTGAAAACCGAGCTAATTTGGAAAACCAAGCTAATTTGGATCCAGTTGAGTTAATCAAGTTGGCCAGATCCAGCTGAGTTAAGTTCCAGAAATCCTCATTCTCACGAAATTTAAATTTCGAATTTCTTACAAATTAAGGCAAGGGGAATTTTAACTCATTCAATCCGTATATCATCATCCTCAAAAATCATATAAGCTCAAATATCAATTCACGCATATAAGATCAAAATCAAAAATCTTTATTTTTAGCTCTTAATTTTGCCCATTTTAAAATTAATTAACAATTGATCAAATCTTGCTAAATTGAATCACTAAACATGTTTATATAAACCTCACATAAACGCATATAAATCATTAATTTGATCTTTGAAATCAAGAATCAAAAACCCTTAATTTTTCTCAAAATTCAAACATAAATACAACCATGGGTTAGGGTTTGATTCATCATGATTTAATAGTAGAAATGGAATCTAGATCAGGGATTTAACATCATACTTGAAGATCAAATTCATCTACCAACATATGCATAATTTTTGAAAATTCTATAAAATGAAATAGATGGATTTGCATGCTAAATCTTGAATTATAAGCTTAATTAATAGCAGATCTAACATTTTTACTTGATTTGGATGGTATTGTCTTTGATTACTTGAGCTTGAACAAGCTTCTTTAATGGAGTTAGTGTGTGTGTTGTAGTGTGTTATGCGAGAGAGTGAAGATGAAGATGGATGCTAACACACTTAATAAATAGCTAAGTCCAAATACATTGAATTATAATTACTTGTTGGACGCAACCTTTGACTAATCTCCAACATCCATCATCATTACATGTTGGATAAGGTGAGGTGTCCCTCCCAAATTAATAAAATATTAGACATTAGTGATAGCATATCTAAATTAAGATATTATGCTTTAAAATTAATACTACCAATATCTTAGCATATATTCCCCTAGATATTTCTAGATTAAGAAAAATATTATTAGGAAATAATAATTAAACTCATAATACAAGCTTTATTTCCTAGGAAGAATTATGCTTAATAACTTAGCTTAATTAATTAATTAAACATATAATTAATTAATTAAATATTAAGCATATAAATCTTAATTTAATTGATTAATTAATTCTCTAATTAATCAATCATCAATTAGACAATCATCACGGCTTTAACTAAAAAACTCTCAAACTTATAAAAATTTATTAGGGTTTCTCAAACCCTAATATAGACTTTCTCTAGGAATTGCCGGAAATAAAATCCGAAAATTAATTAAATTGCCGGAGAAAAATTCATAATTCCCTAGCAACTCAAATACTTCAAAAATAGCACATTTTTCTCACGTAATGCACATATAATAGCACATAATCATAAACACCTTTAATATTTCACTTCGGATTAACCGAAACGAAAATAAAACTTAAATTATCAAAATTCGGCAAATTAGGGCTGCCGAATTAATTTATCTGTTGGAACTTAACTTCATACTAAATTCTTGCATTTTAACAAAATTCTAATTAATTATCTTAATTAATTACTAAGATTAGTTATGAAAAAGGCGGGATACTACATCAGCACAATGAGCCGGGCATGATCCATGGAGTCGAGGCCCGATAGGGTGGGTTGGCGGCTCGATAGGTGGCAGACTCGAGCCCACCAATGTGGATGCTCTAATGCACTTGGAGCTCTATCTCAATTCTCTCTCTAGCTCTCTCTCATTGTAATGAAGGCATCTCTGATCATAATGTCATAATCTCTAATGCAGTTGGAGCTCTAACTAAGGCTGCATTTTTCAAGAACCGCACAAACGTGCAAGTAAGCACAAAACAAACATCATTCTTGTCAACAAAATTTCAAAAGAACAATAGAAAATGCAGTTAGTCGAACATATCACTGGTTAATTGACAGAAAAATAAATGAAAAAGGATAATATTCAAAGTCAGGCCAAATTCAATTGGGTTAAAATCTCAACTCAATAGCATGGTCTCACTTTCTCCCTCTTCCATTCCCGCCATTGTATCATACAACGGCCTATTCAAAGTCTCCGGCAACAGAAACGCAAGCGTCCCTCCGGCGATCCCACAAACTCCGAACACCAGAAACGGTATCCGCTCCCCTAAAACCACCACGAACGGGGACAGTATCGCCCCCATCTGCGCCGCCTGCGTCGCACATCCCAACGCCGCGTTCCTCACCACCGTCGGAAACAGCTCCACCGTGTAGATAAACAACAAATTATACGTCCCCGCCATCCCAAATATGCCTAAAATTCCACAAACCATCCGAACCGTCTTCCACGCTCCGTACGTCTTCATCAAACCTCCCACAACGCAGAATGCGCCGCTAAACCACTGCGTGCCGATGCTCAACGGTTTCCGTCCAAACCTGTCGAGCAAGATCGCAGTGAGTAGAAACGCAGGCATCTCCGCTACTGCATTGAGGAACACGTTGAGGTAGAGGTTGGTCCCGAGGTTCACGACGTTCAAGCTTAGGCCGTAGTAGACGATGGAGCAGAAGAAGTTGATTGCCACCGCCAGCAACAAGCGGATACGTGTGAGAGGAGACCGAAACACGTCCACTAAAGAACCAGTAATGGCTTCTTTCTTCGATTTTCCTTCTTTCTCCGTTTTGTGATTGATGTTATTTGAGGGCTCGTTCACCTCTTCATCGAGGGCGAGGATCACACCGTCCGGGAGGCTTCTCCCGTTGGATTTGGCGATGGCGCGCATAGTTTGCATGGCCGATCCCACCTCCCCCCTGATGAGGCACCAGCGGGGGGACTCGGAGACGAAAGGAAGCACGAAGACGAGGAAGAGAATGGAGGGAATGGAGGTGGCGATGTAGAGGGCTCGCCACGATTGGAAAACGTAGGCTATGCCGGAGAGCGCGGCTATCCCGCCCGAGAAGAAGTAGAAAGTGGACATTCCGGCCGCGCCACGCTTTGTGGGGCCCACGGGCTCCGTGGCGAGGACGAAGGCGCAGAGGCCGACGCCGCCGGTGCTGCAGCCGGTGAGGAAGCGGAAGGCGCCGTAGATCCAGTAGGTTGGAGAGAGAGCGGTCAGGCAGCCGAAGATGGCGTTCAAGATGCATACTACTAATAGAGAACCTTTCCTTCCCAATTTTGAATCTGAGAGATGCCCAAATACGCCTGCACCTGATATAACACATATAAAATTTTAAATGTTTGTTATGATCAAATTTGAATTCGTGAGTTGTTTGAATATAATTCATGATTTCTTCTTTGATCTTTTATTATGGATCATATCATTGCGTATGAACTGATTGAATGAGGAGAGAAATTATTTGAATTGTGGTCAAGATTAACGTGCAGTATATGATGTTGCACAGGAGTACTATTACTCATAATTTTTATAAAAAGAATGCAAAGATTATTACTTCTTTCGTCTACGAAAAAGATGCATGTATTTCCACTTCGATCCGTTCACGAAAAAAATGTATGTTCCATTTTTAATAATATGACTCATACAATTCACTTAATTTTAACCCCCATTCAACCCATTATCTACTTATTTTGTCATTATCGGACCCACCATAGATAATAAGTGGGGACCCTTATTCTACTCATAACACACCAACCTAGTATTTAAAAGCAATTTTAAATTATATAACAAGTGAGAACTTTATTTCACTCACAACAAATTCAACTCATTTATTAAAACTCCTGCCCAATCCAAACACGCATTTTTTTCGTGGACGGAGGGAGTATAGGATTATCTATGTACGTATGTTGGTCTAGCGTTAGTGTATTAATATCTGAGGCCAAAAAATTTTAGTTTTCGAGTTCAATGTGGCACAACCTTTAAATTTGATGTTACAATTACCTAATTAGATGAAGGGCTAAGATGAAAGTTGCAAAAATACATAGAAACATATGTGACTTCAAAAAATAAGTATAGGTCCCATTTGATAACTAATGGAGTGATCATAAACCTGAGTCACCTAACTCTTTATTTTAATATCATTCCCCACTTCTTAGTTGCAATACATGATGTTGCCAAGAAAGAGTAATATTTCTTGATTATGGCAAATCGTTGCATGTCATATTTATGTTCACGTATTTTTGTTTACACACCAGATAAACTATTATGAGGTTAGTAAATTGTATTTACAAATAAGAACATGCGAGTAAAATTATAAAAAAAAAAAAAATTGTAATCAATCTCTTAAACACGTTAATTGCACCCAATCGAGTCTCCCTCTTCAGTTGTTAGATATGTGATTTTATATATTTCACTGTCAATGTTTGAAAATTGTGTTTTTATGTTCAAAGATAAAAGGGGGAAAAAAGGAAATTAGGAACGAAAACTCTGAACAATAAACAGGAGGAAGAAAGAAACAAAAATCATATAGACACAATTAAAGGAAATGTAAAGCGGAATCCTCTAGTTAACTTTTTTTTGAACGTGACTAAAATTATAGTTAGGTAGTGTATTCCTGCCATACTCACCTACTGTCCCTATCATATTAAATTGATATTATCAAGATGATATGAATAATAAACTAAATGACGACTAATGATATCAATATTTTTTTATGGTGAAGATAAGTAGATAACCCACACAGTTACTATTCAAAATGTGTATTAGATAATTAATTGAGCTAATGTGCTAAATGTAGATCTTTTATTAACTAAAAAAAGGAAAAAAAACTGCACAAAAGAAAGTCTTACCCACTCACAAGCTATACTAGAGAGGTATATTATAGAGTTCTTAGTACTTTTTAGTACTTTTAGGATAGTAAAGATAAATTTTAGCAAACGTTGTTCAAAAGATAAATTCTAGCATTTTTGAACTTTTTTATCCCTCCGCGATCACGAGGTTTTATTTGTGCTATCACTAAATAAAAAGTGTGAATGCAATTGTAATAGTTTCATTTCATACGTGATCACGAATTTTTATTCGTGCTATCACTAAATAAAAATTGTGAAATATACTTGTAATAATTTCATTTTATATGAGATCTATAATTTTTTTTATGTGACATCACTAAATACAAAGTGTGAATTCAATGCCGGAAAAAAAAAAGAACGGGGGCAAAAAAGTCTAAAATGCTACTCCTTCCCTCTCCGAAAATTATGATCTTATTACTATATCGGATAGTCCGTGAAAATTGTGTTCTTTTCTCTTTTGGACATTACCCACCCACAAACTTAGATTTTAAACCTTACTCGGACTCAATATTTACAAAAAAAAAAAAGAACTATATATGGACCCACAATTACACACTAACACACAAAAGTTGTGGGATCATTTCTCCACTCAAAATACATCTACCAAACACATTATTAAAACTCGTGTCACTCCCTTCACAGTCCAATTTTCGGTGACGAAGGGAGTATTATTTATCTTTTTTACACTAAGCGCTAAAATTTATCTTTTACATACTAAAGGCACTCTATTATATTTGAAAGCTCAATACGACAAACTCGGTGTCGGTGAAATTTTTGCTTAAAGAAATTTGATCAAAAGAGAATTGGTAAGTTTGGTATATATGAAGAGTTTGAAGTATTTCCGTCATGTTTGAATGGAAGAGAGTCGTACTCAAAAAGTGAATGGAATGACAAAAATGTATGATGTGAGAGAAAGCAAAAGTTCGAAAGAGTGAAGAGATAAGCGTGAAAGGAAGGACCAGGTCGTACTTGGCTACCTACTTATTGCATTTATAAGAAACATAAAAAGGGATTTAATCTGACTTTGACACTTGATTTCAGCCTTTTGTCGAATTCAAAATTCAATATATAAACTTATAAAGACCTGTCGTATTTATAGGACTTGGTATTATGTACAATATGATTACCTGTCTCTATTGCGAAATTGGGTCCAATTAAATAAGGGCAGTTGGTATTGGATATGATTGTAGATCAAATATATTTCTTTAAACAGAGTTCGGTACATCATTCTCCGAAAGGCGTATTTATCTCTTCATTCAAATTTTGTTATTATTATCTGAGATTATAATATAGTTTAATTCTTATAATTTAGTTAGTACACTCTTTATTTATTGGATTCTGTCTTTATATTATTTTTTGTAAAGTTTTGTTTCGGTGATAATATCAGAGTTTCTTAGCTAAAAACATAAGAAAATCATGTATAAATTTTTGCAAACTCCAATTTTATATAAAAGAATGAATGGGATATTAAATTGTAATGTTAATAAAACTACAAAAGGACTTTGCCAGTGAAATAAAGCATGAGTTCAATTAAAAAAAATTGAAAATTTATAATTTAATATGCAAAATTTTTAAGTTATTGTTAAAGTTATAGATACAGGCCGACTTCGTAATTTAACATGCAGTTTTTCAATGTACCGAAAAGTATGCAAAAGAATCATGCTTTATGTACGTAAATATAAAACTAATAATACTCCAAGAACTGACTTTCCAATGTGCAATTTTTCTTTTTTAAATCTATCTATTGAACAAAGCACCCGACCAAACATTAAATAATATTTTTTCCATGTGATGAGATGATTCAGTTGTCCCTCGAGTTTTAAACTCTGACCTCAGAGTTTCAAAGTGGACAAACTATCAATTAAATAAACTAAACACATTGATATACTCTTCAACGAGAAATAAATATTAAATTAAGGGTAAATTGTCATTAAATTACGAAACTTTTCATAAATTCTGATTTTGTTTCCCACAAAAAAATTATGTGTGTAAATTCCAAATTTTCCCTTTTGTTTGATTTTGCATCCAACGTCAATTTTCCCCAAATTGTGTCTTGATTTTGAGTACTCGTGTGCCCAAGGATAAATTGCTTTAAAAGTAGGGAAAATTGGACAAGAGCTTGTGAGAGGTTCAGTGGTAGAACATTATACCTTAATACTATGATAAACATAATTTTTTTTCCTAAAATTTTCTGATTAATATTATTACGTAATAACCTAAGAAGCACGAATACGGGGACGAAATAAGAATACGAATACGATACTATACAAAAATAAGCTTATTTTTAGAAAATCAAGATACAAATACGTTGAAAATACGTTTATATTTATTTATAATATATTTATATTTTATTAATAATAACATTATGAAAATTATATAAACATATTCATCTCAAAATAAAATAAATAACTAATAGATGGGTCATACAAGACTTTAATAAGTGAAATTGATATCCATCCCAAAATATCTAAGTCCAAAATATCCAAGCCCAACAATATGGATAATTAAGGCATCAAGTTAATAAAATTTCATTTATTGTGAGGTACCGGTATACACCTGCCCCCCTGAAGGAAGAAAAGGAACCAGCGAAATTGATGTTATCAATCAAACCATAACCGAAATCAAACCGATCGAGGGTGACAAGAAGAGAAGAAACGGCGGACCTAGGCAGCGACGCTAACCCAGTGGGCGGTGTGATCGGCGACGACGACGGTAAGTGTTGAAGAAGAGATCTAGGTCTGCTATCTCTTCGAGAGAGACCAAAGAACGAGAACGATTGTACAGATTTACATTTAAATTAGGGATAGAACGTATTTTCATTTTTTTTTAACGTATTAAAAAAGTATTTTTATTTTAAAAAAATAAATAAAATATATATAAATAAAAAATACGTATTAAACACGTATTTGAGCATATTTTTTCCGTATTCGTATTAAATACGTTTTTTGATAGATACGTTACCCTTCCCAGCGTATCTATGCTTCATAGATAATAACAAATGAATGAAAAGCAAATATGAATCAAAACAGCATTTATCGAAAAAGGAGTGAGAGAAGATATTTAACATATTACATACCTATCATGCAGCCGCCGAAAAACAAGGCTTGAACCAACCCCACCTTATATTTCTCCGAGCAAACCAATCCGAACTCCGCCACCGTGGAGCTCCCTTCACCGCCGATCCACTCCCACGAACCGGCCTCCAGCCCGCACACGCTCTTGCTCTCCGGCGAACACCCGGCGGCGCCGCCCTCTATACACCGCCAGGCCGGCTCGCGGTCGGCGAATATGACGACCATGGTGTGGAACGCCTCGAGCGCCCACGCCATGCTCGTTAGGACAAAGTGCCGCAGCTGCCACCACCCAAACTCGCCGCAATACTTTTTCAGCATATCGTCCATGCACAATCTCTCCGCCGCCGCCCCCAGCAGCGGCCACCGGAGCTCCGGTTCGGGAGGAACCGCAGCTTTAGGAGGAGAGATTTTCGACATTTTCGGGCTGATTTCGTTTAGCACAAATTCGAAATCATGCGACTTTTGATTGTTTATTTTTTATTTTTTAAGTTTTTTTTTGTTTTGTTTCTGCTTCTGTTGTTTTTTTTTTTGGTGGGGATGGTGGCTGAGGTTAGGGATTAGAATTTGAATGAGAATATACTAATTGCATCTCCTCATATCACTCACACGCAGACATCATAGTATATAAATAGGATTGCGTCCATGAGTTGTCGTTCGTTGATCCTAATTGGATGATGATGTACACGTGGATTGGATCTATCCGTTTAAATTTTAATTTATTTTTTAGCATCAAATCGGTCAGTTTATTTTAAGTTCTCATGAATTTGAACACTTCAACTAAGGTCAAAAGAACTTCTTGGATAAATTGAATTGCGATAGTGGTGGTATCTAGGGGTGAGCAAAACAAACCGAAAAATCGAACCGACCGACAAACCGTACAGACACCGTCCTGAAAAAATGGTTAACCGAACCGACGGTTTGGTTTATTTTTCTAATTTTAAAAAACCGAGGATAACGGTTAGGTTTTATTTTTATATATAAAAACCGACGGTTAACCGAACCGAACCGAAACTCATTTAAAATTATAATTTTACTAATTATATGTTATAAAATTACTATACCAACTAATTATATGTTATAAATTATAATATTAACTAACTTGATTTTACTACTTTGACTTTAAGACATGAGAGTGTTCAATTTATTATTTATGCTTCTTTAAATGTATATTTCGTATTCACATTTTAAGATATGGATTTTTATTTTTCATGCTATGAATTATAAAAAAATTGAAAGTTTTCTTTCTACATGGTTAACCATTGAATAACGGTTAACCGAACCGATTTTTAGGTTAACCGTTATAGTGGTTTTTGGTTTTAATTTTCTACATTTTAGCGGTTAACCGAACCGATTAAAAATCGTATGGTCGATTTTTTTTTGTGGTAAACGGTCGGTTAACCGAACCGTGCTCACCCTAGTGGTATCCAAATGAAAACGTATATTCCGGAATATTTGGACTTCGTTGGTGAAAATAGGATTTTAATTATTAGATATTATACGATATTAAGTGGGAGAGTCATTGTTTTATGAAATATATCGATAGACCTTACTTTATCCGTTCACAAAGAATATAGTCATATTTCTTTTTTTCATCCGTCCATTAATAAGGATGGGCATTACGGTATACAGTAAAATTTTCGTCATGCCTTATACCTTACCGAAAGTAACGGTATAAAACATTTCATACCTTTACCTTACCGAACAGTTTGGTATACCTTTATCGGGTATACCGAAATTTCGGTATAGAACAAATCACATACTTTTATCGTACCGCATTTTTGGCATACTGTACCGGAATTCGGTACACCGTTATACTGATATACTATTTCATGCTAAAATTTCACGGTATATTAGTATACCATTTCATGCCGAAAATTTATATGTTTAAAAAATCTGTGCATACATATATGATAAAAATTTCAACAATTAAACTCCCAACAATGTTTATACCTAATGTGACGACGTCAAACAAATATTATTTATTAATTATAACTATTACTACTATTAATTTAATACGGTATTATGATATACCTCCAATATTTGAAAATCAATACCGTTACCGTACCGAAATTTTTCGATACGGTATCATAACTTACAGTAAATTACGGTATACCAAAATTTTGGTATATTCGGTATTTTACTAGTACGATAAGTGCTGTTAAAGTCAGACCCAGGTCAACCCGTTGACTTCAATTTTTTTTTATATTTTCGATTTTTTTATTTTCATTTTTTTTAATAAAGTGTGGTGCATCTCAATACAGTATGTGGTGCATCTCATGTCATGTTGTAGTGCATCTCATTACACAGTATGATGCATCTACCACATTGTGGTGCATCTCATTACATATGGTGGTGCATCTCAAAATGCATTGTGGTGCATCTCATAATACATAGAGATTTATCTCATACACTATGTGGTGCGTCTCATTATACATGGTGATACATCTCATTATACATGGTGATGCATCTCATACACTATGTAATTCATCTTAAAATGCATGGTGGTGCATCTAAAAAAATAGTGAAAAAGAATATTAAAAAAATTAAAAAATGGTGCATCTCAATACACCGTCTGGTACATCTCATTTCATGTTGTGGTGCATCTCATTATATAGAGTGGTGCATCTCATAATACATGAAGGTTTATCTCATACACTATGTGGTGCGTCTCATTATACATGGTGGTAAATCTCATTATACGTGGTGGTGCATCTTATACACTATGTGGTGCATCTTAAAATGCATGGTGTCACTATTACTCATTACATAGTGTGGTACATCTTACTACACGTGATGGTGCATATCATCTGACCTTAAAAAAAGGAAAATAAAAAAAATCGAAAAAAAATTGAAAAGTCAACGGATTGACCCAGGTCCGACCCGGTTTGACCCAGGTCCAACCCGGTTTGATCCGGATCAGATCTGACCCTCCATCCCTTGTAGATCTATGGTGGAGATCTATTCCTATTTCATAGGATAAGAGTGCTTCTTATAAGATCATATATATATATATATATATATATATATATATATATATATATATATAAGTCCGTAGGAACCATACATTTTTATCACATAAGTTAATGCACAAATTCATGTTAATGAAAAAATTGAACCGTTAATCTTTTTTTATGTATTGTTGATATTTAATTTGTGCATTATATCATTGTAGGTTGTGCATTAAAAATGTATTAAATATTTGTGCATTGAGTTACTGAAATTTGTCCTTTGCCATTTTTGTGCATTAAATTATTGCATTTTGTACATTTCCAAAGTGATAAAAATACATGGTTCGAATGAAATCCTAACAGATCCACACCCGATATATATATTACTCCCTCCGTCCCGCCATAAGTGTCTACATTTCCTTATTGGGTTGTCCCATCATAAGTGTCTACTTTCTTAATATGGAAACACCCTCTCTCACACAAAAGATGTGGGCTCCACCACTTTTTATCTTTTTACCCTTTAAACACTTCTCTCCTAAATACCCGTGCCCAAAAGAAAGTAGACACTTATCATGGGACGGAGGGAGTATATATATATATATATATATATATATATATTCTAGCCTCTGCGTGAAAGCCTTTATCACAAACCAAAATTTCTATAGAATAGTGTGTGTGTTTATATATATATGTGTGGAAGAATAAGGATAAAAAAATAGAAAGTGGGTTGGTCCCATCATTTCTAAACTATGCTCGTATAAACTACTCCCTCCTTCTCAATGATATTTCGACATTGACATAGGAGGAACATCTTTTCTTATTTAAACTAAAAACGTTAAAAAGAAATACAGTGTGCTTCTAGTTCTAGATTTAACGGTGCTGCTTCGCCGTAGTTCTCATGGCGGCTAATCCGCCGCCGCCAGATGGCTTCCCGCCGTCGGTCCTCATAACTGGTGACTGATAGTACCGGCCTCATCTTGGGCCCGACCTAAGGCTATTTGGGCCTATATATTAAAGCTCGGCCCACAGAGTTCGGCCCAAACAAAGTCCACATCTGCCTTGAAGACCAAGTAACGAAACCCTACTTTGGAAGAAGATAGAATTCTACTACGAATGGGAATCGGATATACATGTATCAAGCAACCAGATATGTATAAGGAGTCCGATCTCTAGAAGGATTAGGGCTTAACCCAATGCTTATAAATAGATGCAAGATTAGAGGTGTAGGGGACATTCAATACTCATTGTACTCTCAAATATAATAAAAGCTCTCTGCATTCTCTCCCGTGGACGTAGATCACATCGATCGAACCACGTAAATTACTGTGTCATCGTGTTATTATTTCTTTTAGCTACTTTCGCAAACCCTAGATCTATCATTGGCGCCGTCTGTGGGAACCTCATCAACGGTTCTTACGTAGCTGATTTACGATGGTAACGCGATCACAAAGCATGCGGGAGGCCCAAAGCCAACGAGGGAATCCTAACGAAGCAGAAAGCTGCCCCATAAGCCAAGAGAATCGCCAGAAAGGCAGTTCGGTCCCAAAGGAGAGGCACGCCAGGGACCCAATAGAAGGAAATCCCTCCGAAAGGATGCCCGCGCTAGAGATCAACGACGAGTCGGAGCCGAAGGGATCCGAGTTGAAGGAGGATGATCTCTCCAGAGACTTTGATCTTGCCACCACCTACGCCGCGGCCGAATTCGCTAAAGCAAACAAGGAGCGTTTCAAACGCTTTCTTGCGACAACCCGGATGTCTCCCATACTTGAAGCCAGGGAGAGTTCCACGCAAAAATCTCTGCCTAAAGCTCCTCGCTACACCGAGAGACCGGAACCGGAGCTAAAGGAGAGGCGCGAGCCCCGGCGGGGTTCGGATCGGCGTCGGAGTCCAAGCTCGCAGAGTAGCCCCAGGCGACATCATACCCAAAGGCGACCTCGGAGCCCCAGAAGGTATCGAAGCCCGAGCTATAGCGAGAGTCGCAGTCCCACGAGGAATCGACACCGACATGAAAAGGAACCAGCTCGGCTGGTCAGCCCGTTCACCGACGAGCTGCTTGACACCAAACTCCCCACGGTGTACAAATTGCCAAACATACCGGCCTACAATGGGCTGGACGACCCCCTTAACTTCCTAACGCGTTTCCGGTACAGCATGCACAAACTGTGGTCTCAGGGAGGAACACATGTGCAAGCTACTCCCCGAGATGCTGATCGATTATGCCCGAGCTTGGTTTGACAGCCTTCCAACTGGCAGCGTGGGGTCCTGGACCTATTTGGAAAAAATATTCAAGCAAAGATTCCATACGAAGGTTCAGCCCCGCCGAGACACAGCATACCTCCTATCGGTGAAGCAAAAGGACAAAGAATCCATAAGGGAGTACGCTTCCAGGTTCATGCAGGAAAGCTTGAAGGTCGATAAAATCGACGACGTCTTCCTCATCTCGGCCTTCCGAAATGGAATTGCCCCCGGGTCCCTGAACCAAGAGCTCGCTAAGCGGAAGCCTGAGACAGCCTAGAAGATGTGGAAGATTGCATACCAGTTCGCCGATGGCCAGGATGCGGACCGATTGAAGCGGGAGGAGACCGAGAAGAAGAGAACTGAAGGGGATCGAGGTCGGAGCGATCGTGATCGGAGAAGTGCCCACGAGCGCCTCCAAAGAGGACCTATCCAGTCCCGGCTCGGATCCGGACCAATCCAGTCCCGGCTTGGACCTCGGGTGGGACCAGAGCCGTCCCAACGACCTCCTTTTATGAAGACGAATGCCGAGATCTTCGCACTCCACGAGGACTGGTTCGCTAAACCACGTCCCATGTCAAAATCTAAACCTCGGGACCAAAACAAGCACTGCTCCTTCCATGATGACCATGGGCACCACACGGAGGATTGCCGCGACCTCGCGGAACAGATAGAGAGGTTAGCCCAAGAGGGAGCTCTGAAGAGATACGAAGCCAGGGGGAAGAAAAACACAAAAGGAAAACGGAAAGGAGGACAAGGTCGTTGTGCTCCCCACAATAAGCGAGCTAAGGTCGATCACGACGAGGAGGATGACGACCCTCCGTACGACGCACCACAGTACGACGGAGTGGTCTCCACCATCACCGGGCTACCCCCAGGCAAGACAAAAACCAGGTTGAAGGCAGAAGCTCGCAGACCACCGGTCCCATCGGGTGAGGAGCAAACGAAAAAGAGATTCAAGAAGGGGGAAACCGTCACATTCTCCGAGGATGACCCTGTGCCTACCGCTACACCACACAACGACGCCCTGGTTATACAGGTCGGAGTGGCCAACAAGATGGTCCATCGCGTGTTCATCGATGGTGGGGCCAGCGTGAGCATCATCTTCCAACACTGCTTGGATAGGATGGGCCTCGACCCAGCTCGGGTGAATTCCACACCCCTGCCTCTCAAGAGCTTTACGCAGCAAGAGACGCGACCTGAAGGGACCATCGCGCTCGACGTTGCGATTGGCAGCCCGCCGACCAGCGTCAATAAGCTGGTTCAGTTCTATGTGGTTAAAGCAAACTCCCCCTACAACATCATACTAGGTCGGGATTGGCTGAATGCAGTCAGGGCCATCATTTCGCCCTACCACCTGCTGTTGAAGATCCCGACCTCGGCTGGAACCCTTACGGTCCGAGGTGACCAGATAAAGGCCAAGGAGTGCATGCAGGTTGCTCTACGAGGTCAACCCCAAGCATAGCAATCAAAGTACCCCAAGGAGCCGGATGAAGTGACGTCAATCCCAGACACCCCGGCGGAATAGGTTACCCTGTCTTTCCAATTCTTCAAAATAGTCCGCATTCCCAGAAGCCAAAATACCCGAGCTGATGAGCTAAGTAAGCTGGCGACCTCCCCGTCCAGCTCGGCGCTAGTGGAAGAAGTCCGCAACAGGAGTATAGAAGAGGCGGAAGTCAATGCAATCATAGAGGACGACCCAAATTGGATGACCCCCCTAATCAAATGTTTGGGAAACGGGGAAGTGCCCGAAGACAAGATGGAGGCTAGAAAAATTCTAGCTAGATCCACGCAGTATGCCCTCGAGGGAGGGGTCCTCTATCGAAAGTCTTACTTACAGCCTCTTCTCAGATGTGTTGGACCAAAGGAAGCGGACTACATATTAAATGAAGTGCACACGGGATCGTGCGGAAGCCACATTGGAGCTCGGGTGCTAGCTCAGAAAATCATGCGGTGGGGGTACTATTGGCCAACAATGGCAAAAGATGCGGAAGACTTCGTGAAGAAGTGCCTAAAATGCCAGCTGCATGCCAGAGTGACGAGACTACCCCAAACCGACCTCTCTACTATTCAAAGTCCGTGGCCATTTATGGAGTGGGGCATTGACATCGTAGGGCCTTTCTACCCAGCACCTAAGCAAAAACGGTTTCTAATAGTCGCCGTCGACTACTTCACCAAGTGGGTAGAAGCTGAACCTTCCACAAAAGTCACAAGTGATAAAGCCGTTGACTTCGTCTGGAAAAACATCGTGTGCCGGTTCGGGGTACCAAGAGTCCTCATCTCGGATAATGGAACGCAATTCACGAGCAGGGAATTCAGAGAATTCTGTGAAGGACGCAATATCCGGCAAAAGTTCACCTCGGTCAACCGACCTCAAACTAATGGCCAGACTGAAGTCACCAACAGGACGATAGTGAACGGACTCAAGACCCGCCTAGAGAAGGAGAAAACAGAGTGGATCCACAATCTCCAAAATGTCCTGTGGTCGTACCGGACTACGCCCCGAACTCCAACGGGAGAAACCCCGTACCGTTTAGTATACGGGTCTGAAGCAGTCATACCTGTCGAGATCGGAGCACCCAGTCCCCGAACTATCAATTTCTCCGCCGAAGCTAATGAAGAGCAGCGCCGAACCGACCTAGACTTATTGGAGGAAAAAAGGGAACTAGCCAGCATAAAAGAAGCTCGGTACAAACAGCAGATGGCTCGGTATTACAACCAAAGGGTCAAACCCCAACAGTTCCAGGTCGGAGATCTTGTGCTTCGAAACAATGAGATCAGCCTCTCAGAGAAGCTCGGCAAGCTCGAAGCTACGTGGGAAGGGCCCTACAGAGTACACGAAGTCCTCGGCAAAGGAGCTTACAAAATCGCCTATCTTTCGCGCGAACTAATACCCAGAACATGGCACATCGCCCATCTAAAGAGATTCTTCGTATAAGCAACAAAATCTTGCATATAGAGTCTTAGGTTTTCTTTTTTGTCTTTTTTGTCCTTAATGTTTTGTTTTCAACGAGCTCGTCAAAACTCTTTTTACTTTGTTTTTGGTCATTTTTTAAAAAAAATTTCCTTTTTGTCTTGCATCTCGTGTCTTTTGATTTGCTTATACGAAGTATCCATCATATCAAAATCCCCTCATAAGGTCGAACTACGGTTCCCTTGCGTGGTCAGTAATGACCCGACATGGGGTAACAAATTCCTATAATGCGCAAAGGAAACCCTTTCCGAGGTCCGAGCTCGTCTCCCTCCAAAAAGGAAGATCCCACGAGGTCCGAGTCAAACTCCCTCCGAAGGATAATTAGTTCTCAACTGGGGTCGGAACCAAGTTCCCCCGGGAGAATAAAATACAAGGTCCGAACCATGGTTCCCTTGTCAACACAAAGAGGTCTGAGTCCAACTCCCCCAAAAGATGCAACATGCAAAAAACCAAGGAAGTAATCTTCACAAAGAACAGGAAAGTTCAAAAACTCAATATATATATTTACTTCTAACTATTTGGAACAGTTTGTGTGTACATAAATTACAGGCAGAAGCGAGCTAATCTAGGGGGAAGGATGTTTCTTGCTGAAGCTAAGCCAATCTTCCTCAAAGGAGGAGGGCCCTAGGAGATCATCAATTGAGATTCGACCTCGCCCCCGACCTCGACTTCTTCCAGCAGGAGAACTTCGACCTCGCGGGGTAGCCGAACCGCGACAAGCAGCTCGCCTACCCTGGCTCGGACCGACCTGATATCCCCGCGAAGCCGTTTTCACCTCGCGAGCAGGCATCGTCCGAATAGAAGAAGAAAGGTCTGCCCCCGGACCACGTGCCAAAAGCGCCCGTAACTTAGGTCGGCGGTCCAAAATACACTTATACCGGCCCGCACTCTCCTTCAGCATCTCAAAAGCACCCTGAAGCCCAAAAGACTCGGACCCGAGTGCTTCCTTTAGCGCGATATATTGTTCCAAGTCCTCTTTTGCCTTTAATTCCGCCTCGGAGATGGTGATACCACCGCCGCGACGGATAATATCTTCATACTCGGCATGCTCCTCGACGATCATCTCGTAATCTTTCGGAATTCAGCCGGCTCGACCTCGGGCGACTTCCAACTCCTCCTCAGCCTGAAGAAGCTTGGCTTGAAGCAAGTCGGTACCCTCTTGGAAAGCGAGCCGCTTGACTTCGACCTCCTCACAAAGTGCCTCAAACTTCATCTGCCATCCCGTCAGCTCGGCTTCTTGGGATTTCAGCAAAATACACTTTTGGCTGAAAAGCTCCTCAGCTCGGCGGCATTTCTCCCTCCATTGCTGAGCCATGGACCGTTGGTCAACCACATCTTGAGAAAGGAGAGCTATTTGTATGCGCAAAGTACAAATATCGACAGAATCCAAGCTCTACACTCAAGAAGAAGAAAACAAATTCATTGATTCGAAGATGTTCAGTACAGATATACAAAAAAAAACTACACTAAACATCGCCGACCTCCTTATTTTGAGAAGGTGGCTGCTCGGAGGGGGGGTCCTCCACGTCCTTGTTGGAGGTCAGATTTTCACCAGTCCCGGCCTCCCGTTCCTCCTCCACTTCCTCTTCGTGGGTTTCGCCTCCTTCTTCGGCTTCATCAGGAAGAGCATCGAAGACCGCGTCCAGGGTGGAGTCCCGATCTGTCGGGCAGGCGGCAACCGCTCGGCGGATAGCGAACGTACGAGTTGGCAAGGTCGTCCAGGACAGGTAGCTGGTTGAGGTGATCTCGGATCACGCTGGCGTACCGAGAAAGGAGAGCCGCATCCTCTAGGCGCTCGTAGCCATACTTGGAAGCATCCAAGCCGGGAAATTCTCTAGCGGCCTCCTCCAGAGCATCCAAAGCGTAGTTTCCATTGATAAGCCCAGCCAACTCATTGGCCAGGCCGGAGAAGCTCTCCGACAATAGAAGCCTCTTTGTAAATGCCCGTAAGACCTCGCCTTGACCAGCTGCCAGCTGGGTCTCCCTGTCTTTAGCTGCACTCAGCTCGGCCTCAAATCTTTTCTGGGCTTTCTCAGCCTCCACCTCGGCCTTCGCAAGCTGAACGGCCAACTCGGACTTGAGAGTCTTCACCTCCTCTCTGGCCTTGACCAGGTCCCCCTCCGCCTTCTTCAACTTAGCCTTGGTCGAAGTCAGCCTATCAGAATACTGACTCTTCTCGTCCTCATGACGAGCCGACATCTGCCCGACGCCATCTTCTAGCCATCTCATCACCCTACCGAGGCTCTACAAGAAAAAGCGGAGTTAAACAAAAGAAAAGCATAGGGCAGAAATACCGAAAGAGAATAACCGAAGGCAATAAATCTTTACCTCAGGAAAAGGAAGATCCTCCAGCCTCATTGAAGGGGCCACCGGGCTCCTATCACCACCCGAGACCTCGATGATATCCTGGACTTTGGATTTTTTGTGAGGACTGGCGGAAGGAGAGCGAGCATCTGTCGTGGTAGGCTCTGTTACCTCAGCCCGCTGAACCAGGTCAGACGAGGAAGCAGATCGGCCTGACGACCTCGGCCTCTTACTCCCTCGAGCTGCGGCCTTGGCATCGACTCCCCTCACCTTCCCGAACTTCACTGCGATACAAAGCGTGACGAGAGTTAGGATGATTAATAAACAAAAGCATTACAATCCTAATAGCACTAGCGGGGTCTCACCCGTTGCAGGATCCACCATCCTCTGGGGCTCAAACGGGCTCAACCCCGCCTCAGCTAAGGAATCTTCGCCATAGTTCCCCTTGAAGGGGCCACAATTCCTCATTGCTCTAACAGCAGCCTCCAGATCCTTATCCACCTCGCCTCCCACCCACGTAAAAGGCTTACCTACCCTCCACATATGCTCGACTAAACTTTCATGACGACAGAAAAAGTATCTCGAATGCCATTTTTCTACTTTATTCTGAGTTCGACCCTTGAACTCAGTACGGGCAGCGGCATAGTACCAGTCCGCTGATTTTTTGAAGACAAAGAGCTCGTGAATGAGCTCGGCTGATAATTGGTAACCCTCACGGATCGCTGCCACGCCCAAATCAGTAAATTGCCTAAAAGAATTAGGCATTATCTGCCCCAACGCTAAACCGAGTTTCTTCTGGAGCTGGGCAAATGGCTCAGGGAGGGGTAGACGAAGACCGGAATGCAGACTGTCCTCGTAAACGGTAACGAACCCCATCGGGGGCGAACATGCCCTATCCTCCGAACGAGGTTCTATCAAGACCACATCAGAAGGGAAATTATACGATCGGGCGAGGCATTTTATCCTACACTCGTTTAAAACTGAGGGGTAATCGGCCACTTTCCCCTCTACACACCGGGGCACTATCAAAGTTTCAACAGAAATGGAGGATCCAAGGGAGAAAATCCTAAACTCTACACTGCTATCTACGGCACTCGCCAATGAAGACCCACTAACCCTTGTAGATTGAGAATGGGAAGCCATACTTACTTGTTAAACAGAAGATAAATTCTCCGGCAGGGGATTTACAACTGTGAACCGAGGGACCAACGGCGTGAGCAGGGCGGTACGGGAAGCAGCAAATTGAAGATTTTGGGGGAAGAAGGAACTTTTCTGCGCAAGCGTTTTTTTTCTGCTAACGACGGCGGATGTGAAATAGTGTGATATGGGCAGAAACGTTTCAACTTCTGTGGATATACATTTGAATCCCACCGTTGCGTCTGACACACGTGTGACGGGGGCCCGCCTTTCTCGAAACATGAACCGTCCCTCCACAAAATTCAAACGGCCCATTGCTTTCCCCGCCCTTTAAAATTTATATGGGCCGTGCCTGTTGACCGACCTAAAAGCACATAACAAGCCCCTGATACTCAGATCGCTCAAATATTTATGCCTGCTGCTTCAGCTCGGATTATAAGTTCGGTAATTCAGTTCGTTCAAGTGATTTGCGCGATCAATCACCTCGGCAATTAGACCTCGTAGTCTGCGTCTACATGTCTTCTTTCCTCTTTTTTGGGGGGGGATGTGATAGTACCGGCCTCATCTTGGGCCCGACCTAAGGCTATTTGGGCCTATATATTAAAGCTCGGCCCACAGAGTTCGGCCCAAACAAAGTCCACATCTGCCTTGAAGACCAAGTAACGAAACCCTACTTTGGAAGAAGATAGAATTCTACTACGAATGGGAATCGGATATACATGTATCAAGCAACCAGATATGTATAAGGAGTCCGATCTCTAGAAGGATTAGGGCTTAACCCAATGCTTATAAATAGATGCAAGATTAGAGGTGTAGGGGACATTCAATACTCATTGTACTCTCAAATATAATAAAAGCTCTCTGCATTCTCTCCCGTGGACGTAGATCACATCGATCGAACCACGTAAATTACTGTGTCATCGTGTTATTATTTCTTTTAGCTACTTTCGCAAACCCTAGATCTATCAGTGACCAGTTCTTACCCGAGCCATCACAAATACAGCCTCTTTCGTTGTCTCAACCTTCAAACCCTAACCTTATTTTACCTGGTTTTTCTCTTTCGCCGGAGCAACTTCAGGCCTTACAATGTATTTTTTTTAAATCTTTTTGCATCCATGCCGCCGCAGCAATCTCTAACCCAAACGAACGTGGATGCGCAGACTTCCACCCAACCCACGTCTTCTATGGGTAATAGGAACCTGAATGGTGAGGCGGGTTTTTATCGCTGCCTAGCTGATCGTCCAAATACCAACATATTGGAATCTACTCAGGGCATCACTACACATAATCAGTCGTCGACTCCTGCTCAATCGCCGCCATCTGGCATGTATAGGGTTTAACATAGCCCTTATCCTATAGTGGTTCAATCTGCAAATGAACATCCTCGTTCTTATTCTGCTGTAATTTCTAAACCAAAACAGATACTTCCCAATATACCTTTACACCATAAGGTCAAGTTTCAACCCATGTCCATAGGTGAATTTCTTTCCCTTGATCTCCCAGAGGAAGTTTACAAGCACTGTGATGAGAACTTCAAATCTTCTGCTCTTTTGGGAAGACTTCTCCTTTCACAAGGTGATAAACCGCGTCATGTCATGGAAATAAAAGAGGAATTGCAGCGGGATTTTCTTTGTCTATGGCAGGGAGAATTTGTTTAGTTCAGTCGGTTATTCACATCTCGGCTACGCATTCAATGATGATTTATAAATGGCCTGCTACCTTGATTAAAAGTTTGGACACGGCTTGTTGTAACTTTATTTGGACTGGTTCGATCTCTCTTCGACCTCGTTTCAACATTCATTGGAGCAAAGTTTGTCTTGAAAAGGAACATGATGGTCTGGGAGTTCGCTCTTTTCGTCAGTTAAATGATTGTTATCTTTCTAAAATGGCTTGGAAAATTATCACTGCGGACTCTTGGGGTTTCCAGATGTTACATTACTTATATCTTTCTGCTCATGCTAGGATTATTCCTAGACAGACTTTCTCTTCAATTTGGAAAGGCATGAAAATGGTCATTCCAAATATGGTTCGCGACAGCTTCTGTATCGTTGGGAATGGTAATAAAATTAGTTTTTGGACGGATAATTGGCTTGGATATAGGATTGCTGATAGGTTGCAAGTTCCTAGTTTGCTACAAGATACTCTGACAGAGTCAATTTCCGACTACTTGATTGATGGAGTTTGGCATTTTTCAAGCAACTTTCTTCAACTTCATCTTGACATTGCTATTGATATCCTTTGGGTTCCTATTGTCGGGGAGATGACAACTGTAACTGGATTCATTCAAATTCTGTTATGGTGACTTCGCAAGTGGCTTTCTTTTTTTTGCAGGATCGTCTTCCCGAAGTCAGTTGGGGCTCTTGGATTTGGCATCGAGCTATTCCTTGTCGTAGATATATTGTTGGAGAGTTTTCCATAAACGCCTCCCAGCGGCGGACAAACTTACAATCTCTGGTATTCAAGGGCCGACGATATGTCCTTTTTGCATGAATGAGAACGAGGACATCGATCATCTCTTTTGGTTATGTCCTTTTGTTCAAATTGTCTGGAAAGAGATCTTGGATTTGTTCAACATTGGTAATATGATAATGGCTGACATTCATTCGTTTCTCCACCTTGCAATCAATACTCAATTCAGCGAGCAGATTGCTATTCTTTGGCGCATAAGCGTTATTACTATGATCTGGTCCATATGGCACCATAGGAACAAAGTGATTTTTGATGATATGAAGGTTAGTAAGCATTTTCTCCTTTTACAGGTCAAGGTGGCGCTAAAGGATTCCTCGATAATTTTTAATAGAATGGGGTATATGCAGACGACCGATAAACCTATTCTTGATCGGATATGGGTGAAAGGTCGGGTTATACCTCCGCCTACTTATATTTCTGTGACGTGGTGGCCTCCTTTACCAAACTGGATCAAGGTAAACGTGGATGAGGCGGTTAAAGACGCTCCCGCTCGTCTTCATGCCGACGGGGTATTCAGAGACTGCCAGAGTATGGTGGTGGGATGTTTTCATACTTCTGCTTCCCCAGGATAAGCTTTCGAAGCTGAAATTCTTGCTGCTATAACTGCTATTGATCATGCTCGCATGAAGGGTTGGAACAAATTATGGTTGGAATCTGACTCCAAATTTGTTGTGATCATTTTTGCAAAGCGAGACCCGGCCTACATTCCTTGGAGATTTAGAGGTCGTTGGATTCAATTTATGCAATTTTTGAATGTTATAGATTTTAGATATTCTCATATTTTTTGAGAAGGAAACCAGGTTGCTGATGCTATGGCGGATCCAAATATTCAAGATGGTTTTTGGTCAGACGGGCATCCTGCCATTTCCAACCTAGTTAGTGTGGATATGTTCTCTTCCTCTTTTACGAGGCTTGTTTATTAGACGGGTGCTCTTTCCTCTAGGGGTTTTTCCTTCGGGTTTTTCCAAGAGGTTTTAATGAGGCTCGACCTTGAGTGGTTTTGTTATCTCCAAGGTGATAGGTTTTTTGCTATATTTTTCTTTTCTTTTTATTTAAATAAAAGATCTTATTGAGAGTATATATATATATGTGTGTGTATGTATACTCATATTGCCGATAGATACGAGGAGAGAAGATGGATGTGTTCGATGAGAAAAGATAAATTTTAGGAGCGAGTTTGTTTAATTAATTGGGTATGAACTTATTGGTTGTGTCAGAATAGAAGTAGGGATAGAAGAGATCAAATTTTAGTTTCAAAATTTTATTAATGGAAAAAGATTTTTTGCCATAATGACTAAGCCATAATACCCTTGAATTTTTAAAAACCGGTTCATCAAATCCGATTTAAATAATTTCTGACTTTTTGTAGTAAATTAATTTTATATGTTGACTAATTTACCCTTATTCTATTTTGGATGAATATTTTTTGATATAAAATTATTCCTACAATCATGGAAAGAAATCAATAAACAATAATTATGCTAAGGAAGATATGTATTCATCTAGATCATCACTCACCTGGAGTGTCAATCACATTAAGAATTCGTCCAACTATACTATTTCCGGTGGCACTCTTGCCATTTCATCCAACTAAAACCACAGTCCTAACGTGTGAGGCTAACACCAAAAATATGATTGGAATCCGTTTTGAAACAGAAACAGTTGCAAGATTCTTGCTCATTTCAACCTATCAAAAGAGATTAAAGACGATGCCAGCACGGCAGTGCCCCACGGCTCCTCGCCGGCGGTGCCCAGTGCCCCACGACGCCCCGCCCGCGGGCGAGCCTAGCGCACCTCGGCCTCCCACTCCCAAGCGCACAGCCCATGGCGACCCCGCACACATCCCGCCACAACGCCCCCCTCGATTTACTACACTAAATGAGTCGAGACAAATACATATTGAACCTAGTTGAAATTTGAAATAGGAAATCAATTAGGTATAAATTGGTCTAATTAAACTATAGTATCTAAAATTTTATAACATTAGTTTATAATTCAAATTTTATATAATTAGTTTATAATGACCATTAGTTGAACTATATTATACTTATTTTTATGGAATTTTATTAAAGTGTAATCAATTTGTGACAAATGGAACTTCAATTTTATAAATTTGTCTAAGTTGACTGATTATATAAGTGAACTTCAATCTATGTTGCATCGGTGCAGGGGAGTGGGTGCGGAGGAGTGATACGATACAGTACGGGGATATGAATTTTTAAAAAATCATTGAGTACAATTCGGCAAGGATACGTCTATTTATTAATATTTTATTATATATTTCAACTCTGAAATATATAGCAATTTTAAAATTTTAAAATTAAATATATTTAGTTTATATTTTTCTATAGCCAAAACTTAAGTATTTATAATTAAGTATCTAATTAATCATATTTTATAATAAATAAAGTTTTATTAAATTGCAAAAATGCCTCCAAAAAAAAAAAATTTTTAAAAAAATAAAATTGCAAAAATGCATCCAAAAATGTACCCTCCACGTATCGGATTCTTGCCATCCACGCACCAGATTCGCGTATCCCAATTTTTATTTAAATAATTTTTTTCTTTAGGAATTCGACGCGAATCGCACCCGCACTCGCGCCTTATGCGTATCCGATACTGCAATGTAGTGTTTTTAGAAGAATCTGTGCATCATAGACTTCCATTAATATAAATTAAACTATAGTTTCTCAAATATTTTGAAATTAGTTTATAATTAGCATCAATTGATCTATATTATACTTAATTTCATGGAATATTATTAAAGTGTATTTGTATTTGTATTTGAATCATAAATTTACGAATTCGAATATCAAAAATTCGAATCGAATACCGAACCGGACCAAAATTATTTAATTCGTATACATCCCCAATCTCTAATTTTATGAAACTAGGTTTAATTACCATCAGTTGAACTATATTATACTCAATGTTATGGAATTGTACTAAAGTGTAGTCAATTTGTGACAAATTAAACTTCAATTAATTTAGTTATGTATATTTATATTCATTTCTAAGTCATGGCCCGCCACTTACCTCAGTGGCACACAACTCTCAAAATCTTGAGGTCTTTAGTTCAATTCTCCTTACTCGCAACACAAACCCAATAGTTACTGTGTTTTTTTTATTTGAAAAAAATCCTATGTATGGATAAACAATTATTTTATTTGTTATTTAAATTAAACTCAAAATCAATTGTTTGTTTGTGTTTTTTTATTCGAAAAATTTGCAAAGAATTGACTGTATGTGGTGTTCTAAATTTGAATTAAAAATACAATATTATAGAATTACATAGAAGTTGAACATGAAATTGACAAGTTTAAATATTTGTATTCTTTGACAAAGAAATAAAATAAAGTTTTAAGTTTCAAAAAGAGATAAATACAAAAGGAGATAAATGCGACATATTATGCTTTCTCTGGGTTGTGTGACTGCGGGTGGGGCACCGTGCGCCCGAGGGCGTGGAGCCATGGCGCGCCAGGGGCCGCGGCGGGGAACCGAGCGCGCTAAGGCTCGTGGGCGGGGAGCCGTGACGCGTTGGGCGTGCCATGGGCCACGGGAGGAGTCGTGGCACGTCGGGCGTGCCAGGGGCCGCGGGCAGGGAGCCATGGGGCGCCGAGCGCCACGGCTCGTGGGCAGAGAGCCGTGAGCCGTGGGGCGTCGGGTGCCGACGGGTGGTGAGCCGTAAGGTTGATTTGAAAATGTTAGTTCATGGTGTGAAGAGTTGCAGGAGAAATATGGTAAATTAATTCATGGTGTGAAATATTTCATGACGTCGGTGGGTGGTGAACAGCCGTGAGTGTGTGTATTAATTAAAAAAAAACAAGATTTTGATTATAAGCTAACCTGAATTATGGAATAGATTGAGCATTTGAAATTGGAAAGTCAAATATACTCCTAATTCTTATCCTAAAATAACATGAGGGTAATATGATATAAACCTATTTTTAATTATTATAATAAATTAAATAAAAATTAAAAGAAATGTAACATTAACAATTTAACTCTATTATGGCTTAGCCATTATGGCTCAAAATCATGACCCTATATAAGTCTCGTATTGTACTTTTCTTTTATATTTGGCGATTTTTAGGCAGTAATGAAACTGTAATTGAAATTTGTTAAGTAATTAAATTTACTTGTAACTGTATACAGATGGAAAAGACAAGTATAAGAGTTATTTAAAAATCAATTAAATATAAGTTCAAAATCTTCCTTTTAATTTGGTCAGATTTGGAAAACTAAAGCACTTTTCAACTAATTAAATGTTAATAGCTTATATATGTGTATATGCATACGTATTGTGTTTACTTTTCTAAAAAAAACGGAGTAAATTTTCTAAATAATTAATTAGTTTAGTTATTTAAAGTTGAATTGCTTACTCTCCCATTTATCCACTGAAATTAATGACGGAAAAAAATGGGCAGGTTGACCAGAAAAATATCTGTCGGTAAGGTTAACAACGAACATATCTGTCGGTAAAGTTTTATTTATCGAATTAACATTATATTAATGTTACTGACGAATATATTTGTCGATAAGTTTTAATCAGACAAAAAATATTAAATAAAAAAAATATTAATTAACAATGGAATATCCGTCGGTAATTACCGACGGACGTGATTCCGTCGGTAAGGTTTAATTAGAAAAAAAATTAAATTAAAATTAACGACGGATTATCCGTCAGTAATTCTGCGATATACTCAACAGCGAGATTCCTCTCCCTCATTCGCTGAAGCCCGAATTTCCCCTCCTTCCCCAATCTTGTCGTCGTCGCCGCCGTCCCATCCTGTCGCCATGGTTTCTCTCTCTCTCTCCTTTCTCGCTCTCCCTCTTCGTCGCTCTCCCTTTCTATCTTCACCGTCCGCCCTTCTTCCGGCCTCGTCACCCAATCGGACAGCCGTCGTCGCCCTCATTCCGTCTTTGTCGGTCATCGGCCGTATGATGAGTTCATCGGACAATAATATCCCCGTAAAATAATGAATGCCAATAATCAAGCAAATCAAATGGCGCAAATTGAAAGTGATTGAAGACAAATGACAATCAAAGGATTTAGGAATCATGGAGATTTATCTATTTTGAGATGATTGCATCTTTCCTTTTATTTTGAATTATTGTATTTCTTTTTTTAGTTATTTCCTATCTAATGTGTAAAGCCTATTTAAAGGCTGCTGAAATAATGAGAAGGGCATGCAAGTTTGAAGTAAGAAAATTCTTAGGGAGTTTGAGGAATTCGCAATAAAAAATTCCTACTTCTTGCTATACAAATTTGCAGATCTTTTTCCCTCTTTCAATCAGTCACCATAGCTAAATCATCTCATCCCAAACCATCCATTTCTCACGCTCGAAGGCCCATGATGCGCTCCTGTATGAGAGCAGCCCGTATCATTGGTTCCATTGCCGGCGTCGTTGGGAAAATACTAAGAGTTTTGATTTGATACCAAAACCCAACTAACCCCAACCTAGTAGATGATTGCGTAAAGCTTAAGTGTTTTTTCAGCTTGCCCATTTGAGCTTATAGATTTTCTATGTTTACAGGTGAAGCAGCTGAAGACAGCAGAAGATCCAGCTAAAGGATCAGCGGAGTAAAAGATCAGCTGATTGAGAATCAGCTGAGTAATCATCAGCTGGAGTAAAGCACAGCTGAATAAAGCCAACATAGCAGAGAAGATACAACAGAAAAGCCCATCAGAGCTGTATAAAGATTACAAAATACAAGAGAAGAAAGACTCAGCTGACCAAGCTGAGTACACAGCAGGACGAGTCAAGTCGAGTGATCAATATAATGATATCTAGATTTGAGACGATCAAGTTCATCAAGACATAGCTGTAAGAAAGACACAACTCGCGTGACGAATCAGCTGAGCGTCAAGACCCAGCAGAGTTCAAGACACGGCTCAGAGTCAACAGCACAACAGAGTCGAAGACAGCAGAGCTGACCTGCACCAATAGGAACTCGACATCTCAGCACCTAGAAGTCAGACCTAGGACTGCTATACGAGGAAAAACGGATGAAGACAAGACCTAATTATCAGAAGTAACGTAGAGATTCAGAACGACTCTTTCCAACGGCTAGTTCTTATTTCTTCCTATAAATATGAGTCTTCTCCATCAACAGAGAGAGAGAGAGAGAGAGAGAGAACACGAGACGAGAGATAAGTTTACCCAGAAAGAAGTCTACTTCAAGAAATCTCTCTGAAAGTTTAAAAGATCAAGCAACCTGCATTCTTCAGAGTTCATATATGTTCTTAGGCTCCTTATGCTCTCTCCCACTAGAATCTAGGCATATAATTCTTCTTTTCTTAAGCCTAGTTTGAACGAGTTCATCATACTCATATATTCTTTATAGTAAGAACTCGTTCATAGTTGGAAAATTCCAAAACCCAAACCATTCACCCCAGAAAAGGTTAGGTTAAGGTTTGCTTGCTCGAAGCGGTTAATTCGAGTGTCATGTTCTGTAGTACCCGTAAACTACAGGTTAGGCTTCAGCTGTGCCTGTAAATAGACTGGTCACGTTTCGATACAGTACGCGTAAACTTATATCCAGCTCGAGGAACTGAGCTGCAACGCTTGTTGACTGAGCGGAAAGTCAATGATATCCTTAGTGGATTTACCAAAGGTTTCTGGTCGTGGACATAGGAGTAGTTTCTCTGAACCACGTTAAACTGCTTTGTTCTTTACAACTTTATTTATGCATCCAGCTGATCCTCATATGCACATTTTCAACTTGAATAAACTGACTAATAGAAAACAGAAACAGAGCTTTGCAATATATTTGAAGTAACAGACGAACTTAAAATCCACCAACTTCCGCACACATAGCCAACTGTGATTACCCAGCTGTATCCCAGCTTGGTTGAACACAGCCAGCTCACTCAAAAGAGTTTTAATTGGTAAAGTTTTTAACCTTGGTGTATTCACTCCTCCTCTAGACTAAGATATCCGTCTCGGGACCATTAATTGGTATCAGAGCAGTGATTCAAAAGATCACTGTATCTGAGACACGTCGGCCTTTCTGCTGATTGTGTTAGTGGTCACCTGAATAGATCATTAAAATTTTCAAAATCTTTTTAAAATCATTATATTTCATACTATCATGGAATCTTCCCTGTGCAGGAATCTTCTGACATTCTATGTCGATATCAGATCTGGAAGTTCCGACTCAAAAGCTTTCTGAGCACGCACCACGATTCGATGTGGGAAGTTATCATTGACGAACCCATCATCATCATGAAATCAGAAAGTCAAGCAGAAACCATACCTGGAGCTGAACCCGTATTCCATCAAGTTGTGAAGCCAAGGAAGGAATACTCTCTAGAGAAAAGAAGAAAAGTTGGATTGGATAGCTATGCTCGCAACGTCATATCCTCAACGGTGACGGACGCCTATCACAGCAAAATCATAAAATATGAGATAACTAAGGGGATGTGGTAAGCTCTAGCCAAGCTATGTGAAGGCTCAGAGCAAATTCAAGAAAACAAGTTCTCAATTGCATGCCATAAATTGAAGACAGATGAAGCATGCCTCCAGCACACGTTTGGTTTTGGAAGTCTGGAGGATGCATACTTGAATCAAGATGAGCTCATCAGAGGACTCATCAAGGTAACACAACAGTACCCCAAGCCACACCCAGCAGATATCTGGGAATCCGCCAACAAGCTACTCACAGCGGCGGGCTGGAAGATACCATCTGGAGCTGATAACTCCAAAGAAGAACCAACTATTGCAATAGTTGAGAAGGAGATTGAAACTCCGCCAAGCCTTCTAGCCGGTGACACTCGAGCACTGGTCGAGTTCGAGGCTACAAAACCCAGTCAGACTGAGTCCGGAACCCAAACGAACACAGCAACCGACCTCTCTGCCTCCTTACGGTAAGCTATCAAAGATGAAGTCGAAGATGCAATCTTCCAGGCCAGGCTAAAGATGGAGGTTGAAATCCTTCTTATGTTCAAGGGCCTCGATGATCAAGTCTGAACTCAACAGCTCACCTTGGATGAACTGCACAACTCTGTTTTCAACATTTGTGATAGCACATCCAAGGAACTCAGGGAATCTCAAGCATCGCAGGATGTCGAGTGGTCGCTCTAGTTTGAGAGTAGAGTCCCTGAGATCGTGCCAAGACTTCAAGTTCCCTTAGCTGCCAACTTAAAGGCTTTCACCAGCCAACTGGAAGCTACTCAAAAGTCCAACTCTTCCACAGTCAGTGATGTTTATCACCTATTCAACCTGTTCAAGGACGTGGATGCTCAGCTCCAACCTGGAAATAGCAGCAATGCTCAGCTGAACCTCGCCACAGCTCAAAACACAGTCGAGATAGTTGATGTTGAAATGGCCCTCACCAAGCTAAACGCAACCATCGTCCACCTCTCTACCTCCCTTATTGATAATGCCAAGAAGGGAAAAAAAAGAACGAAGCTGGAAAAACAATTGAGAGGGAAGATGCAGCTTTGGAAGAATCAGTGCAGCCAAAACAATCTGAGATCGACGAGTTTCCCAAGGAGTTGGATGAGAAAGAGCCAGCTGCAGCCAAGGAGACATGAAGATAGAAAACAATCACTCTCGCCAAGGCTTGTGGAGCTAAGCCAGAAGAATACAATGACTACAACTGGCTGTGTAACTTGCATAATGAGCAGAGACGGGAAATGGAAGAAATGGACAAACTTGTCAAGAAGAAAGCAGAAACGCTTAAGCCTGCAGAGAAGAAAAAGTGGAAGTAAAGACAAAGCTTTAGGCAAGCCAAGAAGAAACAAGTCCAAACAACATCAAACTATCTAAGATCTGATAAGTGGATCCCAGAAGAAATCATTGACAGCTGGGAGCACTGCAAAACAGAATTCATCGATATGGTTTACTACTTGGATCAATTCAAGGGCATGGATCCTGAAACTGCTTTCAAGGAATACATGATCGAGCTTCATGAGACAGATCCAATGATGGCAAGGTCATTATCTTTAGCTGTCAAGAGAAACGACATCCAGATCAAAGCTCTATCAGTCAAGCAGCTGAGGCCACCCACTATAGCTGGAACGAACCTTTCTCACAAGGCCCACATTATTAAAGAAGTTCAACACTGGGCAGTCAGAAGAGGAATTACCAAGCTGAACAATGCAGCTGAGTGGAAGAACTTGGAAGAATTTATCTTCAATCGGTACGGTCTCAAAACTGACAGTCAAATAGAAGAACAAAGGAAGAGGCGCATAATAAAACCCAGCCAACTGGGAATCATCTTTTGAACTTTTGTAATTAGAAAATAGTAAGGTTTCTCTTTATAAATGAAAAGTTCGTTTCCTCAAAATCAACCTGATGACAATTTCTCTTTGTCCAGGCTCTGAATATGATTGTCTGCTGTGAATGTTTATCTTTTCAAATCCCGTTTTCTTTCAAGGGAGAAGTAAATTATTTTTCTAACTTGGGGTTTTGAATCATCAAAAAGTGGAAAATTGAGCACAAAGCTGGAAAAACAATTGAGAGGGAAGCTGCAGCTCAGGGGAATCAGTGTATCCAAAACAATCCGAGATCATCGAGTTTGCCAAGGAGCTGGATGAGAAAGAGCCAGCTGCAGCCAAGGAGACATGAAGACAGAAAAAAATCACTCTCGCCAAGGCTTGTGGAGCTAAGCCAGAAGAATACAATGACTACAACTGGGTGTGTAACTTCCATAATGAGCAAAGACGGGAAATGAAGGAACTGGACAAACTTGTCAAGAAGAAAGCAGAATCACTGATGCCTACTGAGAAGAAAGAGAAGAAGAAAAGACAAAGCTTCAGGCAAGCCAAGATGAAACAAGTCCAAAAAATAACAAACCATCCAAGATCTGATAAGTGGTTCCCAGAAGAAATCAATGACAGCTGGAGCACTGCAAAACAGAATTCAACGAGTGTGTTACTACTTGGATCAATTCAAGGGCATGGATCCTGAAACTGCTTTCAATGAATACATGATCGAGCTTCATGAGGCAGATCCAATGATGGCAAGATAATTATCTTTAGCTCTCAAGAGAAACGACATCCAGATCAAAGCTCTATCAGTCAAGCAGCTGAGGCATCCCACTATAGCTGGAACGAACCTTCCTGACAAGGCCCACATTACTAAAGAAGTTCATCACTGGGCAGTCAGAAGAGGAATTACCAAGCTAAAAAAATCCAGCTGAGTGGAGAAACTTGGAAGAATTCATCTTCAATCGGTACGGTCTCAAGACTGACAGTCAGATAGAAGAACAAATGAAGAGGTGCAGCTGAAGACCTAGCCAACTGGGAATCATCTTTTGAACTTTTGTAATTAGAAAATTGTAAAGTTTCACTTTATAAATGAAAAGTTCGTGTCCTCAAAATCAACCTGATGAAAATCTCTCTTTGTCCAGGCTCTGAATATGTTGGTCTGCTGTGAATGTTTATCTTTTCGAACCCCGTTTCCTTTTAAAGGAAAAGTAAATTATTTTTCCAACTTGGGGTTTTGGCATCATTAAAAAAGGGGAAAATTGAGAACGAAGCTGGAAAAACAATTGAGAGAGAAGATGCAGCTCAGAGAAAATCAGTGCGGCCAAAACAAAATGAGATCGACGAGTTTCCCAAGGAGCTGGATGCGGAAGAGCCAGCTGCAGTTAAGGAGACATGGAGACAGAAAACAATCACTCCCACCAAGGCTTGTGGAGCTCAGCCAGAAGAATACAATGACTACAACTGGTTGTGTAACTTCCATAATGAGCAGACACGGGAAATGGAGGAACTGGACAAACTTGTCGAGAAGAAAGCAGAAACTCTTAAGCTTGCTGTGAAGAAAGAGAGGAAGAAAAGACAAAGCTTCAGGCAAGCCAAGAATAAACAAGTTCAAACAACATCAAACCATCCAAGACCTGATAAGTGGATCCCAGAAGAAATCAATGACAGCTGGGAGAACTACAAAACAGTATTCATTGAGATGTTTTACTACTTGGATCAATTCAAGGGCATGGATCCTGAAACTACTTTGAAAGAATACATGATCGAGCTTCATGAGACAGATCAAATGATGGCAAGGTCATTCTCTTTAGCTGTCAAGAGAAATGACCTCCAGATCAAAGCTCTATCAGTCAAGCAGTTGTGGCCACCCACTATAGCTGGAATGAACCTTCCTGACAAGGCCCGCGTTATTAAAAAAGTTCATCACTGGGCAGTCAGAAGATGAAGTACCAAGCTAAAAAATCCAGCTGAGTGGAAGAACTTGGAAGAATTCATCTTCAATCGGTACGGTCTCAAGACTGACAATCAGATTGAAGAACAGAGGAAGAGGTGCATCTGAAGACCCAGCCTACTAGGATTCATCTTTTAAAATTTTGTAATTAGAAAATTGTAAGGTTTCTCTTTATAAATGAAAAGTTCGTTTCCTCAAAATCAACCTGATGACAATCTCTCTTTGTCCAGACTCTGAATATGATTGTCTGCTGTGAATTTTCATCTTTTCAAACCCCATTTCCTTTTAAAGGGGATGTAAATTATTTTTCCAACTTGGGGTTTTGGCATCATCAAAAAAGAGAAAATTGAGAATGAAGTTGGAAAAACAATTGAGAGGGAAGCTGCAGCCTGGGGGGATTCAGTGCAGCCAAAACAATCTGAGATCGACGAGTTTGCCAAGAGCTGGATGAGAAAGAGCCAGCTGCAGCCAAAGAGACATGGCGACAGACTTGTCAAGAAGAAAGCAGAAACTCTTAAGCCTGCTGAGAAGAAAGAGAGGACGAAAAGACAAAGCTTCAGGAAAGCCAAGAAGAAACAAGTCCAAACAATATCAAACCATCCAAGATATGATAAGTGGCTCCCAGAAAATATCATTGACAGCTGGAAGCACTGCAACACAGAATTCATCAAGATGTTTTACTACTTGGATCAATTCAAGGGCATGGATCCTGAAACTGCTTTCAAGGAATACATGATCGAGCTTCATGAGACAGATCCAATGATGGTAAGGTCATTCTCTTAGCTATCAAGAGAAACGACATCCAGATCAATGCTCTATCAGTCAAGCAGGTTAGGCCACCCACTATAGCTGGAACTAACCTTTCTGACAAGGCCCACATTATTAAAGAAATTCAACACTGGGCAGTCAGAAGGTGAATTCCCAAGCTGAAAAATCCAGCTGAGTGGAAGAACTTGGAAGAATTCATCTTCAATTGGTACGGTCTCAAGACAGACAGTCAGATAGAAGAACAAAGGAAGAGGCGCAGAATAAAACGCCGCCAACTGGGAATCATCTTTTGAACTTTTGTAATTAGAAAATAGTAAAGTTTCTCTTTATAAATGAGAAGTTCGTTTCCTCAAAATCAACCTGATGACAATTTCTCTTTGTCCAGGCTCTGAATATGATTGTCTGCTGTGAATGTTTATCTTTTCAAATCCCGTTTTCTTTTAAGGGGGAAGTAAATTGTTATTCTAACTTGGGGTTTTGAATTATCAAAAAGTGGAAACTTGAGCACAAAGCTGGAAAAACAATTGATAGGGAAGCTGCAGCTTAGGGGGAATCAGTGCATCCAAAACAATCCGAGATCGTCGAGTTTGCCAAGGAGCTGGATGAGGAAGAGCCAGCAGCAGCCAAGGAGACATGGAGACAAAAAACAATCACTCTCGCCAAGGCTTGTGGAGCTAAGCCAGAAGAATACAATGACTACAACTGGCTGTGTAACTTCCATAATGAGCAAAGACGGGAAATGAAGGAACTGGACAAACTTGTCAAGAAGAAAGCAGAATCACTTAAGCCTGCTGAGAAGAAATAGAAGAAGAAAAGACAAAGCTTCAGGCAAGCCAAGATGAAACAAGTTCTAAAAACAACAAACCATCCAAGATCTGATAAGTGGTTACTAGAAGAAATCAATGACAGCTAGGAGCACTGTAAAAATGAATTCAACGAGATGTTTTACTACTTGGAGCAATTCAAGGACATGGATCCTGAAACTGCTTTCAAGGAATACATGATCGAGCTTCATGAGGTAGATCCAATGATGGCAAGATAATTATCTTTAGATTTCAAGAGAAACGACATCCAGATCAAAGCTCTATCAGTCAAGCAGCTGAGGCCACCCACTATAGCTGGAACGAACCTTCCTGACAAGGCCTACATTACTAAAGAAGTTCATCACTGGGCAGTCAGAAGAGGAATTACCAAGCTAAAAAAATCCAGCTGAGTGGAGAAACTTGGAAGAATTCATCTTCAATCGGTACGGTCTCTAGACTGACAGTCAGATAGAAGAACAAATGAAGAGGTGCAACTGAAGACCTAGCCAACTGGGAATCATCTTTTGAACTTTTGTAATTAGAAAATTGTAAAGTTTCTCTTTATAAATGAAAAGTTCGTGTCCTCAAAATCAACCTGATGACAATTTCTCTTTGTCCAGGCTCTGAATATGATTGTCTGCTGTGAATGTTTATCTTTTCAAATCCCGTTTTCTTTCAAGGGGGAAGTAAATTATTTTTCTAACTTGGGGTTTTGAATCATCAAAAAGTGGAAAATTGAGCACAAAGCTGGAAAAACAATTGAGAGGGAAGCTGCAGCTCAGGGGAATCAGTGTATCCAAAACAAAATGAGATCGACGAGTTTGCCAAGGAGCTGGATGAGGAAGAGCCAGCTGCAGTTAAGGAGCCATGGAGACAGAAAACAATCACTCTCGCCAAGGCTTGTGGAGCTAAGCCAGAAGAATACAATGACTACAACTGGCTGTGTAACTTCCATAATGAGCAGACACGGGAAATGGAGGAACTGGACAAACTTGTCGAGAAGAAAGTAGAAACTGTTAAGCTTGCTGAGAAGAAAGAGAGGAAGAAAAGACAAAGCTTCAGGCAAGCCAATATGAAACAAGTCCAAACAACATCAAACCATCCAAGATCTGATAAGTGGATCCCAGAAGAAATCAATGACAGCTGGGAGCACTACAAAACAGAATTCATCGAGATGTTTTACTACTTGGATCAATTCAACGGCATGGATCCTAAAACTACATTGAAAGAATACATGATCGAGCTTCATGAGACAGATCCAATGATGGAAAGATCATTCTCTTTAGCTGTCAAGAGAAATGACCTCCAGATCAAAGCTCTATCAGCCAAGCAGTTGTGGCCACCCACTATAGCTGGAATGAACCTTCCTGACAAGGCCCACATTATTAAAAAAGTTCATTACTAGGCAGTCAGAAGAGGAATAACCAAGCTGAAAAATCCAGCTGAGTGGAAGAACTTGGAAGAATTCATCTTCAATCGGTATGGTCTCAAGACTGACAATCAGATTGAAGAATAGAGGAAGAGGTGCATCTGAAGACCCAGCCTGCTAGGATTCATCTTTTAAAATTCTGTAATTAGAAAATTGTAACGTTTCTCTTTATAAATGAAAAGTTCGTTTCCAACTTGGGGTTTTGGCATCAACAAAAAGGAGAAAATTGAGAATGAAGCTGGAAAAACAATTGAGAGGGAAGCTGCAGCCCGGGGGGAATCAGTGCAGCCAAAACAATCTGAGATCGACGAGTTTGTCAAGGAGATGGATGAGGAAGAGCCAGCTGCAGCCAAGGAGACATGGTGACAGAAAACAATCACTCTCGCCAAGGCTAGTGGAGCTAAGACAGAAGAATACAATGACTACCACTGGCTGTGTAACTTGCATAATGAGTAGAGACGGGAAATAGAGGAAATGGACAAACTTGTTAAGAAGAGATCAGAAACTCTTAAGCCTGCTGAGAAGAAAGAGAGGACGAAAAGATAAAGCTTCAGGAAAGCCTGATCACAATAGTAAAGTTTCTCTTTATAAATGAAAAGTTCGTTTCCTCAAAATCAACCTGATGACAATTTCTCTTTGTCCAGGCTCTGAATATGATTGTCTGCTGTGAATGTTTATCTTTTCAAATCCCGTTTTCTTTTAAGGGGAAAGTAAATTATTTTTCTAACTTGGGGTTTTGAATCATGAAAAAGTAGAAAATTGAGCACAAAGCTGGAAAAACAATTGAGAGGGAAGCTGCAGCTCAGGGGGAATCAGTGCATCCAAAACAATCCGAGATCGTCGAGTTTGCCAAGGAGCTGCATGAGGAAGAGCCAACTGCAGCCAAGGAGACATGGAGATAGAAAACAATCACTCTCGCCAAGGCTTGTGGAGCTAAGCCAGAAGAAGACAATGACTACAACTGGTTGTGTAACTTCCATAATGAGCAAAGACGGGAAATGAAGGAACTGGACAAACTTGTCAAGCTGCAGCGAATCACTTAAGCCTGCTGAGAAGAAAGAGAAGAAGAAAAGACAAAGCTTCAGGCAAGCCAAGATGAAACATGTCCAAAAAACAACAAACCATCCAAGATCTGATAAGTGGTTCCCAGAAGAAATCAATGACAGCTGGGAGCACTGCAAAACAGAATTCAGCGAGATGTTTTACTACTTGGATCAATTCAAAGGCATGGATCCTGAAACTGCTTTTAAGAAATACATGATCGAGCTTCATGAGGCAGATCCAATGATGGCAAGATAATTATCTTTAGCTGTCAAGAGAAACGACATCCAGATCAAAGCTCTATAGGTCAAGCAGCTGAGGCCACCCACTATAGCTGGAACGAACCTTCCTGACAAGGCCCACATTACTAAAGAAGTTCATCACTCGGCAGTCAGAAGAGGAATTACCAAGCTGAAAAAATCCAGCTGAGTGGAGAAACTTGGAAAATTCATCTTCAATCGGTACGGTCTCAAGACTGACAGTCAGATAGAAGAACAAATGAAGAGGTGCAGCTGAAGACCTAGCCAACTGGGAATCAACTTTTGAACTTTTGTAATTAGAAAATTGTAAAGTTTCTCTTTATAAATGTAAAGTTCGTGTCCTCAAAATCAATCTGATGACAATCTCTCTTTGTCCAGGCTCTGAATATGATTGTCTGCTGTGAATGTTTATCTTTTCAAACCCCGTTTCCTTTGAAGGGCGAAGTAAATTATTTTTCCTACTTGGGTTTTTGGCATCATCAAAAAGGGGAAAATTGAGAACGAAGCTTGAAAAACAATTGAGAGGGAAGCTGCAACCTGGGGAGAATCAGTGCAGCCAAAACAATCTGAGATCGACGAGTTTGCCAAGGAGCTGAATGAGGAAGAGCCAGCTGCAGCCAAGGAGACAGAAACCATACATGGAGCTGAACCCGTATTCCATCAAGTTGTGAAGCCAAGAAGGAATACTCTCCAGAGAAAAGAAGACAAGTTGGATTGGATAGCTATGCTCGCAACGTCATATCCTCAACGGTGACGGACGCCTATCACTGCAAAATCATAAAATACGAGACAACTAAGGGGATGTGGTAAACTCTAGCCTAGCTATGTGAAGGCTCAGAGGAAATTCAAGAAAATAAGTTCTCAGTTGCATGCCATAAATTGAAGACAGATGAAATATGCCTCCAGCACACGTTTGGTTTTGGAAGTCTGGAGGATGCATACTTGAATCAAGATGAGCTCATCAGAGGACTCATCAAGGTAACACAGCAGTACCCCAAGCCGCACCCAGCAGATATCTGGGAATCTGCCAACAAGCTACTCACAGCGGTGGGCTGGAAGATACCATCTGGAGCTGATAACTCCAAAGAAGAACCAACTATTGCAACAGTTGATAAGGAGATTGAAACTCAGCCAAGCCCTCTAGTCGGTGACACTCGAGCACTGGTCGAGTTTGAGGCTACAAAACCCAGTCAGACTGAGTCCGGAACCCAACCGAACATAGCAACCGACCTCTCTGCCTCCTTGCGGTAAGCTATCAAAGATGAAGTCGAAGATGCAATCTTCCAGGCCAGACAAAAGACGGAGGTTGAAATCCTTCTTAAGTTCAAGGGCCTCGCTGATCAAGTGTGAACTCAACAGCTCACCTTGGATGAACTGTACAACTCCGTTTTCAACATTTGTGATAGTACATCCAAGGAACTCAAGGAATCTCAAGCATCACAGGATGTCGAGTGGTCGCTCCAGTTTGAGAGTAGAGTCCCTGAGATCGTGCCAAGACTTCAAGCTCCCTTAGCTGCCAGCCCAAAGGCTTTCACCAGCCAACTGGAAGCTAATCAAAAGTCCAACTCTTCCACAGTCAGTGATGTTTGTCACCTGTTGAACCTGTTCAAGGACGTGGATGCTCAGCTCCAAGCTGGAAATAGCAGCAATGCTCAGCTGAACCTCACCACAGCTGAAAACACAGGCGAGATAGCTGATGTTGAAATGGCCCTCACCAAGCTAAACGAAACCATCGTCAACCTCTCTACCTCCCTTATTGATAATGCCAAGAATGGAAAAGAAAAGAACGAAGCTGGAAAAACAATTTTGAGGGAAGCTGCAGCTTTGGAAGAATCAGTGCAGCCAAAATAATATGAGATCGATGAGTTTGCCAAGGAGCTGGATGAGAAAGAGCCAGCTGCAGCCAAGGAGACATGGAGATAGAAAACAATCACTCTCGCCAAGGCTTATGGAGCTAAGCTAGAAGAATACAATGACTACAACTGGCTGTGTAACTTCCATATTGAGCAGAGACAGCAAATGGAGGAACTGGACAAACTTGTCTAGAAGAAAGCAGAAACGCTTAAGCCTGCAGAGAAGAAAGAGATGAAGAAAAGACAAAGCTTCAGGCAAGCCAAGAAGAAACAAGTCCAAACAACATCAAACTATCCAAGATCTGATAAGTGGATCCCAAAAGAAATCAATGACAGCTGGGAGCACTGCAAAATAGAATTCATCGAGTTGTTTTACTACTTAGATCAATTCAAGGGCATGGATCCTCAAACTGTTTTCAAGGAATACATGATCGAGCTTCATGAGACAGATCCAATGATGTCAAGGTCATTCTCTTTAGCTGTCAAGAGAAACAACATCTAGATCAAAGCTCTATCAGTCAAGCAGCTGAGGCCACCCACTATAGCTGGAACGAACCTTTCTGACAAGGCCCACATTATTAAAGAAGTTCAACACTGGGCAGTCAGAAGAGGAATTACCAAGCTGAAAAATCCAGCTGAGTGGAAGAACTTGGAAGAATTCATCTTCAATCTGTACGGTCTTAAGACTAATAGTCAGATAGTAGAACAAATGAAGAGGCGCAGAATAAAACCCAGCCAACAGGAATCATCTTTTGAACTTTTGTAATTAGAAAATAGTAAAGTTTCTCTTTATAAATAAAAAAGTTAGTTTCCTCAAAATCAACTTGATGACAATCTCTCTTTGTCCAGGCTCTGAATATGATTGTCTGCTGTGAATGTTTATCTTTTCAAATCCCGTTTTCTTTTAAGGGGGAAGTAAATTGTTATTCTAACTTGGGGTTTTGAATCATCAAAAAGTGGAAAATTGAGCACAAAGCTGGAAAAACAATTGAGAGGGAAGCTGCAGCTCAAGATGAATCAGTGCATCCAAAACAATCTGAGATCGTTGAGTTTACCAAGGAGCTGGATGAGAAAGAGCCAGCTGCAGCTAAGGAGACATGGAGACAGAAAACAATCACTCTCGCCAAGGCTTGTGGAGCTAAGCGAGAAGAATACAATGACTACAACTAGCTGTGTAACTTCCATAATGAGCAAAGACGGGAAATGAAGGAACTTGACAAACTTGTCAAGAAGAAAGCAGAATCACTTAAGCCTGCTGAGAAGAAAGAGAAGAAGAAAAGAAAAATCTTCAGGCAAGCCAAGATGAAACAAGTCCAAAAAATAACAAACCATTCAAGATCAGATTAGTGGTTCCCAGAAGAAATCAATGACAGCTGGGAGCACTGCAAAACAGAATTCAGCGAGATGCTTTACTACTTGGATCAATTCAAGGGCATGGATCCTGAAACTGCTTTCAAGGAATCCATGATCGAGCTTCATGAGACAGATCCAATGATGGCAAGATAATTATCTTTAGCTGTCAAGAGAAACGACATCCAGATCAAAGTTCTATCAGTCAAGCAGCTGAGGCCACCCACTATAGCTGGAACGAACCTTCCTGACAAGGACCACATTACTAAAGAAGTTCATCACTGGGCAGTCAGAAGAGGAATTACCAAGCTAAAAAAATCCAGCTGAGTGGAGAAACTTGAAAGACTTCATCTTCAATCGGTACGGTCTCAAGACTGACGGTCAGATAGAAGAACAAATGAAGAGGTGCAGATGAAAGACCTAGCCAACTGGGAATCATCTTTTGAACTTTTGTAATTAGAAAATTGTAAAGTTTCTCTTTATAAATGAAAAGTTCGTGTCCTCAAAATCAACCTGATGACAATCTCTCTTTGTCCAGCCTCTGAATATGATTGTCTGCTGTGAATGTTTATCTTTTCAAACCCCGTTTCCTTTTAAGGGGAAGTAAATTATTTTTCCAACTTGGGGTTTTGGCATTATCAAAAAGAGAAAAATTGAGAACGAAGCAGGAAAAACAATTGAGAGGGATGATGTAGCTCAGGAAAAATCAGTACAGCCAAAACAAAATGAGATCGACGAGTTTGCCAAGGAGCTGGATGAGGAAGAGCCAGCTGCTGTTACGGAGACAGAAAACAATCACTCTCACCAAGGCTTGTGGAGCTAAGCCAGAAGAATATAATGACTACTACTGGCTGTGTAACTTACACAATGAGCAGAGACGGGAAATGGAGGAATTGGAGAAACTTGTCGAAAAGAAAGCAGAAACTCTTAAGGCTGCTGAGAAGAAAGAGAGGAAGAAAAGACAAAGCTTCAGGCATGCCAAGAAGAAACAAGTCCAAACAACATCAAACCATCCAAGATCTGATAAGTGGATCCCAGAAGAAATCAATGACAGCTGGGAGCACTGTAAAACAGAATTCATCGAGATGTTTTACTACTTGGATCAATTCAAGGGCATGGATCCTGAAACTGCTTTCAAGGAATACATGATCGAGCTTCATGAGACAGATCCAATGATGGCAAGGTCATTCTCTTTAGCTGTCAAGAGAAACGACATCAAGATCAAAGCTGTATCAGTCAAGCAGCTGAGGCCACCCACTATAGCTAGAACGAACCTTCTTGACAAGGCCCATATTTTTAAAGAAGTTCATCACTAGGCAGTCAGAAGAGGAATTACCAAGCTGAAAAATCCAGCTGAGTGGAGGAACTTGGAAGAATTTATCTTTAATCGGTACGGTCTCAAGACTGACAGTAAGATAGAAGAATAGAGGAAGAGGCGCAGAGGCAGACCCAGTTAACTGTGAATAATCTTTTGAACTTTTGTAATTAGAAAATAGTAAAGTTTCTCTTTAAAAATGAAAAGTTCATTTCCTCAAAATCAAGCTGATGACAAACTCTCTTTGTCCAGGCTCTGAATAAGATTGTCTGTTGTGAATGTTTATCTTTTCAAATCCCGTTTCGTTTTAATGGTGAAGTAAATTGTTTTTCCAACTTGTGATTTTGGCATCATCCAAAAGTGAAAAATTAAGAACGAAGCTGGAAAAACAATTGAGAGGGAAGTTACAGCTCAGGGAAAATCAATACAGCCAAAACAATCTGAGATCGACGAGTTTGCCAAGGAGTTGGATGAGGAAGAGCCAGCTGCAGCCAAGGGGACATGGAGACAGAAAACAATCACTCTCGCCAACGCTTGAGGAGCTAAGCCAGAAGAATACAATGACTACAACTGGTTGTGTAACTTCCATAATGAGCAGAGACGGGAAATGGAGGAACTGGACAAACTTGTCAAGAAGAAAGTAGAAACTCTTAAGCCTGTTGAGAAGAAAGAGATGAAGAAAAGACAAAGCTTCAGGCAAGCTAAGAAGAAACAAGTCCAAACAGCATCAAACCATCCAAGATCTGATAAGTGGATCTCAGAAGAAATCAATGATAGCTGGGAGCACTGCAAAATAGAATTCATCGAGATGTTTTACTACTTGGATCAATTCAACGGCATGGATCCTGAAACTACTTTCTAAGAATACATGATCGAGCTTCATGAGATAGATCCAATGATGGCAAGGTCATTCTCTTTAGGTGTCAAGAGAAACAACATCCAGATCAAAGCTCTATCAGTCAAGCAGCTGAGGCCACCCACTATAGCTGGAACGAACATTCCTGATGTTGTGTTAGTTTTTTGTTGCATTTTTGGATGTTCCGTGTGCACAATTTTGATCGCTTTTGCTATGTTTTCTTTTATTTTGAAGTTAAAATAAGCTAATAATATGTTGTCAAGCTATCAGTTTGGAAAATGTAGAGTTCGCTCGAGAATGATGAAGGCAACCAATGTTTGATCATTGTCCACCGCAATTTGAGTTTTTGGCGAAGAACAACTCAGCGGTCTCTCGTCTTAGGAGGCCGCTGAGTTTAAGATGTTTTTGTCACGTCCAATACAGGGCCAGAAGTCAGCGATCTCTCTACCTAGGAGACCGCTGAGTCCAGCGCTTCGCCAATACAGGGCCAGAAGTCAGCAGTCTCTCCACCTAGGAGACCGCTGAGATCGAAGGAGAGCCGTTCATAAGTTTCGACCTCAGTAACCGCTGAGAGTAGGAGACCGCTGAGGTCGATTAATTTTGCGCGATTATAAATAGCGAGCGAGGGTTTTCTTTCACAGACACTGTTCAGACGCCATTGTTTTCTTATTTTGTTCTTTCAGAGTTTCTTTAGGAGTATTAATTTACTTCTTTCGGATATTTCTAGTTAGTTTACTATTGTAATTTTGTTCCGACTCCGAGGCTACAGACATTGCAATCTTCAAGTTCAATTTCCGTTCATTTTTCTCGTCAATTTCGTTTAAGATTGTGAGTTCTTCCAATTTTCGTTCTTTTTTTAGTATTGTTATTTACGTTTACATGTTTCTCTAAAGTTTGTTTAATCGAATTAACATTGGGATTTAAATCGTATCATTCCTTTGTTAGGCTAAATTTCTATTAATGCCTAGGGTTTACTTTATGCTTAGCATTTCGTTCATTTAGTTATAAACAATAAACCCAATTGATTTACTCTTTATTTTTCTTTTTTTTTCGCAACACAATAATTTCCCTGCTATGTTTTCCTTGAGAGACGATATTCGGGTTAACTTACTTAATCTATTACGACCACGTTTAATTGCGTGCAACTTAGATTAATTAGGTTGAACAAATTTGGCGCCGTTGCCGGGGAAACACTTTAGGCGATTAATTGTGTTGCTTTGTAATTTAAGTGTGTTTATGTTTACCTTTAATTCTCTTTTGTTACTCGGTCATTTTTTTTCCTCCGGTGCGCGTAATCTGTTTGTTGAGTGTTGTGTATGCAAGGTCGCAGAAGTCTGAAAAAGAACTTGACACCTTATTTTGACAACATCGATCAACCGCGCAAGATTCTACAGAGTCTGCGAGAAGAAGCCGAGTCCATCTTTAACGAGGTTGACGAATCTCGCTTTGAAGAAGAAGTTGTAGTACAATCAGAAAGATCCGGAGGTGATTGGTTATAAGAACCAATTGAATTAGGAGAAATGGCAAACAATCCTAGATACATGGGCAATTTTGCCAGACTAACCTTTGGAACCACAACATCAACTATTGTTTTGCCAACTGAAGTGAGAAACTATGATCTGAAGAAGAATCATTTGAACTTATTTCCATCTTATCACGGGATGGCAAATGAAGATGCTTTACAGTTTGTTTGTGAATTTTGCACAGTGGTCCAGTCTTTTCCTTTATTGGCTCTAACTGAGGATCAACTGAAACTGAAGTGTTTTCCATACACGTTGAAGGACAGGGCCAAAACGTGGTATTTATCTTTTCCACCTAACTCGCTCACCACATGGACGGCAGTGTGTGAGAAATTCATGTTGAAGTACTACCCCAATCATAAGACTCAGGAAGTTCGCACAAAAATCATGAACTTCACTCAAGCTGGCGATGAACCCTTCCATGAGGCTTGGAAGAGGTTTAGGGAGTTACTTCAGCAGTGCTCGCATCACCAGATGGCACCAGAATTGTTGTGGCAGTTCTTCTATGATGGATTGGTTGAAACAACTCAGTTTATGGTGGATAGTACTGCCGGTGGGAACATTGCGGTGAAAATGGCTGATGAACTACAAGAGATTTTCAAAACATTGGCAGCTAGTTCACAGCAGAAATCTACCCGCACCCGACAGGTTGAGGTGAGTGTGGTTGCTAATAGTCCTGACATGAAGAAGCAGCTGGCTAGCATGATGAGAGAGATGCAAGAGTTAAAAATGAGTAAGTCGGTTGTTCCTCCACCTCAACAGGAACATGCCAGACAAGAGATGTTCGTTGAGCCGTATGGCATCTGTGGGGAGCAAGGGCACAATCCTGAAGAGTGCCAGAGAATGGGAGAGCTGACATATGAAGGGGGAACAGATGTTTATGCTGCACAGGGATATCCTCCACGTTAGCAGTTTGATCAAGAGCAGAGATTCAATCAGAATCAACGACAGTAGAACTCGGGATGGTAGAATCAGTCTAGCACTGGATGGAGGAATCAGAATCAAAGATAGGGATCTGGAGGAAGTTTTCAAAATTGTTACCCTCCACAACAGTTTAATCAGTACTCCCTCCAGTAGCAGTGGTATCCCCATCAGCAGCAGAATTACAACTCTCAGTGGCAGTACCCACCACAGCAGAATCAATTTCAGCAAGCACCACAGCAATTTCAGCAAGCACCACAACAATTTCAATGCCCACCACCGCCACCTGCTCAAAGGAACCCTCTTGATGATATTCTTACTACCTTTATGCAAGAGAGAAAACAAGCGATAGAAGCTCAAGATGCTAACATCAAGCGTCTCGAGACAGCTGTAGGACAAATTTCTGGAACACTTAATCAGATGTAGCAACAACAGCAGACTGGGAAAATTTCGAGTCAAGGTCAACAACCTCATCAAGCTCAAGCTGTAACTGTTCTGAGAAGTGGAAAGAAGGTTGATAATAAGGTGGGAAACACACCTTCAGAGGAAACACAGCCTGCAGTTGAGAATGAGAAGGAAGAATCGGAGGTCCGATTGCATAAGGCTGAGAAGCCTTACCGACCGACCACCAGTGCATTTTCTTAGCAGATTGAGGAATGAAAAGCAAGATCAATAGTTTTCCGATTTCTACAAGATACTTTCCAAGGTAAATGTGAATTTACCATTGCTGAAGGTTATCATGAATGTTCCAGCATACGTCAAGTTTTTCAAGAAGTTGGCGTCTAATAAGAGGAGGTTCGAGGAGAATGAGCAGAATTTGCTATCCGAGAGTGTCAATTCAATTATGCTGAATGAGCAGAATTTGCTATCCGAGAGTGTCAATTCAATTATGCATCAATCTCTACCTCCGAAACAGCGGGACCCTGGGAGTTTTGTGATCAAGATTACCATGGAAAATGGAAAAGAAGCATCAGGAATGCTTGATTTAGGAGCTGGCATTAATCTAATGTCGTACTCTATTTTCAAACAATTGGAGCTGGGAGAGTTGAAGCCGACCAGGATGTGTCTATAGCTGGCCGATCGATCGATTCGACATCCTAGAGGGGTTGTAGAACATATCCTAGTCCGTGTTGGGAAATTGATAGTTCCTGTCGATTTTGTAGTTCTCGAAATTGGAGATGTGCAAGATCATGGACGAGAGCATACTCTGTTATTAGGAAGACCATTCATGGCTACTACCAATACGCTGATCGACGTCAAGAATGAGATCATCAAGATATCGGTGTTGGGAGAAACAGTCTCCTACAATGTGCACGTCAATCGAGCCATGCCATCAGTCAACAGTATTGATAACTGTTCTTACATAGATGCCATTGACGTTCTAACTGAGACATGTTTCATTAAAGAAAAACAGATGGAAGAAGTGTTTGAAGGATCTGCAGATTTAGGGGAGCGGCTCAGGGAGGAATCAGGTTTGGAGGAGTTGGTGCCCATAAGTGCACATGTTGACCAACCATTGATATCTGAGAGTTCCAAAAAATGAAAAAAAAGTAGAACTCGAGCTCAAGGAATTACCCTCGAATCTAAAATATGTGTTTCTTGAACAGGGAAGGAAAAAGCCAGTCATCATTTCTTTTGACCTCAACAAAGAAGTAGAACAAGCCTTGGTGGCGATCCTTAAGAAGTTCAAAGCGGCTTTTGGATGGAGTTTATCCGATATTAATGGTATTAGTCCCGCCACTTGCATGCACCGGATTAACTTGGAAGAATGAGCCATCCCGAAGAGAGATGGTCAGAGGAGGCTGAACCTTGTGTTGATGGAGGTTGTGAGAAAGGAGATCTACAAATTGCTAGTAGAGGGAATCATTTTTTCCATTGCTGATTGTGAATGGCTTAGCCCCGTGCATGTGGTATCAAAAAAGGGGGGAATCACAGTGGTTTTGAATGACAAGGATGAGTTGGTGCCCACTAGACCTATTACTGGCTGGAGCATGTGCGTCGACTATAGGAAGCTTAATGCCGCTACCAAGAAGGATCAATTTCCTCTTCCTTTCATTGATCAGATGCTCGATAGATTAGCTGGTCACGAGTTCTACTGCTTCCTTGATGGATTGTCTGGATACTATCAGATTGCTATTGCACTAGAAGATCAAACGAAAACGGCTTTTACATGTCCTTTTGGTACATATTCATGCAAGAGAATGCCATTCGGGCTCTGCAATGCACCAGGTACTTTCCAACGATGTATGATGTCTATTTTTTCTGAGATGATTGGTGACTTTGTTGAGATTTTTACGGACGATTTTCTGTGTTTGGGTCATCTTTTCATGATTGTCTTAGAAAAATTGAACGTGTGTTGGAAAGATGTGTTGAGAGTGGGCTGACTCTTAATTGGGAGAAGAATCATTTTATGGTTCGTAGTGGGAATGTTTTGGGGCATATTGTTTCTAAGAGAGGTGTAGAGGTCGACAAAGCAAATGTGGATGTGATCGAAAGATTACCCCCACCTCGTGATGTCAAAGGAGTTAGGAGTTTCCTTGGTCATGCCGGTTTTTATCGGCGTTTTATCAAGGATTTTTCAAAAATTAGTCAGCCTTTATGCCGCCTACTTGTGCAAGATATGCCTTTTATATTTGATGATGATTGTTTGTCCGCTTTTAATTTGCTTAAGGAGAAGTTAAGCACTGCCCCAGTGGTCATTGGCCCTATCTGGACCGAACCTTTTGAAATTATGTGTGATGCATCTAATTCTGCAGTTGGTGCTGTCTTGGGTCAACGTATTGACAAAATGCTTCATGTGATTTACTATGCTAGTTTGACCCTAACTCCTGCTCAAGTGAATTATACCACTACCGAGAAGGAGATGCTTGCTGTTGTGTTTGCATTAGACAAATATCGTGCATACATCATAGGGTCAAAAGTCATTATTCATAGTGATCATGCTGCATTGCGTTATTTGTTGACCAAATCTCAAGCTAAGCCTAGGCTTATTCGCTGGGTGCTTTTACTGCAAGAGTTTGATGTGGAAATTCGTGATAGGAGGGGTAGTGACAATGCCGTGGCTGACCATTTGTCTCGTCTTGACAATTTACCTTCTCCTATAGTCTGTGATAATTTGCTTAAGTCATTTCCTTTTGAACAAGCATCGAGTGCAGGGATAGTGCCTTGGTACTCCAATATTGTCAATTATTTAGCTTGTGATGAGTTGAGACTTGATCTCACTTCCCAATAAAGGAGCACTTTTTATCTGTGTACAACCAATACTTTTGGGAAGATCCCTACTTGTTTAAGCTTGGTAAGGATGACGTGATCTGACGGTGTGTACCTGATAATGAGCAAGCCAAGGTGATGCAATTATGCCATGAGACTCATTCTGGTGGCCATTTTGGAGGGCAGAAAACAACACACAAGGTGCTCCAATCAGGTTTATTCTGGCCCACATTATTTAAGGATGCTCATGCATTTTATCTGTCTTGTGATCGTTGCCAAAGGGTTGGGTCAATCGGTCGTAGGAATGAGATGTCCCTCAATAATATTCTTATTGTTGAGATTTTTGATGTGTGGGGTATCGATTTCATGGGACCGTTTCCCAAGTCCTCTGGTTGCGAATACATTCTTTTGGCTGTTGATTATGTTTTCAAGTGGGTTGAGGCAATTTCCACTAGGACTTGTGACTCTCATATTGTGCTAAGGTTTGTGCAGGAGAATATACTCTGTAGGTTCGGATTTCCCAAGACGATCATTTGTGATGGTGGGAAGCATTTTTGCAATAAGCTTTTTGAGAAGCTTATGAAGAAGAATGGAATAACGCACAAGATTGCTACCCCATACCATCCACAGACTTCGGTACAAGCCGAGACTAGTAATCGGCAAATCAAGGGAATACTCGAGAAGACAGTGCAGCCGTCTCGAAAAGATTGGTCCAACAAGTTGAATGATCCACTTTGGGCTTACCGCACGGCCTACAAAAGTGTTTTGGGAATGAGTCCTTACCGACTGGTTTTTGGTAAAATTGTCATCTACCTGTGGAGATGGAGCATAAGGCCTATTGGGCTATCAAGGCGGTAAATTTTGACCTTTCCACTGCCGCCGCATAGAATGTTGCAGATGGCGGAGTTACATGAATTGCGAAATGAGGCATATGAGAATTCTAAGATTTACAAGGACAGAGTCAAACGTCTTCATGACAGGCGTATTTTGCATAAGGAGTTGAAGGTCGCGATGAAAGTGTTATTGTTTAATTCGTGACTAAAATTGTTTCCTGGGAAACTTAAGTCTCGTTGGACTGGACCATTCACTATCACTAAGGTTTTACCATTCGGATCAGTTCAGTTGATGAACGATGACACTAAGGCGGTCTTTCCAGTTAATGGACAACGAGTTAAGCCATATATTGAAGGAGAGTCAGAGGCTCAGATTGTGGAATCCGAGCAGATCATGGATCCTATTCTTTAAATGCTCGTCTCGCGTCAAGCTAATGACGTTAAAAAGCGCTGTGTGGGAGACAACCCATAAGTAGTTAGTTCGTTTCTCTCTTTTGTTTTTCTTTTTTTTCTGCTTTTGTTTTTAAGTTTTGTTATCTTTGTTGGAGGCTGTGCGGGGTTTGTGTGTGTGGGAGACAACCCATAAGTAGGTAGTTCGTTTCTCTCTTTTGTTTTTCTTTTTTTTCTGCTTTTGTTTTTATGTTTTGTTATCTTTGTTGGAGGCTGTGCGGGATTTGTTCTTGTGATGTACAGGATTTATAGTTTTTGAAAGGAGTATTGCACTTCAGCAGTAGCAGAACCCATCGATCCCTCAACCTCAACGAGTGCTGAGTATGGGTGCGATTTATAGTGGCCGGATTACAGGGTGAAAAGTCAGCGGTCGCTGCACCTGAGCAACCGCTGAGTGTAGCGAATGTTTCAAGTCCAGGGTAAAGAGTGAGCGGTCGCTGTGCCTAAGCGACCGCTGAGTTGGGCCAAATTCTGAATACATGGAACATAGCCAGCGATCGCTATACCTGAGAGACCACTGAGTTTGAAGAAGCTTGTGAGTTCAGGGGGAAGAGTCAGCGGTCGCTCACTCTAAACAACCGCTGAATGTCATTAGGGCTCAATACTCAGCGGCCGCTCACCCACCGCGACCGCTGAGGCTCTCATACTTTAAATATAGGCCAACCCTAATTTCAGCCGTCACTCTCATTCTTCAAAATTCGTCTATCCTCTTCCACCTTACCTCACCACCATATTTCCCCACCACCACCCATAATTTTATCATACAGCCGCCGTAGTCGCCGCCGTCCCCTGCCGTCTGCACCCTCTCAGCATCTCTGTCGCACGTCTTCCGACTCAGCGGTCCCCTGCTCTCAACGACCGCTGAGTTCTTCTTCTCCAACCGCTGACCCTCAGCCACCGTTGTCGCGCACTCAGTGCTCCCTCACCATCAGCTGCCACTGTTGTCTGCCTCTCAAAGCGCTCCCTCATCTTCACTTTCAGCTTCAGCGGTTGCTCAACATCAGCGCGCGCTCACTTCTGTTCCAGCATGTATTGCTTCTACCGCTGTTGTTGGGTTCGTTTGGTCTAATGACACGCACCAAAAATGCTCCGGGTACTACTTCTCAACCTCAAGACCCCATGGAAGAAGGGGAACCTGTTGATTGTTCTCAAGAGTATGATTGTCAGTTTCCTATATTCAATCCTATATCAGGTACTCTTTTTCAGTGTTTCAGTCGTTTTAATGTTACTGTCCCTCGTTATTTTGATTGGGGTTTGATGGAATCCCTTGGGGTTATGGCTTCGCTTAAGCAATATGTAAAAAATTTGGGTATGGACAAATTTTCTATGATGGAGATTCCCGGTTATTCCCCGTTGTGTTTAGAGGTGTTGACTGCTTTTGATCTTGCGGATGATTTCCCTCATTTCACTTGTCGGATGTTTGGTCATAAGTTCACTGTGACTGACCGCATTAAGAAGTGGGTTTTTAGTTTTCCGCTGGAGGGGTTCCGTAAGCCCCCACCGGAGTTTGATGCTGCTGAGGCATGGGAATTTTTATCTGGATTTAATAATTGGAATTCAGGGGGTATGCCTAGTGGATTTATTAAAGATCCAGCGTTGGGAATCCTTTACAAGTTTCTGGTTTACAACGTCAGTGGTAATGAGCAGACAAACAAGGTTAATACTGGGGAAGTTTTTCTGCTCACAGCTGCTCTTCAGAATGTCAAAGTGTGCCAACGGCATTTGTGTTTGAGGCATTTCAGAATATTTAGCACCGATCCCGTTGCCATCCTGTGCTTTTCCATATTGTTACCGTTTTGGCCCACCATTTTAAGCTGATACCGCCAAATGAATTCCCTCCTGAGGTTCAGACACGTTTACCACCGCGTCGTATTGATCTGAATGAGTTGCGTGGTGCACCCTTTGCTGTCAACAAAACTACGCTTATTCCCCAAAAGCGACGCCGGTGTGTGAGGGCTTATCTCAATAGTTTGGTTGCCCATCCCCATTCGGAACCAACACCACGTGCTGAACCGGAGAACGATCAGGCTGATGATGACGTTTCTCCTGTAAGATCTGAGGGGATGCCTTCTGTGTGGCCAACTCGAGGGGTAGGGTCCTCTTCTTCTGAATTTTCCTAGCTTCGTGAGGATCTTCAAGCTTTCCGTGCTGATTGGAGCACCCAGTGGGGGCAATTTCAGCATGATGTTTATGGCCATTTTGATGCACAAAATCGACAGTTATATTCGGATCAGCAGCAATTAGAGGAGCATAGTCAGCATTTGGATGCCCAGAATCAACAATTGCTCGCTCGGAATCGCCTTTGGAGCGAGCAGAATCAGCAATGGGCTCTCCAACAGGAGCAACTTGCCGATTAGAATGCGCACTTAGCCGCTTTGGAGCAGCAGTGGGCGAATTGGACACTGCATCATAGACATCCACCTCCACCACCTCCTGATCAACAGTGATTCCTCACTGTTGTTTCGTATATTTTCTATTTCTTCTTATTTATTTGTTTTGTTTCGTTTGTTTTCGTATTCGTTTTTGTGTTTCGTTTTTCTTCGGTTTCTGGATCAGTGTTCCTGTTGATTTCGCTTTCTGCCCTTCTTTTGTTTCGTGTTGCTTTCTTATCTTTAGCCGTTCTTTTTATTATAAAGAAGACATTGTCTTCTTCTTTTGTGGGGGGGGGGGGCAGGTTTTGTCAGTGTTGCCTGCATGGTCTCATGAGTCTTATTTTGATCTGAGTGTGTTGGGAAAATTAATAGAGTTTTGATTGGATACCAAAACCCAGCTGACCCCAACCGAGTAGATGATCGCACAAGCCTAAGCGTTTTTCAGCTCACCTGTTTGAGCTTATAGAGTTTCTTAGTTTACAGGTAGATTCGCTGAAGACAGCTGAAGACAGCAGAAGACACAGCTAAGCAGACAGCTTAAAGAACTCAGCAGAGCAGACTCAGCAGAGCAAGACCAAGCAGAGTCAAAGATCTTGCAGTATCAAGACCCAGCTCAGTGACAGAAACCCAGCTTAGTGTCAAAGACTCAGCTCAGTGTAAAAGACCCAGCTTTGTGTCGATGACACAGCTCAGGTCTAAAACACAGCTCAGGTCAGTGACACAGCTCAGGTTGAAGACACAGCTCAGGTTGATGATACAGCACAGGTCTAAAGATAGCTCAGAATCAAGACACAGCAGAGTCCAAGCCGCTGAAGATACAGCAGAGACGCTTAGCAGCTCGAAGACGAAGACCTTCTCAAAGACAAGATCCCGATGTCAGAAGATCTTATCTGACGCAGTCAGATCAAAGAAGAACTAGCTTCTGCAGATGCAGACCTACTTCGTAGGTAAAGGCCAGAAGTCAACATGAGTAGGTAAGATTCAAACGGCTCTCTTCCAACGGCTAGTTTGAATCTCCACCTATATATATCTCTCCTCCACCATTGAAGAGGAGAGGCTGGCAAGACGACTGAAGAAATAGAAGAAAACAGAAAAATGAACAACGATCTTCATAGCCAAATCTTTCAAGAACACCAGCCAGTCAACTATATTCTTAGTTGTTCACATATTCAGTCATAGGCAGAATAGATAAGAATAAATATCTTAAGCCTAGTTTGAACGAGTTCATCATACTCCTTGTTCTTCATTGTAAGAACTCGTTCATAGTTGGAAAACCATACCCAAACCCAAACCCAGAAAGGTTAGGTAAAGGTACGCTTGCTCGAAGTGTGTAATTCGAGTGGTTAGGTTCTTCAGTACCCGGAAACTGAAGGTGTAGGCTTGACAGTGCCCGCAAACTGTTGGAACACAGCTCGGGTTAGAGTTGTGAAGTTGCTTGGTACTTGGAAACCAAGTGGTAGTGAATTACCAGTGAATCTGGTCGTGGACGTAGGATGGGTTACTCCGAACCACGTTAAAAATGTTCTGTTATTTATCGCTTTGTTTTATGCATGTTACTAACCCTCATAAACATACATTTCAATCTGCATAAACTGACTAACTGAAAAGTGAAACAGAGCTTTGCAATATATTTGAAGCAACAGACGGACTTTCCAAATCCACCACATTCCGCACACACACACAGCCAGCTGACAATCAAGCTACCATCCAGCTGGATCGAACACAGCCAGCTCTCTGAAAAGAGTTTTAACTTGGAAAAGTTTTTAAACCTTGGTGTATTCACCCCCCCTTCTACACCAAGGTATCCGTCTTGGGACCAACAATTGGTATCAGAGCAGTGGTTCTAAAGATCACTGTATCTGTCAAGTCAGCATTTCATTGCTGATAGTAGTCACCTGAACAGATCCTTTAACGCTTCAATTTTTAAAAAAAATCATTATATTGCATACTGTCGTGGAATCTTCCTTGTGCAGGAAACATCCGACATTCTCTGTCGATGATTATCAGATCTGGAAGTTCAAACTCAACAGCTTTCTGAGTGCTCTTCACGACATGATGTGGATGTTATCTTTAACGGACCCATCGTCATAAACTCAGAAAGTCAAGCAGAAGACTGAATGGTCAGGAGCTTGAAGATGGCCTAAGCTGTATCAGATTAAAGAATGGCTCCAGCCAATGCTTACACAGTTGGAACCTAACCATCGAAATATCAAAGAGGTCGTACTCAATCAAGCCAGCTCTCCAAGCTCAGTCCGATCAGAAAAGAAAACTGATCGTCAACTCAAAGACCAAGAGAAGCAGCGGATCTCAGCTGGACACAAAGCTTAAAGGCGGCAGACAAATCCAGCTGACTGGAATCAATTAAAGATAGCAATGTCATCCAGCACAGACATCAAGGTCAAGGAGGGACAGACGCAATTGAGGATGTCATCAAGCGTGTTGTGAAAGAAAGGCAGCTTGTGATCAAAGCTCATGACTTACCTCAAAGCTATTTAAACAATATGTCAAGCGTACTGGTCCCAGGTAACCTTTGGTGATATCTCGAAAGGATACATCAAAGGATTTGACTCATTTGAGACATATAATAATAATTACAAATGTCTCTTATGATTGATGGACTTTAGCATAATCTGTTGTCCATCAGCCAATTGTTGTGATAACGGTTTTCCTGGTGAGTTCAATTCGCAGGAATGCAATGCAAAGAACAGGAAATCGAAGACTCTACCCCGCAAAGCAGCAGTGAACTCAGCTGATCATAGAACAGCTGACTGTCTTCTCAAGATCAGAGATCAAGATGACAGATGAACGTAATTGTTGAGAAAATCACTGGCTCAAGTGAAGTAGGAAGCAGCCGAGAAAAGACAGCCACCTACTATCAAATTCAGGGGGAATTCCACCGAGCTGGAAATCGACACAGCTGTGATATCAACTGAGGGCAAAGTCAATCCAGTAGAAGATTCAAGTGGAGAATCAAGAGAAAAATCCAGCTGAACTTTCAAATGTCATCCTCTGGATATCAAACAAAGCTGGATCAAACATGGATCGCAGAATCCATAAGAAGAATCTAGCTGAGGGGGAACTCAGTTCAGCAGATTCACCAACAATTGGATTTCATCAATTGGTCTCATCATAGTCCAGCAGAATCATCAAGAAGAGCATCCAGTGGGAAATACTCAGCTGAATCACCGTGTGTCATCAAGAAGGAATCAGACACAGCTGGACTAACTCAGCAGGAACCCCAAGGATATCAAAATGAATTTATCAAGTCAAGGGGAATCAAACCCAGCTGATAAAACCCAATTGGTTTATCCAATTGAGGGGGAACCTCGCAAACGATGTCTTTCAGCAGAGAAAGAAAGACAAGATGACTCATTCAAGGCGAGTCATACGGTAGAATGACCAACAATTGGTATCGGCTCAATCCGGATGAAGAAAGTTCATCCAGTGAGGGGGAACAAACCAGTGGATCCCAAAGCGTAAGATTTACTCGGTGAAGGGAGAAACTCAGTCAAGCAAAGAAAAAGACATCCGCGACATCAGCTGACTTTTTGGTCCAAGCTGACAGGAATGTGTCTCATGCATTTATTTTTCTAAGGAATATACTATTTAAGTCCAATTATTTTGAATTCCAATGTTAAGCGGACATATGTTCCTTAGTTAAATTGCTTGATAAGTTTCCATTCCCATCGCATTAATTATAAAGACTGCTGAGTACTGAAGCACGGCAGGATCGAGGCAGAATGTCAAGCATTTGAACTGCCTCACGCGCGGTTGTAATACACTCGACGTAAACACGTCAGAACGTGATGAGTGAATCTCTCCCAGCCGTTGATCAGAATACCAGCTGTCTAAATCTCAACCGATGATCAATTATGGCAGTTGATATACATGGAAAAGATACGGAGAATTCTTCCATCTTTATCTCTGCGAATTTCAAATCTTCAAGTCATCTATCTATCCTCTGCAAATTCCTCGCTCGATCAAAATCAACAGATTGCAGAGATGGCACCCAAGAAATCAACCGCAGGGATGAACCAGTTCGAAGTTCTGATGACAAAATTGTCATTTGAAAGTTGTCTTTCCACCGCCAACCTTCCAGTTTCAGAACTCAAAGAGATGGTAGACCTCGTCATAGACTCCGGTCTCTTACTGTGGGCAACCTCCATGCCCAAGCTTATGCTAAAGAGAGAAGCCGCTCTATTCTATCTAAACATCATTGACGAAGAAGGTTTTTACTCATCTTCATTCGATGTGACTGTTGAAGGCGAAGATGGAAAATTTGAATCAGCAACCGTCAACATCAAACTCAACAAGATGCTACAAAAGGTGTTCAACCTACCCAGAGAAGGAGAATTCATCCCAGACGATTACAGCCGTGAAGAAGTGGATGAATTCCTTAGCCAAGAGATGCTTATCACCCCAGAGCCGTACAGAGCGAGCATGTCAAAGCTCCTTCTCAAGCCAAAGTACAGGCTACTGCTGGATATCACGCAAAAATGCATCTTAGGGATAGCTGGATCTCAAGGAGAGATAAGTATTCCAAAGCTCAAGCCGATGATTGCCATGATCAAAGGCGCAAACGTCAACTGGTTTGATTTCTTACTCAACCGACTGGTCAAGGAGTCAGAAATGATCAAGTTCAACTGCACCAGGACGACGTATTCAACCTCAGAGCCCCTGTGTTTATGCTCCAAGATTTCGTTCTTGATAGAGCAAGCTGTGAAAGTCAAATCAATGATCTCCTGAAGAAACAGCCTGCTGTGAGCAAAGGCAAGAAGCAGCTGGAAGAAACAAAGACAGATGTTCCAGCTAAGAAGAATCAGAGAAAAAGGAAGACAGCTGACCCCAAACCAGCTGGAGGTCCAGCTGAGAAGAAAAAGAAAACAGCTGTCATTCCACCATCTGAGGCGAGACCTTCCTCTGAAGAAACTCCTAGTCAAGCAATGGTGATTCTCTCCCCACAGCCAGTATCAGCCTTCAATCAATTCGGATCAAATATCTCAACAATACCCCAAGCCGCACCCAGCAGACGTCTGGGAATCAGCCAACAAGCTTCTAACAGCAGTGGGATGGGAGACATCTTGTGAAGATGTTATGTCCAAAGAAGTCACAGCTGAGATTACCAAGGACGCTGTACCAGATGACACAGCTGAGGTGATGATCATTGAAGAAACAGCTGATACAATAGCTGAACCAGAGGCAGCAGCCCCACCAAGTCCAATTGCCGATGACACTCGCGCACTGGTCGAGCTCGAGGCAAACAAACCCAGTCATGTTGATTTTGCAACTCAAACGGACTCAGCTGTCGAGCTTTCAACCGCCATGAAAGAAGCAATATCTAAAGAGGTTGAAGAAATTCTTTTTCAAGACAGACTGAAGTGTCAAGTGGATGTCATTATGCGATTCACAGCTCTAGACTGTCAAGTTAGAGAGCAACAGCGGACAATTGATGAAGTCCATAAATTTGCTCAAGATTTACAAGAAAGTACCAGTCTAGATCTCAAGCAATCTCTTGTCTCTCAAATGATTGATCAATCACACCTTCTAGAAAAGAGAGTTCATGAGATTGTAACAAGACATCAAGCTCCACTGGTCGACAACATAGCAAATATTTCAAGCCAGCTGGAAGCTCTAAAAAAGTCCACTCTCTCCAACAGCTCTGACATCCGCCAACTCTTCAACTTGTACAAAGATCTGGATGCTCAGTTCAAAGCTGGAAGCAACAGCAATGCTCAGCTGAACATCGCCACAGCTGACAATTCAGCCAAGCTTGCTGATGTTGAAGCCACTCTCATCAAGCTCAACGCAACAGTCATTAACCTCTCTGCCTCCCTTGTTGATAATGCCAAAAAGGGGAAAGATACGAATAAAGCGGGAAAAACAATGGAGAGGGAAGCTGCAGCTCAGGGGGAACCTGTGCAGCCAATTCAATCTGAAATCGACGACTTCGCCAAAGAGCTGGATAAGGAAGAGCCAGAGCCAACTGCAGCAGCCAAAGCAATCAAAGAGACATGGAGAAAGAAGGTGGTTGCTCTTGCCAAAGCCTGTGGACATAAGCCAGAAGAATACAAGGACTATCACTGGCTGTGTAACTTCCACAATGAGCAAAGAAGAGAAATGCAAGAGCTGGACAAAATCATCAAGAAGAAAGCCGAATCGCTCCGACTGTCGAGAAAAAGCAGATGAAGAAAAGGCTAAGCTACAGGCAAGCTAGGAAGAAACAAGCAGCTTCAAGTATTCCAAGATCCGACAAGAGGAACCCAGATGAAATCAATGAAAACTGGGAACAATGCAAAACAGAATTCATCAAAGAATTCTACTACCTAAATCAATACAAAGGTATGGATCATGAAACTGCATTCAAAGAATACTTGCTCGAACTTCATGAAGAAGATCCAATGATGGCAAGATCATTAGCCCTAGCTGCCAAGAGAAACGACATCCAGCTCAAAGCTCCAAAAGTCAAGCAATTGAAGCCTTCCACTATAGCTGGAACGAATCTTCCTGACAAAGCCCAGATTATCAAAGAAATTCATCACTGGGCTGACGAAAGAGGAATCTCCAAGTCTAAAAATCAAGATGAATGGAGAAACTTGGAAGAATTCATCTTCAACAGATATGGTCTCAAGACAGACCATCAAATGGACGAGCAGAGGAAGCAGAGTTGAAGACCCAGTCATCTGGGAATTTTCGTCTTTTGAATTTTTGTAAAATGTAAAATTGAAATATTATCTTTTATTAATGAAAATTCGTTTTTGCTCTCAAGCTCATCCTGATAACAATAACTCTTTGTCGAGACACTGAACTCTGAATTTAATATACCTGTTGTGTATGTTTAACCTTTTGAAAACCCGTTTTCTTGTTAAGGGGGAAGTAAATTGTTTTTCTCAGTTATGTTTTGGCATCATCAAAAAGGTGGAAATTGTTAGGAAAATTAATAGAGTTTTGATTGGATACCAAAACCCAGCTGACCCCAACCGAGTAGATGATCGCACAAGCCTAAGCGTTTTTCAGCTCACCTATTTGAGCTTATAGAGTTTCTTAGTTTACAGGTAGATTCGCTGAAGATAGCTGACGACAGCAGAAGACACAGCTAAGCAGACAGCTTAAAGAACTCAGCAGAGCAGACTCAGCAGAGCAAGACCAAGCAGAGTCAAAGATCTTGCAGTATCAAGACCCAGCTCAGTGACGGAAACCCAGCTTAGTGTCAAAGACCCAGCTTTGTGTCGATGACACAGCTCAGGTCTAAAACACAGCTCAGGTCAGTGACACAGCTTAGGTTAAAGACACAGCTCAGGTTGATGATACAGCACAGGTCTAAAGACAGCTCAGAATCAAGACACAGCAGAGTCCAAGCCGCTGATGATACAGCAGAGACGCTTAGCAGCTCGAAGATGAAGACCTTCTGAAAGACAAGATCCCGATATCAGAAGATCTTATCTGATGCAGTCAGATCAGAGAAGAACTAGCTTCTGCAGATGCAGACCTACTTTTCTAACTCTAATACTTCTTCATGCAGTTCGAACTCATCCGTGTGATTAACAGGTGCTTGCTGTTATTGTGGATTTCGAGTCTGTGGTGGTGTCTGAATGGTCGTTGTACTGAACTGCTCAAATCTATCCAACAATTGAGCCATGGTGTTCTGAACTTCTTTGATTTGACCCTGTACACGACCACTCAAAGCATCAAAGTGGTACTTGGCATCCCAATCTGGTTGGGTGCCTGAATACTGTGGTGTCTTTCCTGGATCCATAAAACATACACAGTGAACAAACGTAAAGAAATAAAAAGGGAGCTCACAGTTCCTCACAATCACTCGTTTATTCTCTCAGATTTTTACCACTCGTGTATGTCACTCAGTGTATAAATATGAAGAAGATTGAAACTAAAATAAGCTACGCAAAAATTTCCCGGCAGAATCTGACGTCAACTCTTTAGCTTTAGTGAAGAGCTCGGACTTGACTTCCAAAGGACCACGGGATAGCAATGAAACCACAAAGAGGGCTGTAATGGGAAGTACATGCAATGTGGGGGTGTAGGAGAAAGGGCTTGAACACAAAAATGAAAAAAATCAGAAAAACCGAAAAAGTTCGGAGGGCGATTTCACCTAGCAGATGATGGAATTTGGCCAAAAAAGCCTATAGATCATAGCATAGCGGCGAGTCTTACTCAGAGCGTCGTTCCGCTTCCGGAATGGTATTATGGACAGAAATCGGATTTTTGGAGCACAAGTTATGGTGAAAAGATGAAAAATCGAAAATTGGAAAGGAAATTGGATTGGGATGGGATTTTCGGTACCAAGGGCTATAAGATGCGTGGTTAGGCAAGGAAAAAGGTAGGGAGGCCGAAAATTAAAATAATGTGGATGAATTTCGGATGGACAAATTAGGAAAGCAATAAATCCAAATTAGGAAAGCAATAAATCCAAATCCTAATAGAACAAGGACAACACAAATTAATCCTATTAAACCAGGATGACCGAATATCTAAGCCACCCAAAAATTCGACAACCAAGACTCCAAAAACAGGCGAAAAATAAAATGCAATACGACGTCCCCAATCGTTAGTCGACGAAGGACAATAACTCTACCCAAGAAAGAAGACACACGATTGAAAGAAGGAAAGTAGACAAACTGCAATCAAGATTCCCAAGATGCAAACCAACAAAAATTTCAGAACTCAACAATTCTAGGGCTTCGACTTTTTTTTTATATCGTTTTCTTTTCTTTTGTTTTTTTTAAAACTAGTCAATCACTTTTACCCCTAGAATGTCACACCAATTTGGATTGAACCACAACCAGCAAGAGCTGACGTGGCTCTGATACCAAAATTTATGATACGATCAATGAATATGCGGAAGCAAGGATTCGAACACACGTCAACAGAAAGGTTGATTCAACCCAAAATATAAACTGAATTAAAAGAGATTAAATACCTAATAAACTGAAATAAATCGAAAACTAAACAAGAAACAGGCAAAACACAGAACAAAGCCAAAACCAACGACTAAAAACCCTAGACTGAAACCCGATTAGAATCTATAGCACATCAACTCCGATTAAGCTCATTTTTTAACACAAATTATACATTGAAGTCAGGAATAACATATCCAAAATTCAGCCAATTCACACGAGGGGTTTGGGATTTGGCATGGGGCTGACTTTTGGGTCGAACTAGGTTAAAACTACGAACAACGGATCTACTGGGGGGGGGAGATCTGATCTGGGCGTGGGATTAGGGTGGATAAATAGGTGGAATGGACAGTATATGATAGGTGGAAGGAGGTCGATATGGCTGGAAACAAAAAGAATGAAAGGAGGATGAAGAACTTACCCGAATCAAACCCCGGATCGACTTGAATCCGAAACGCGCCTTTGAAGCAATTCTTCGTGGCTTGATTAACCCGGATATGACTGGATATCATGAACGAATCAATTGATTTCAAGCTTGAAGTTGCCAACAACAAACTCTACCAAGAACCGATAGAAAACGTGAACCAAAGCACGAAATATGAGACAAAACGATCAACTATGATTTCTGATTCAAAATTGTCTGTTGTGAATAGTGTTTCCAACGACTTAAATACTAGGGCTAATCCCTTGATAGATTCGAACTAGGCCTAATATTGGTCTTATCTTAACAGTAATCTTCCCACCTTCTCGGTCGATGATTATGCAATCTGGAAGTTCAGATTAAAAAGTTTTCTGTGTGCTCATCATGACATGATGTGGGACGTCATCACAGACGGACCCATCCTCATTTACAAAAGGAAATGAGCTTATTCCAGCTCAAGATAGTGGACAACCAACGTATCAGCTCATTCCCAAGCCAAAGAATGAACATACCTCAGAAGAAAGGAAGCAATATGGATTAGATAGCTTCGCAAGAACACCATCTCGTCAATAGTCTCCAACGACTACCTTAGCAAGATCATCAACTGCAACACCGCAAAGGAGGTGTGGGAAACCCTAGTCAAACTATGCGAAGGGTCAGAGGAGATAAAAGAAAATAAATTCACGATTGCCTGCCAGAAGTTTGATAACTTCAAGCAGCTTGTCAACGAGTCCATCGAAGACATTGAATTCAGATTCTCAAATATCGTGGTAGAAATTGAAACCATAAGAACTGGGAAATACACCCAGCGTGAAAAGAACCTAAAAGTCCTTTCAGCACTCACAGCTGAATGGAACACATACAAGGTGGTACACCAAAGTCGTAGTGACTTGGGTGATCTTTCAACTGAGAGATTATTCTCCCTGCTCAAAGCCAACGAATACAACTTGAAGATTATCATGAAAGAATCTTCAAGCAATCAAAATGATGGAGAGCTGACACCTGCGCCAAAGAAGATTGCGTTCAGAGCTAATTCTAAAAAATCCACATACTTGCAGTCAGCTGAGTCCTCAAAGAAGGACAAGAAGGACATGAGCAAGGAAGAGCTACTTGAAGAGATAGCCATGCTGGTCAAAAACTACAACAGACTCAACACCAGCAAGGGCAAATACAAGAAGTTTGCAAGAACTTACAGAGACAAGTACGCAGCAGCTGATGAGAAGTTAGCTGACAAACGAACAGAAGAAGGTTGCTTCAACTGCAAGGAACCAGGACACTACAGGCTAGAATGTCCCAAGCTATCCAAGAAGGACAAAGACCAACTGAAAGCTAAAGCAGCTGACAGAAGGAGAGCCTACATCGCCGACGAGGAGTTAGAGTGAAACAAAATGGAGGATAACATGCCATTTTCAGATTCAGAAGAAGAAGCACTGATGGGTCATGATGAACCTGAATGAGATACATGCTTCATGGGACAGACAGACGGAATCGATGAAGGTGAGGTAATGTCAAGAACTCAAAATCTATCTAACCCCTCACCATCACACTAACACTCTACAGAGGTTTCATAATCAGGGCTACCTGATTGGAGTTTAGTAGAGAAGGTTATGAACGATTTCAAGGAGCTTCAAGAGATCCTTGACATCATAATGTGTTGGGAAAATTATAAAGTTTTGATTTAATACCAAAACCCAACTGTTCTCCAACCGAGTAGATGATCGCATCAACCTAAGTAGTGTTTTCCAGCTCGCCTGTTTGAGCTCTAGATTTTCTAAGTTTACAGGTTCAGAAAGCGAAAGACAGTAGAAGCTCAAGACAACAGAAGATCCAGCTGTGTTTACAGTAGGAGTCAACTATCAGATGAGTTTTCCAGCTGAGCTGAGTTCAAAACAGAGCAGGATCAAGCTGAAGATAAATCGAGCTGAGTTCAAGACACAGCTGGTCCAGCTGTACAGAACAAAGGGAACTAACTCTGAAGACGTCACTTCAAGTCAGTTTACCCAATCCAGCTCTAAATTCAAAAACTAGCTCCAAAGGCAGAGATCCCAGTGTCAGAGGAAGTCAATATACCTCGACCAATGAGGGATTGCCAAATCAGCATCCTAGACTTTAGAACCTAGGATGTGACACTAATGAAGACAGGTGCAGAAACGCCCAACGGCAGATTTCGAATTTAAGAAGAGTAGGTAAGATTCAAACGGCTCCTCCAACGGTTAGTCTTGAATCTCTACCTATATAAACCCGTCTTCAACCTCAGAATCAGACGTAATGTGTGAGAATGCCGAGATGAAGGTGGAACTGGAAAAGAAAAAGGTATCAGAAGCAGCTGATACAACACAGCTCAAATAGGAGGTTACTTCACTAAAAGACAAATTAGTGAAACAAGATCAGCTGATGAAAGACTTCTACTACGAAAAGAAACAGCTGATGGAAGAATTAGAAAATGCCACAGCTGAATCAGAAAAGAAGTCAGCTGAGATCATAGAGCTGAAAAGTTCCGAAGAGGTGCTATCTAAGAAGATGGTAGCTCTCATCAAAGCTACAACAACAATGGACGAAATCATAAGTGCACAACGTCCAGCAGCACTCAAAGCAGGACTGAGTTACAATGGATCAAAGGACGCCACAAACATTGCTTCCACAATTGGAACAAAGGTAATGTTTGTAAAAGCAAAAGAAAACTCAATTCCAGCTGCTCATCAACGACCATTGAGGACACAACAGGCATAAAAAAGGCCAGCTGTGAGACAACCTCAAGCACAGATCAGACAACAACGTACTCAAACTCAACAAAGACAACATGCTAGATAGTTTAGATACCAACAACATCAACAACACGTCGAAAGATATCAACCAAGATATCAAATGGGATATCCAGCTGGATATCACTCATATGATAACCAGCTGAAGCACCAGTTCCAGCCGAGATATCACAAGAGTCAGCAGAGATAAAGGTACGTCTCAGTTGGGTACTCAGCTGGATACCGAAAAAGACCCGGACATCAACAAAGATCGTAGCCCCAAATTTTATTTATTTTCTCTCCGTCTGTAATCTTATTTCCACGACAAGCTATGCGTGGTTAGTATATAGGATTTCCCTTGTATTCTTTTGTTGTTCCTTGTTGTCTGCTGTAATGGAGTGATGAAGATGAAAGTCAGTGAGAGATAGAGATGGGAAAAGATAGGCGGCAGCAAAAGGCGGAGGTGGCGCGCTGATAGCAGCCGAACCGGCAGCGGCGTGCAGGACGCGGCAGCGCACGGTGCAGCACCAGATCTGCTACAGTGCGCGTGGATAGAGGATGGACGGTGGTTGTGACTGTCGCATTTCCGACGACTGAGCAGCGCACGATGGCGTACTTTGCTTGTCAGCCGAAGTAGCAACCACCCGCAACTCAGGCGATGGAACTGTAGGAAGCTGTGGGTCGCAACAGCAATAGCAGTTCGGTGGTGGCTGTTGGTCGTATTTCCCAGCGACGAAGCAAAGGGGCATCGAGCGGTGGTCGCGCACGGTGGTGTTGTTTTACGGCGTGTGCGGTGGTTCTCCGTTCCTCACGCCCAGATCTGTGCAGCGGTGGCTCCGGCGATACGATTCCGATGGCGGGCAGTTTTACGGAAGGAAAAGGCCGAGCCAGGTGGCTTTGTCGTCTGCGTGGGCGCGGCAGAGCTTCTCTGGCGACCTTTAGTCGACGTGTTTCCGATAGAAGCCATTTTCTGGAATAAAAAAATTCCGGCAAAAACGACACCGGAAACTGCTAGGGTTTTTGCGATGACGGCGCAGGCGGTGGGTCTTCCGACGAGTGCGGCGTGGGTCAAAACCCTAGGGTTTCGGGCCCACGGGCCGCGCATTCTGGCCCTGGTCTAGGCCGCATAAGCCGTTTTGGGCTAAGGTTGTTGGGCTGTTGACAATGGTGAAGAGTTGACCGGCCCATTTTTTTTAGGCTCATGTTGTTGCTATTTGTTTTTGAAGCCCAAGGTGCTGCGTCTTGTGCAATTTTGGCCCAAATTCAGTTTTGAAGATGAAGACCAAGATCAAGACTTGTAATAGCTAGCTCGTTGTTTTAATTAATTAATTAATTTATTTAAATATGTAATTATAACAGGTACGGACGGCTATCCACAAAGACTACGATAGACAACATATTTAATTATATTATTTATCGTTTTTGTGGATGACAACGTGATTTAATTCTCGTTAATTCAATATTATTATGTGAAAGCATGATTTATTTGTCTCCGTGTTTTATTGCGTTTTTTGAGCATGCTAGAAAATTCATGTCAGTTTTAGAATTTTGAGAAGCATGATTTAATTATGTTTTAAATTCTTGATAAGCATGCTATGTGATTTACATGTTTTGCATGATCAAAGTAAAATGTTTAATTAAAAATGTCTAAGCAAGATAAAATGAATTTTATTAATTAAAATTCATAAAGGTCTCCACAATTGATCTCTAGATGAAATGTGTGATTTATGCATGTAAACGTCCACACGAACGTGGCTTGTACATATTCATTACACGTGAGTTCGTCAGATGAGATTTCTTAATAAAACGTTAAATTTTATGTGAAGTGTGCAATGTCATGTGTAAACGTCCACACGATCGTAGCTTGCGTGTAACATTGTTCACAGATTTTTTACGAGTTAAAATTTTAACAAGATAATTGTATGGTATTACTTTGCGTGCGACATGGTTTTAGTAAGTATGTCAAACGTATAACAATGACCTTGGTGTTAAATTGTGGTCATTGCTTAGGTACAAGTTTTAATATAAGCCCCCCAACGGGTGTAGTGGACAAAATTAGTCTATCTACGAAGCCCAATAAAATTCTCGTCTAGCCCACCTAGCCCGACATGGCAGACATGTCGACCCAATACAAAATAAATATAATTATTGGGCTTACAGAGCCCATACTCGGATATAGGGGTGTCCAGGACTACTCAGACACGTCGGCATGACTCGTCGCTAAGGTTTGTCATGCGAATATACGACTTAGTCAAAGGATTCTCTTCCCTTAAGAATCGAAACGGACTAGGAGATGGAAGCAAGCGGATAAGGCGGGCGAGTCGGGTATGGAGAAAACCTTAAGCAGGCAAAGCCGCCCTATAAATACAAGACCTACTAGGTCATAAAGAGATACAAGCATTCGTACTCTACTTTCTCTCTTGAATTCTCTGCATCTATTTCGACCATATCCACATCCATCTTCTATCTCTCCCACGATTTCTATCACCACGCCGTCGGACTAATCCGATATGCCCTCCACGCTGGCCTATCGCTCAAGCTCTCAACTTATATCTATCACTCTCTCCACGACATCCCGGACGTCCAGGACATCCAGGATATCAATACCCCTTTATCTCTATCATTATTCATTTGCTTATTATTTTCGTTATACTATTTCAGTTATCCCGCATAACTAACTTGAGCGTCGGAGGTCCTACGACCGACACCCCCACCGGTGTTCCGTTGGACTCTTACGTGTGTTACTTGTGACAGGTTTCTTGTGCCCAGTCATTTACGTCACCCACGTCTTCCGAGTAGTAGGATTTATCCCCTACAATTTGGTACCCATCTTTCTAATACCAATCATGTCTAACGGACGTGATAGATCTAAACACGCCACCCCACCTGACATGAATGCTCAGTCGGACATGGTGGCCCAGAATGCAGCTCTCACTAAATAAATGAATCAAGAGCGAGAAAGATGCAAGAAACTGGAAAAGGAGAATGCAACCTTGTATGTCCGTCTCGAGGCTTTGGAGCCAATCGAGACCGTCGACTCTTCCCACTTCCATGTCTAAGTGCCTCCCATGCAGCCTCTGGGAGACACTCCAATCACGCACGATGATGGATCTGACCCTCTTGTGACAGATCCATCGTCTTCGGTAAGGAATCGTAACATTGCCAATAACCCAATTGATCCAGGTTAGTCTCTCTTGAATGCAGGAAACATCATTCCATCTGCCACCCCAGAGCGAGGGCAAGTGCTAGGGAAAGCCACTCCAGATGCCAGAATCGGACAGACCGCCCGGCCAGACGGAACAATCACTGTTGGAAGACAATATGCCCGAACCATCTTGACCACCCCCGGCATAGCAATGAGTAACGCCGTCATCGGAGGCACACAACCAACTATACTGGTACCTAACCAGACAATTCCACCAGTTAATGTTAACCAACAAACGATTGGAACCGGTCAGAGGGAGGTCACCCAGGATCAACTGTTTGCCGATGAGCTTACCCAACCGATCATGACTGGCCGCTGTGCAATAAGAGATGAAGACTTGGCGTGAAAGCTAGCCGAGATGGAGGCCCTGATTCAACGAATCCCTGGTGTGCCGACACCAATCCACAAAAGTTCGGAGAACTGCAATGCCGACTCACCATTCATGAACGAAATTGCCCTGGTTGAGATGCATGTCAAGTTAAACTTTTCTAGCATGCAGATGTTCGATGGCACGATAGATCCGACCGATTATATTGCTTAGTACAAGCAGAGGATGTTCACTGCCGTAATTCCCCGTGAATTGAGGCAGGCTTGCATGTGTAAGGGGTTCGGTTCTAGTCTGACAAGACTGACCCTTCAGTGGTACACAAACCTTCCAAATTATTCTATTTCAAGTTTTGCTCAACTAACTGATATTTTTGTGCAGCAATACACAAGTAACAGGAAACTTGAAAAGATATCGGAAGACCTATATGCCGTTGTAAAACGGCGTGGAGAATCTCTCAGAGACCATATTGGACGCTTCAACAAGGAAAAAATGTCCATAACGAACTGCAATACCCAGACAGCGGTCACTACCTTCCGAAAAGGTCTCCTGCCTGACTCAGACCTTTACAAAGACCTCACCAAATATCCTTGTAGAACAATAGAAGATGTTCTAGCAAAGTCGTGGGCACAAATCAAATGGGAGAAGGACCAGTACAATCATCACCGGTCTTTCCCTCATATGAGTTCCAGGAAGGATATAAGATTTGAAAGGAGATCCAATGACAGACGGTCAGAACCTTACCCGCCTCGCCGACAAGAAAATCAGAGGAGAGAATACCGCCGAACTTCATAGACTCGGCCGTACGAAAAGACAAAGATACCAGACTACAATTTGTCCATCTCTCTAGCCGAGGCAGTCTTTGCTCTCAAGGGACTTGGAAACAAGGTCAAATGGCCAGAAAAGATGAGGACACCGGCAGACCAAAGAGATAAGTCGAAGTGGTGCGAGTTCCATACCGACCATGGGCACCGGACTGACGACTGCATTGCTCTAAGACTAGAAGTATCACACATGTTGAAGCAAAGTCATCTGACTGACTTCTTAACAGACAAAGGAAAGAAAATCCTCCAGCAAGGAAAGGATAGACAAGACAGTCACGGAGACGTTACTCCTCCAAGACCACCAGTTCATGATCAGATAGTCAATGTGATCATTGACGGTTCCGAAGTAAGTGGAATCACCCATTCAACGGCCAAGAGGCACACCAGACAAACTGGACGTACCAGAATAGAATCCAACGATGCTGAGAAAAGTGCAACAGCCCTACCAGCTCAGACAATCAGCTTCACTACTATTGAGTCCACTAGACTTCTTAACCCACACCATGATGCACTTGTCATTTCACTTTACATTGCTAATTGTTTAACTAGGCGTGTACTAATAGACAATGACAGCTCTGCCAATGTCCTATTTCTTTATACTCTCAGAGAAATGGCAATTGATGAGTCGAACATAGTCAAGAAGTCCACCGTTCTAATCGGATTCAGTGGAGAGTAGAAGAACACGGTAGGAGAGATTGAGTTACCAGTCTATGCAAAGGAAGTCAATCTCTGCGCCAGATTCTTGGTGATCGACTCTCCCTCAGCCTACAATGTCATACTGGGCAGGCCTTGGCTTCACGAAATGGAAGCAGTCCCCTCTACTTATCACCAAGTCTTAAGATTTCCAACTAAGTGGGGGGGGAGAGGGTGAAGGAGATAAATGGCGATAAAAAAGATTTGAGAGCATGCTACCAAACAACCATGAAGGCCAAGCAAGCTTTTTTATAGCAATTACAGCAAAAGGGACCATCGGACCCTCAATCAAGCCAGATAGTGCAACCCGAGCAGCCCGATATGGTGGAGTTAGATGAAGTCTCTATCAACCTGGATTTCCCGGACAATAAAGTCTGAATTGGAGCGCAACTAGAGCCTGACCTCAGAGAGAAGCTTATTCAATTTCTTTCCGAACATTATGATTGTTTTGCTTGGTCCCATACGGACATGACTGGTATTGACCCCAATGTAATTGTTCACAGGTTGCAGGTTGATCCCGATGATCCTCCTAGGAAACAAAAGCGGCGCAAGTTCGTCCCCGAAAGAAACAAAGTGATCAATGAGGAGATCCAGAAGCTCTTGGATAGCGGGCTAGTCAGAGAAGTACAATATCCTGATTGGTTAGCTAATGTGGTCGTCGTAAAGAAAAAGAATGGGAAGTGGCGGGTCTGCATCAACTTTACGGACCTGAACAAGGCATGTCCGAAGGATTCCTTTCCACTCCCTCATATAGACATGTTGGTCGATGCCACAGCCGGACATGAGCTCCTCAGTTTCATGGACGCCTACTCCGGGTACCATCAGATATTGATGCATCCAGACGACCAGGAGAAAACAACCTTCATGTCCAACATGGACATCTACTGTTACAAATATATGCCATTCGGATTGAAAAATACTGGAGCAACTTACCAACGACTGGTCAATAGAATGTTTAACGAACTTATTGGCAGGACGATGGAAGTCTACATTGATGACATGCTTGTTAAATCTCTGCGTGCTGAGGATCATATTGACCACCTCAGACAGTCTTTCCAAGTACTCCGGGAGTACAACATGAAGTTAAACCCTACAAAATGCTCGTTTGGCATAACAACAGGGAAGTTCCTTGGTTATCTAGCGACCCAGAGAGAAATCGAAGCTAATCCAGCCAAAATTGATTCGATTCAAAGAATCACCTTCCTTACTTGCGTAAAGGACGTACAGAAACTAACTGGCCGGGTAGCCGCCCTCAGTCGGTTCATCTCAAGATCTTCAGAGTGATGACAACCTTTCTTCAACAGTTTGAGGAAGTCAAAGACGTTCGAATGGACACCGGAGTGTGAAGAGGCATTACAACAACTCAAACAGTATTTGACTAGCCCACCTTCGCTAGCCAAGCCTAGACATCATGAGGCATTGTTTATCTATCTAGCCATCTCCGAAATAGCCGTCAGCGCAGTTCTGGTCCGGGAGGATGAAGGTAAACAATATTCGATATATTATGTAAGTAAATCTCTTCTGGATGCATAAACTAGGTACAACCAATTGGAGAAGTTGGCGCTAGCACTTGTCCACACCGCAAGGAAGCTACGACCGTACTTCCAATGCCACTCCATCGTGGTACTCACCAGCTTTCCTTTGAAGACAATACTCCATAAACCAGAACTATCTGGCAGGCTTGTCAAGTGGGCAGTGGAGCTTAGCGAATACGACATCACGTACAAACCACAAACTTCATTAAAATCACAGGTATTAGTTGATTTTGTTGCAGATTTTACACCTAACCTACAAGTGCAGACAGACCAAGAGCTATTCTGCTTAACGGAAGAACAACCCGCCGGTACATGAAAGGTAAGTGTGGACGGTTCAAGCAATACCAAAGGGAGCGGACTTGGACTTGTCTTAACATCACCCCAAGGTGATGTGTTCGAACAAGCAGTCAGATGTGGCTTCAAAGCCATCAACAATGAGGCAGAATATGAAGCAATGATAGCTGGACTTGGACTAGCAAAAGAGATGAGAGCAAAACGAATCAATGTCTTCAGTGACTCCCAACTTGTAGTCAACCAAATGCAGGGGAGCTATCAAGCTCGTGACAACAAAATGACAGCCTACTTAGGAAAGACTAAGGAACTTCAAGCGCAGTTCGAAGAGTTCACTGTCAATCAAGTACCAAGGGGCGGGAAAAGCCATGCAGACACACTAGCCAACCTTGGCTCTTCAATTCAGACCACCGGTCCCAAAAATATCCCGATCATCTACCTTCAATGGCTGGCCGTATGGAAAAATGAAGAGGAGCAAATATATGACATATCACATAGTCGAACATGGATGACACCTATACAGGAATACTTGGAACATGACATACTACCGGATGATAGGAATGAGGTGCATAGGATCAAAGCTCAATCAACCCGATTTTCTATCATCCGAGGTAAACTTTACAAGCGTTCATTTTTTGGTCCTTATTTAAGATGTATTAACCCTACAGAAGCTAAGTATGTCTTGGCTGAGCTACACGAAGGAGAATGTGGCAACCACTCTGGTGGGAGGAGTCTGGCACACCGGGCTCTGACTAGTGGATACTATTGGCCGACAATGAGGTCAGATGTAGCAGACCATGTCAGGCGGTGTGACAAATGTCAGAGATTCGCTCAAGTCTCTCACCTTCCACCAGAACCATTTACGGAAATTACATTCCCTTGGCCCTTCATGAAATGGGGGATGGATATAGTAGGCAAGTTGCCCACCGCACCTGGATAGAAGGTATACATGCTGGCCGTGACAGATTATTTCAGCAAATGGATAGAAGCAGAATCATTTCGTAAAATTAGAGATAGTGAAGTGAAGAACTTCATTTGGAAAAACGTAATTTGCCGGTATGGAGTGCCAAAGGAGATAGTGACAGACAACGGATCTCAATTAATTAGCGCAAACATCCAGGATTTCTGTAAATTTTGGAACATCAAATTAAGTTTCTCAACTCCAAGATATACGCAAGCTAATGGACAGGCAGAATCTTCCAATAAGACCATCATCAACACTCTAAAAAAACGACTCGAGAAATCTAAATGAAGGTGGACAGATGAGCTACCTGGAGTCCTCTGGTCATATCGAACAACGACAAGAACCTCGATAGGAGAAACACCTTTCTCCCTAGCATATGGAATTGAAGCAGTAATCCCCGACACAGAGCGAAGTACCTATGGCTAGATACGAGCTCGCATTAGAAACCCAGAACTGGGAAGATATGTGTCACGAGCTAGACACACTAGACGAGAAAAGAGATAATGACAACATTAGACTGGCCTCCTACCAGCAAGCTATTGCTAAGCACTACAACTAGAACATTCGCACCCGAACATTTAAACCGGGTGATTAGGTCTTAAGGCGAGTCTTCCAGAATACAAAGGAAGCAGGTACCGGCAAGCTCAGCCCAACCTGGGAAGGGCCCTACTTGATCACCAAGGTGGTTGGCAAAGGAGCTTACAAGCTCCAAGCACTAGACGGTCGCAACATCTCCAACAGTTGGAACGCGACACACTTGAAACAGTATCACGCCTAATTTTTGTCTATTATTTCAATATAGTTGAGGTCTTACGAGACCCCCATTTCTAGCCACACTAGTTCTAACGGTTTAATACAGGACCTCAAAGAACTACATCATGGCTTGATCCCTTTTTAGGGTATATAGGCAGCTCCAAGGAGCACAGCCACCCATGTCTTCCCTCCCGACACTTCTGACCATTTGTGTAATAGGTCAGAACTACATCGGGCTTGATCCCGCAAAAAGAGTGTGTAGGAAGCTCCACGGAGCCCAGCCCAGTATGCCCAATAAGAAAAGACGGACGCACCTCCACCATAATACCAACCTCATCGGCACAAGGCGGTAACTTTACACGCTTTCTATCAATTAATTTAAGTCCTACGGGGCTTACATTTCTAGCCATACTAGTTCTGACGATCTTATGCAGAAAATTCTTAGAACTACATATGGGCTTGATCTTCGAAGGAGTATGTAGGCAGCTCTTCGGAGCCCAGCCAACTGTCTTTATAGGACAAACCCGCACAATGGGAAATGACGAACGCTTAGTCATCAACATCCTCCATACCAGACCTATAGGACGGTATCAATTCTAACTAAATCAATTTTTTCATTAGTCCTATGGGACCAATCATTTCCTACATTAGTTCTGACAATTTTATGTAGAAAATTCTCAGAACTACATATGGGCTTGATCTCCGAATAGAGTATGTAGACAACTCTCCGGAGCGCAGCCCTCCTTTGATTTAACCTTCTTGTCTTACCAAGAATGGAGGACAAGAAATACAACAAATGACTAAGAGTCAATAATATAAAGACTCTACACTGGACATGCTGAAATATACACGTCCAACAAAACAAAGTAAAAATGACTAAGTGTCAATAATATAAATAGTCCGCACCGGACATGCCGGATAAGCTGAAATATACAAACCCAGCAAAGCAAAATAAAAAATAACTAAGTGTCAATAATACAAATAGTCCACACCGGACATGCTGGATAAGCTGAAATATACAAGCCCAACGAAGAAAAATTAAAAATGACTAAATGTCAATAGTCCACACCGGACATGTTGGACAAGCTTAAATACGCAAGATAACGAATCCTATAACATGCATCATGTGCATCGAATGAAACTTAAACACTTTATCTCAGCCATGCAGTAGAAGAAAGTAAATAAAAAGTATCACAAATCATAAGGGAGCGCCCCGGACGAACTAGCCGCCGTCTATAATTTAACAACCAATCCAAGCCATACTTTTCAACTATGACTTGGACTGGGGGGGAAAAATGGGGATACGCTCCTTACAAGCCACACAATATATAAAAGCAAGTCATGAGTTCACAAGTACAGGCGCAACCATCGGGTACATACACCCGGACAAATAAAAGTAAACATCGTCTAAGCAATATAAGCATCAAAATAAAGATAGGAGTTAAACAACTAAAGCACTTAATGAGAATAAGCCAGATCAAACATCACCTTCTCCATTCTGCCCTACATAGACGTCTGGATCATACAAACCCTCCGACTGACCCCTAAGGGCCGGATCAGCAGAGATCATATCCTTAAGAGTCGCGGTGAGAGCATCAGGAGCGGAGTCAAAAGCTATTTTCTCTTGTACTCATCCGAGTCAGCAATGAACTTATCCAAATCATATTTTCCAGTCTGGCCATCCCGGATCGCCTAAGCCATTTCTCCCCTCACCTGCACCTCCATCTCAGCACCAGCATGTACAAGTCGTATTTTCAGCATGGCCACTTCGGCCTGAACAGCCTCGAGTTCAGCTCGAGATGCCCTACTTTGCGGAATCTCATGCTCTCACTCTTGTAATCGAATCTTCAACTCTTTGTTGATCCGCTCAATCTCTTTCTTCCCAGCCAAGAGAGTCTTCAATTCATCTTTCCACTTTGACTTTTCCTCCTGTAGTGACTTCACCTGTTCAGTCAGCTTTCGAAGTTGTTTCTTCATCCAATTGGACATCGATATAGCCTGACAAGATAAACAAGAAAGCGCAATAAGTTAACAACACACCCAAACCCAAAGTATGACATGTTAATGAAAAAACTAACCTGATACAATGATAGAAGGCAAGCACCGGAGGTAGCCTCGATCCCCAAGTTATCACAAGTATCTTCATCGTCAGGGAGCAACATCTTCTCAACCTGACTAACGACGGGGTTAAACTCGGCCAAAGCAGCAGTAGTCGAAGAAGAAGAAGGCAAGGAGTACGATAATGCAGACAGATTGACAAACTCCTTAGCCGGATCAGACACGGCCTCCCGAGTGGTCCTCTTTTTCTTCCCTCCAGTCCGGGGAATAGGAAATGGAGCATCAACAATGTTAACAAGTTTGTCATTCTTGAAAGTAGTTGCAGCAGCCTTCATAGCATTCCTAAGAACTTCCATAGCTCATCCTCCCTGGGGCTTGAGACGCCTAGTCTTGTCCATAATGTCTTTTGCAAAATTCCGGTTAATCACAGTCGACTCTGGATAGTAAGGATTTGGTTGGTACTTCAAAACTTCGCAACCGTTTGGTATGAAGGCAATTTGATGCTCGACATCAATCGTAGGCACAACAATACCTTCCTGACGCAGGGGACAAGCAGGATATCCGTTCCAAATACTACTTGAATAAAGACCCTTACTAGACAGAAGAGTCTTACATGAACGATCTTTTTCAGGGTAACTGAGAAATCTATCCACTCTTTCCTTGACCTCCTGCTGGAATTCAGGACTCTCTAGATCACCTGAAAAGAAACATAAGAAATGTGAGAATAAGCACAAGACAAGCAGTATATTCCAAACATAATAAACAAAAACTCACTAGCATATGACGAATAAAGAGGAATCCCGTCATATTCATGAGTTCCCAGTAACCCAATTGAGACAAATAAATAGCGTTCTTTTCAGTGTTTCTCCTGCTCAGGCAAACCAGTCACCAAATGTTTGCCCCGCCTCTTCTTGAATTGATATCTCCCTTTTTCGGTGCCATGATCTATCAAAGAATAGACATGCAAGACTTCCAACAAGCCAAAATTTCTAACTTCATGTAAGTCACAGAACACCTGCACCCCCATCAAGACTCGCCAAACATTCGGCATTAGTTGGCTGGGATGTATTCTGTAGTAATCAGAAAGCTCCAATACTAGCCGTGAAAGTGGAAATCGGGCACCTAACTCTAAGGATTTCTCATACCAACACTCATATCCTGGCATGACACGGTCAACCTTCTCTTCAGGTGAGGGAATGACTAGAATGACATGTTTTGGGATAGAATAATGTCTACAAAAATGGCTTAACCCATCCAACTTAAGTTTGATAGATTCACTATTTACAGAAAATACCTCAATATCCCAACTCCCGACAACTGGTCCGATACGATCCATTTCATCCGTAAGGGGCAAATTGGAAACAAGATAAGGACGACCTTTTGGAATCTCTCCAACTTCACTAGCCTGAGCATTAAGGCAACCACTATCCCCACTGTATGACATGCTAGCCCTACCGGACGACCCGACGATACCACTCCTACTATAAGATGACATACTTGCAAAATGACCTAAAATAAAGGCAACACCTAAAGTTCAGGACTCCAGACAAGCAAGACATACTGGAGAATAGAAATAATCTAACACATACATTACAACATGCTACCCCAGCATAATGAAAATAACTAGATTACACTGAGTAAAATAGGCGCCTGGCCTCGCATGACATACACGCAATAAGCTTATCAACTTAGGGGGCGTTTGGTTTGATGGATGGGATAGATAATGTTGGATATAATAGTGTAGGATGTGATTATTTAAATTATTAGTCTTGTGTTTGGATTGCTTGATTGTGGTGTAGGATAATTGAAGGACTATGTGAGTGTGTGCTACTATGTGATATGTGTGTGAGTGTGTGCTACTCTGTGTGTGTGTGTTTTGTATGTGTGTGTGTGTGTTTATGTGTGATTATTTTGAAATTTTGCATCATGGATTAGACAAGGATTAATAATCACCCCAAATTTGGGATGATAAGTTATCATCCATTTGAATGATTGGATCACGGGCCTAGTTATTCATCACGAGTTTCATCATTCAAACCTAACATGTAATTAGGTGGGATTATATTATCAATCACTCCTTATTATGCAAACCAAACGCGCCTTAGAGTATTGAAACAAAAGTATACACACAAGCAAGTTGGAAGCAACACAAGATAACCGGATACGTCGGACATGGAGGAAAGCAATGCTATACATGTATGCTAAACAGTAAAAATTCTAATTTTTACTACTAGCAAAGATCAAATGAAAACATTCACCATAGAAGAATCAAGAATCTATAACTACAAATTTCATATTAACATACGAAGAACGATCGATAGATAAGAGTAAAAAGAAAAACCTCTCGGAGATCCAAAAATCCTCTCTCTATGACTTCACTCCTCATATTCCTTCGTTCCAAAGCCCTCTCAAAGATTCTATCTCAGTAAAAAAAAAAGAGCGAAAATTCTCATCTCTTATAGAAACGGTCCAATGGTTAAAAGTTTAATCCATTCAGATTTGGGGTAATAGTTCATCTCATATTTAATGAGAACCTACCATGTCAGAGTGATTTCACTTCAACACCTATGAGCCTATACAAATGAAAAATATCCCTGCAACAGCACTCACTCAGCTACTGCCATCCTTGATGTTCTTTTTCAGAACAGAGAGCCAACAATTTACTGAAAAGAGCCAACAACAGCACTCACTCAGCTACCCCATATTTGCTACATATGCTTGCACGTACACATATACACATAGCATACATATACACAAATATTAGAAAGCTGGGTAAACAACAAGACAAATTTCCTCCATGTGTACATATATACACGATATATATACAAACATTAAATTTGCAGCAAACAACAGACCTAAATTTGATTTTGTCTTATATAGATACAAATACAAAGCAGATAGAGAAGGAAGTGTGGAATATGTATGAACAGACGAAACCCATGTGCTCTAAGCCACAACTGTGACGGCATTTCAGCGGTTCGTTGGCTTCGCCGGATTCGACACCCTTGCAATTTTCAGAAATGGTGGTCATTCTCGACCAACCTGCACGCCGTCATGGACGCCATTGGATATGCTGGATTCGTTGGTGACACCATTTCGTATTTTTCCCTCGTCATTTGACAACTATGAGCTTCACACCACTCCTGTCGCCCGTCGGCCACACTGGATACACCGGTAATGCTCGAACATTTCTTTCTCTCGTTCATGGAAAATCATGAGCTCTGCGATAACTTCGTTGGTCTCGTCGGCTTGACCGAACATGCTAGACGATGCATTTTCTTGACATTATAATTGTTACCCGCCTCGCTGACCACGCCGGACACGTAAGATCCAAAAGAAATTAGCTCGAATAAATTATCCGTTGATGTGATGTTTCACCCTATTCTCTCCGGACATACCGGACACACCGGACATGCCGGACATGCCCGCATGACTTGCCAAACTAAAGTCATGCCTAGCGAACAAGCACACGTGAAGTGAATGCACCAGAAATGGGCTAGCCTCTATTAATGGGCCCAAATTATTCAACCTATTTTTTTTCAAATAAATAAAGCCCATTTGTTTCTTTTGATACTAAGTTGGTAGACCACTTCGACAAAATACCTTGATCAAGCATGAATGATAAGAAATTATGGCTATCGTATGCACATATATGTATATACGTTTATATGCATGTATAAATATATACTCAAAAGGAAAAGATCATTGTTTCAACCTTCCACAGCAGAGCTACATTCGTCAAAGACGACATACCCGACTTGTATAACTCTATAGTTAAAATTATTTTAACTAAAGAGTGGGGGACAAACTGTAGTGGACAAAATTAGTCTATCTACGAAGCCCAATAAAATTCTCGTCTAGCCCGCCTAACCCGACATGCCAGACATGTCGGCCCAATACAAAATAAATATAATTATTGGGCTTACAAAGCCCATACTCAGATATAGGGATGTCCAGGACTACTCAGACACGTCGGTATGACTAGTCGCTAAGGTTTGTCATGCGAATATACGACTTAGTCAAATGATTCTCTTCCCTTAAGAATTGGGACGGACTAGGAGATGGAAGCAAGCGGATATGGCGGACGAGTCGGGTGTTGTAATACCCCGCTTTTTCATAACTAATCTTAGTAAATAATTAAGATAATTATTTAGAATAATTAAAATGCGAGAACTTAGAAAGAAAATAAGTTCTAGAAATTAAAATTTTTCGGCAGCCTTAAATTGCCGAAAGTAAAGAAATTAAGTAAATTAAGTAATTTAAGATGTTAATCTTGTCTCGGATGATCCGAGAAAGATTACGAATGTGTTTAGGATTATGTGCTTATATGTTTAGATTTTATTTGAAAAGTGTGTGTTTAATTTGAAGATTTGATTTCTCCAGAGATCGTAAAATTTCTCCAGCAAATTATTTTAGTTACGGATTTTATTTCCCAAAATTTCTTGAGAAAGCTTATATTAGGGTTTGAGAAACCCTAATAATAATTATAAGTTTGAAAGCTTTTTAATTAAAGCTGTGATGATTGTTTATTGGATGTTTGATTAATTAATTAGAGAATTAATTAATCAATTAAAGTAAGATTTATATGCTTAATGTTTAATAAATTAATTAAGCTAATTTATGAAGCATAATTTTCCTAGGAAATAAAGCTTGTCTTATAAGCTTTATTATTAATTTCTAATTAATTTAATCTAATAATATCTAAGAGAATAAATTATAAGATATTGTTAGTATTAAATTTAATTCATAATATCTTAATTTAGATATTATAACACTAAAGTCAAATTATTAACTAATAAGGAAGTGACACCTCACCTTATCCAAAATGCAATGATGATGAAGAGATTAGTCAAGATTAGCATGCTACATACGTGTGTTTAAGTTCAATGTATTTGGACAATCTATTAGATAAGTGTGTTAGCATCCATCTTCATCCTCATTCTCTCTTCCTCAAACTCTCGACACACACACGGCAACACACACAATCTTCATTGAAGAAGCTTCACCAAGCTCAAGAAATCAAAGAAAGTAGCATTCAAATTAATCAAGAAGGTTAGATCTTTCACTAATCAAGTTCTTAGCTCAAGATTTAGCATAAAAATCCATGTTCTTTTTCAAAATTTATGAAAAATATGGAAAAATAAGGGATTTTTAATTTTGATACTTGATGATTAAATTGATGGATTATTTGAGCTTAGAAAATTATTTTAAGCATGTTTAATGTTGGAATTAATCAAAGATTCAAGACCCTTTTATTTATTTTGAAATTACCGAAAATTAATGAATAAATTAGGGGTTTTTGATTGTTGAATTTCATGATCAAATTGATGATTTATATGAGTTCATGTGATGTATATAAACATGTTTAGTGATTGAATTTAGCTAGCTTGATCATTTGTTAATTAATTTAAAAAGGGCCGAAATTAAGGGCTAAAACTAAGAATATTTTATTTAATCTTACATGCTTGAATTGTTGTTTAATTTGAGCTTATATGATGTTTTTGAACATGTTTATACATGAATTAAATGAGTTGAAACTCCTGGCCTAATTTGTAAGAAATTCGAAATTAATGGTCTTGAAATTGAGAGTTTCTGAGTTTAATTGCTAGCTTAAGTCACTGGACCTACCAAATTTGATTAACTCAGTTGGACCCAGTCCGCTGGAATCACCAATTGAACCCGTCATTGGAATTACCAGTGACTCGATCAACTGGATTTACTCAATTTGGACTCATTGGAATTAGTGACTAATCGATAATTGGATTTACCAATTGGAATTACTAAATTGTTGGACCCGATCTGGAATTAACAATTTGGACCCGATCAATTTGGATTAACTCAATTGGTCCGGCTCGGTTTTCCGGCCGCTCGGTTTTCCGGGCTCGGTTTTCCCGGCTCGGTTTTCGGCCGGCTCGGTTTTGCCGGCTCGGTTTTCCAACTCAGTTTTTCCAGCCAGCTTAGTTTTTCAGCTAGCTCAGTTTTCCAGCTAGCTCAGTTTTCCAGATAGCTCAGTTTTCCAGCTAGCTTTGATTTTCCAGTCAGCTTGATTTATCCAGCTGATCTTTGCTCAACTTGTTTTCAGTTGTTTCTTCCGTAAACTCAAAAGTTAAAATGTTAGCTAATTTTTCCTAATGATACGTTAATGATGAGTTTAATAATTAATGATACGTCATTAATGAGCTTACATGTCAGAGACATATATTGATAATATAATGTTAAGCTTAAATGTTATCAAAGAGCTTAAGCATTTTTTTTTATATGCTAAAATAAATAAAGAAAGAGCTTAATGATTAATGAGATGCTTATATGAAGAAATGAAATGTTTATTTTTTTTTATGATATGATGTTACGAATGATATGATAAGCTTAAGTGTTTAATGATGTAAATAGTATGAGTTTAAATGTTAATAAAGTGTTTATATGCTTAGGTATGAGATTAAATGATGAAATATGTGATTTACGTTTTAAAATATATCCTGAAGTTATAACCGATTAATTATCGATTAAGAAGTTAAGTAAGAAAGAGGAAGTAATTAGAAAAGTTTAGTTCCTAATTGCCGAGATAAAAACCCTAGAAAAAACCGAGACAAATTAGAGAAATTTTAAGAATAACAGCGGCATCCCTCATTTGAATATTTAATTTTTCTCGCTCTTATGTTTAAATTTAATTATTAAATGAAGGAACGAGCGGGACTGAAAAGTGAGGGAAAAGCCGAGAAGTTAAAGTATATATAAAGTAGCTTCAGTCCAGGTGGGCTTTTCTATTATACAAATAAAATGTGGGCTTTTCTATTATACAAATAAAATGTGGGCTTTTCTATATATTAAATAACTCGAGCTTTGCTCTATTTTTGAAATGCTTTAAAAGTATGTTTTAAAGTGATTATCATGCATAAAAGAATTGTTTTATGGATTCTCTTATGCCTATCTGTGTTGGTTCGCCAACTGTTATAATCGATCGGATTCTGAGTTAGCCAAAAGGGTGCTTTCCAGAATTAGTGTACACGGTAGCCATGAGTATGGACCCTGTTGAGGGGCGACCAGCCATGGTGAGTTGCGTTCGCGGAAGAAGGCCTTCTTCCCCGGCGTTGTTTCAGATATGGTTTTAATTGAATAAATAAAGTGGAGAAGCAAGTACGAAAATGATTTAGTAAACACGGGCTTTTTCTGAAAAACCACTGTGTGTTACTGTGGAGATGCATAATTAATCTATAAAATCTATTATATATTTTGGCATGTGTCCACTGAGTACAAAAGTACTCAGCCCTGCATGTTATTTCTAAAATGTGCGAGTGGCTTGGATGAAGATGGAGTGTGCTGGGCGGATTTTTGTTGTTGACCTCTTAAGACATTGTTGATGTTGAGCAGGATTATATGTCTTCATACATATAATCAAAGATATGTCATGTTGTTTCCGCTGCAACACTCTGAATTTATTCAGTAATTGTTGTCTTAGTGTGACGTTGAAGCTATGACTTGATAAACCTTATTTCCGTTGTTAAACTCTGATACGAGATGGTGTTGTCTTTTGACCATTCTCGGCTATTTTGGTTTGACTTAAAAGAATGATTTATTGTACGAATGGTTTTTGTTGGATAACTGGGTCGTTATCTTGTTCCTTGGTTAATCATAAATTGTGTATGTCGTGGGACCCACCGGCTTGGTTATCTTCATTCTAAGTCGGGCTGCGACAGAGTGGTATCAGAGCAGCTTGTCTGCTCTAAGTCTAAAATTTTTCTTTTGAGTCTAGTCTAGACTTGAACCGCTAGACTAGTTAAGTCTTAAACAACAAAAGTCCAGCACCTCATCTCATCCAGCAAAGTCAGGTATGTATTAAAAGTTTTCTAAAGATTAAAAGTTTAAAGTTTGAAGATATATTGTAAAGTTTTGATGCCTTATGAAGAGTAAAGCATAGACATTCCATTTACTCTTTTTGATGAGAAAGACGTTATTTTAAGTAAAGACTCGATTCGTGGAAGTCTTTGAAATTAGGAAATAATACGGGAGTAGCAATTTCACGCAAATCTCTAAAAGAACCTTGAATTTTCTTGAAGAGTTTGTAATCCCGTATGACAAGATCGTTGAACGTACGAGACAGAAGTTCCATATGATTGACCGACTGTTATGTGGACCTGATCAACCCACATAGCTAGAAACTCGCAATATGGGTCTTCCGCCTCCATAACGAAGTTAATTAATGAAATGAAGTGAGAAAGTAAAGAAGGAGAACTTTATGAAAATAAGTTAAAGTATGAAATAAGTTATGATTGATGTGTTAAATGTTTAAAGTTAAGTAAAGAAAGTTAAATTATTCACCGACAATTGTTTAATTGTTAAGGTTATAAGTCAAGTTAGCTTGCTGCTACTTGAATAATTAAGAAAAGTCCATAAAGCTAAGTGCTTTACCAAGCTGAGAAAAGTGTATGAAATTAAGTTACTTCGCTATTGCATGATTATTAAGTTAAAGTTATGAAAGTGATGATGATGTAAATGTGTGTGTAAATATTTGATGCATAATATGACGTAGTTAGATCTGTAACGGAGTAGTAGTCCGTACCGCTAATGATATTTTGTGTGATGTATTAACATCACGGATGACCTAGGGATAGCTTTTACAGTATATAAATCCCTTCTTTTGAAAAGACCTCTAAAAGACAATTTTTTTCAAGTATATAGAGAAAAATGACCAAAGTAGTTATTTAAGTTAAGTTGATGTTTTTTTTAAAGTATTATGAAAAGATATGATAAAGAATGAAGAAAAGGAAAGCATAAGTAAGAAAAGAAGTTATATAAAGAAAAAGGATTAAAGATGTTATTTAAATTAAGTTGATGCTTCCTTAAAGTGTAAGATGTGAAATTATGATGATCTAAGAGAAAAGAGAAGTATGAGGAAAGATAAGTAAGAAGATGAAGGAATGAAGTAAAGGATTTTATGAAAATGAAAGAAGAAAAGATTTCTTTAGAGGTTAAAAGTTGAGTTATTAAGAAAAGTTAAATAATGAGATGAAAGTATAAAGAATGTTGTGAAAATAAATTAAGAATGAAAGAAAATAAGATTACTTCAGAAGTTAAAGTCAAGTTATTAAAGACAGATAATTTATTCTGTCAATTTATAAGTCAAGTTATTCTGCTGCTATTTAAGACAAGTTTATAAAGCTGAGTGCTTTATTAATGATTGCCTAATTAAGAAAAGATATAAAGCTGAGTGCTTTAATAATGATTAAGAAAAATTATGAAGTTAAGTTATGTTGCTATTACATGACTACTAAGTGAAGTTATGTAAGTGATTATATTATGATGTGATGTGAATTCTTGAATGTTAAGATCTACGATTTAAGAATTCGCTTGTGAAGTATTTGCTTATGCAATATAGAATAAGATAAAAAGGTGCTTAAATGCAAAGCTCGATAAGAATAAAGTTATTTTCGTGATAGTTTTATAGTTTCTTAAAAAAAAAACTAGAATGCCAAAGAAGAAATAGAGTAGAGGATGAAGTAGAAGAAGAGCAGCGAGATCCTACCCTACCTTCTCAGCCTGAGAGGAGAATCGAAGAATTATTTCTTCGACAAAAAAAAAACCCCCGACCTTCGACGGAAGAGGAGATCCGTCAGAAGTGGAAGAATGAATTCGTGCTTTAGAGCAAATCTTTAGATGTGATGATAGTGAGTGTCTCGCATGTATGTCGTATCAGCTGAAAGGATCTGCAGACTATTGGTGGGAAGCTCGTCAAAAGACTTATACCCCCGAGCAGCTTGAAAATCTCACTTGGGAGCAATTTAAGGAAGCTCTCTTTGAGAAGTACGTTCCAAGAAGTTATCGTATAAAAAAAAAAAATGAGTTTGTAAATCTCAAGCAAGGAAAGAAGACAGTGTCAGAGAACGACCGTGAATTTTGTGATTTAGCTTGTTACGCTCCGATAAAGTTGTTTCAGACGAGAAGATGTCCGAGCTTTTTCATGCCGGACTTAGTCAAGAAATAAAAGTGGTCTTAGCAAGTCAGAGTGCTATGATCTACACTAAAGCTTTGAACAAAGCTTTGGATGTGGAATTGCTATGCAACTAGAATAATCAGTTTAGATTCCAGCACCTTCCCCGATTCAATTTTCATGCGGCTGTTAAACCGCAATCCTCTCTTCCAAGTCAAATTCAAAAAGGAAAGAGGAAATGGAATGCTGATAATTAACCTAGCAAGAACCTATGGCATAGGTAGAGTCAGCAAACAATTGACTCAAGAAAAATATAGACCTCCTGTGGTTGGTCACGGTTGCTCGTCTCAAAGACAACAAGGAATTTCTGCATGCTCTAAGTGCGGAAAAATGCACCAGGGAATTCGCAAAACAGGAAGTAACATCTGCTATGCATATGGGCAACCAGGGCATTATTATTATCAGTGCTCAAATAGGCAGCAAGGGGCTGGAGGAGAAAAACTAATCAGTATCAGCCTCCACATTTAAAAGCCATTGAAGGAGTCCCATAGATGCAGTAGCATCAACGTCAAATTCCTTGGCCTCAGCAGCAGAAGCTGAAGCAGCAAACACCGCAGCATCACCAGAGGGTTTTTGCTCTTGAGCAGAAAGCGAGTGTCAAAGATCAGGGCAATCTGGCAGGTATGGGTCAGATAAATGATGTACCTGTTATAAACCTTTTCGATACTGGTGCATCACATTGTTTTATATCAAATGCATGCGTAGATACTCTGGGCTTTAGAATAGAGAGAGATAGCCAGAACTTAAGAGTATCGATCCCGGTAGGTAAAACTACCCCAGTCATGCATGTTTGCCCTAATCTAGAATTTGAATTTGGATTCCTTAAGATGTCAGTTAAAACCCTAAATCTAATTCAAATGTGGGACGTAGACATCATTTTTGGGAATGGATTGGTTAACTGAGAACTTTGCCACCATTCGGTGTAAGCAAAGACAGATTTCTTTTCGTACCCCGTGAAAAGAGCCAACTTTATTTTTCGGAATAGAGAGAAACAAGAGAGGAATGCCGATTATTTCGGCAATTCAAGCAAGAAGGTTGTTGAGAAGAGAAGATGTACAAGTATATCTAGTTTATTTTATCAAAGATGAAAACCAAGAAAATAATATCGATGATATAGTTGTAGTTCGCAAGTTTAATGATGTATTTCCTGAAGTTTTGTCAGGATTACCTCAGACAGGCAATTGGAGTTTACCATCGACTTTGAGCCTGGTTCAACTCCAATATCAAAGGCGCCGTATAGAATGGCCCCGAAGGAGTTGCAAGAATTAAAGATTCGGTTGCAAGAATTGCTCGACCTTAGTGTTATCAGGCCTAGTGTTTCTTCGTTGGGAGCACCAATTTTATTTGTCAAAAAAAAGAAAGATGGTAGTCTAAGAATATGTATAGACTATCGAAAGCTAAACAAATTGACATTGAAGAACAAGTATCCTTTGCCAAGGATAGATGATCTGTTTGATCAGCTCAGAGGAGCCAGTGTATTCTCAAAGATTGATTTAAAATCTGGCTATCATCAGTTGAAGATTTGTCAAGAATACATTCCAAAAAAAAAAAACTGCCTTTCGAATGAGATATGGCTACTACAAGTTTGTAGTAATGTCGTTTGGATTGATAAATGCTCCGGCAGTATTCATGGATCTCATAAATTGAGTTTTTCACGAATTCTTGAATAGATTTGTCATAGTCTTTATTGATGACATTCTCATATATTCAAGAAGTGAAACAGCGTATGAAGAGCATCTTTGAATTGTCTTAGCAAAGTTAAGATCTGAGAAGTTATATGTCAAATTCAGCAAGTGTGAATTTTGGCAAAAAGAAATAAATTTCCTCGGTCATGTTGTTTCTTCCGAAGGAATTAAAGTAGACAATTCTAAAGTTCAAGCAATTCAAGAACGAAGATCTCCAAAGTCACCCAATGAGAATCGTAATTTCTTGGGTCTAGTAGGTTACTATCGGAGATTCATTGAAGGATTCTCTAAGATAGCAAGGCCAATGACCCAACTTTTCAAGAAAGAATTGAAGTTTAAATGGTCTCCTGAATGCGAAGAAAGTTTCCAAGAGCTTAAAAGAAAGCTAACCACTGCTCCAGTTTTAGCAGTGCCAGAAGCAGGCAAAGATTTTACCGTTTATACGAATGCATCAAGGAATGGATTGAGTTGTGTCTTGATGCAAGATGGCAGAGTTATTGTGTATGCATCATGACAACTTAGACCTCATGAAGAAAATTACCCAACCCATGATTTAGAGCTAGCAAGATTGTGCATGCTTTAAAAATTTTGAGACATTATCTTTATGGAGCCAATTATGAGATCTTTTTGGATCATAAGAGCCTCAAATACTTTTTGAGTAAAAAGAGTTGAATATGAGGCAAAGAAGATGACTCGAATTAGTAAAGGACTACGATTGCAAAATTTCCTATCACCCAGGAAAAGCAAACGTAGTAGGCGATGCTCTAAACGAAAGAGCGAGAACCGAGTTAGGATTTACGCTTACTCAAGAAAAAGAACTTATTAAAAAGTTTTGGAAAGCTAAAAATAGAAGTGGTTTTATAACCACAATTTACAGAGCAATTAATTGCAGCTTTGGAAATAACTCCAGATTTGAAAATGAGAATTTCAGATGCTCAAAGAAAAGATGAAAAGTTAGAGAATTTGCAACTTAGGATTCGTAAAGGAAAAGGGAAAATTTTTGCGAAGTTGGAGATAATACTCTCCTATTTAAAGAAAGGATTTGTGTTCCAGATAAAGAAGAATTAAGAGCTGAGATCATGAGAGAAGCTCATGAAACGTCTTATACAGCTCATCCTGGAAACACCAAAAATGTATCAAGACTTGAAACAGAAATTTTGGTGGAAATGAATGAAGTGAGATATAGCTTCGTTTGTAGAGCGATGTTTAGCCTGTCAGCAAGTTAAGGCTTTACATTAACGGCCTTATGGAAAATTCCAGCCGTTAGAAATTTCGGAATGGAAATGGGGTGGTACCACTATAGACTTTGTAACTAGGTTACCTAAGTCTAAGAAGGGAAATACAGAAATATGAGTAATAGTGGACAGATTGGCGAAATCTGCTCATTTCATACCAATTCCCGAAAAATATGGATCGGATAAGTTAGCTCAGCTGTATGTCAAATAAATAATGCGATTGCACGACATGCCCAGATTGATCACTTCAGATCAAAATTCAAAGTTTACCTCATATTTTTGGAGAAGTTTACAAAGTAAGATGGGTACCAATTTAAATTTCAACACTGCTTTTCATCCTCAGACGGATGGTCAGTCCGAGAGGATAATTAAACTCTTAGAAGATATGCTCAGAACTGTTGTATTAGATCGAGGTAACTAATGAGAGCAAGTTTTATCTCTCGTTGAGTTTGCATACAACAACAGTTATCAAATGACAATTGACATGGCACCCTATGAAACTCTTTAAAGAAGAAAATATAGGTCTTCGCTTTATTGGGATGAAATAAGTGAAAGAAAAGTTTTAGGGCCGATGCTGTAGAAGAAATAATCAAGATTGTTTGCCAAATTAAGCAGCGAATTAAAGAAGCGCAAGATTGACAAAAATCTTATGCATTCTCGAATATCCGAATTAAAATTTGAAGTAGGACATAAAGTGTTTATAAAAGTTTCGCCTTCGAGAAGAATTTATAGTTTTGGCGTAAAAGGAAAGCTTAAGCCATGTTACATAGAACCGTATGAAATCCCGGAAAGGATTGGTCAAGTAGCATATAAGGCATTACCGCCAAGCTTTGAGAATTCGCATAACGTATTCCATGTATCCCGGTTGTGTCAATACATGTTCGATCCCGAGCATGTTATTTGACAAGAAGAAGTGGTTTCGAGAACCGGACCTCGGTTATGAGGAGAAACCGAAGCGATCTTGGATCGAAAGGTCCAACAGTTAAGAAATAAATTGATCGCCTCAGTAAAAGTTAAATGGAGACATCACGGGCTAGAGAAAGCTACGTGAGAGCTCGAAAATAAAATGAAAGAGAAGTATCCCGAGCTTTTCCTTTGAGGTAAGCAAATTTCGGGACGAAATTTATTTTTAGGGGGAGAGAATGTAATACCCCGCTTTTTCATAACTAATCTTAGTAAATAATTAAGATAATTATTTAGAATAATTAAAATGCGAGAACTTAGAAAGAAAATAAGTTCTAGAAATTAAAATTTTTCGGCAGCCTTAAATTGCCGAAAGTAAAGAAATTAAGTAAATTAAGTAATTTAAGATGTTAATCTTGTCTCGGATGATCCGAGAAAGATTACGAATGTGTTTAGGATTATGTGCTTATATGTTTAGATTTTATTTGAAAAGTGTGTGTTTAATTTGAAGATTTGATTTCTCCAGAGATCGTAAAATTTCTCCAGCAAATTATTTTAGTTACGGATTTTATTTCCCAAAATTTCTTGAGAAAGCTTATATTAGGGTTTGAGAAACCCTAATAATAATTATAAGTTTGAAAGCTTTTTAATTAAAGCTGTGATGATTGTTTATTGGATGTTTGATTAATTAATTAGAGAATTAATTAATCAATTAAAGTAAGATTTATATGCTTAATGTTTAATAAATTAATTAAGCTAATTTATGAAGCATAATTTTCCTAGGAAATAAAGCTTGTCTTATAAGCTTTATTATTAATTTCTAATTAATTTAATCTAATAATATCTAAGAGAATAAATTATAAGATATTGTTAGTATTAAATTTAATTCATAATATCTTAATTTAGATATTATAACACTAAAGTCAAATTATTAACTAATAAGGAAGTGACACCTCACCTTATCCAAAATGCAATGATGATGAAGAGATTAGTCAAGATTAGCATGCTACGTACGTGTGTTTAAGTTCAATGTATTTGGACAATCTATTAGATAAGTGTGTTAGCATCCATCTTCATCCTCATTCTCTCTTCCTCAAACTCTCGACACACACACGGCAACACACACAATCTTCATTGAAGAAGCTTCACCAAGCTCAAGAAATCAAAGAAAGTAGCATTCAAATTAATCAAGAAGGTTAGATCTTTCACTAATCAAGTTCTTAGCTCAAGATTTAGCATAAAAATCCATGTTCTTTTTCAAAATTTATGAAAAATATGGAAAAATAAGGGATTTTTAATTTTGATACTTGATGATTAAATTGATGGATTATTTGAGCTTAGAAAATTATTTTAAGCATGTTTAATGTTGGAATTAATCAAAGATTCAAGACCCTTTTATTTATTTTGAAATTACCGAAAATTAATGAATAAATTAGGGGTTTTTGATTGTTGAATTTCATGATCAAATTGATGATTTATATGAGTTCATGTGATGTATATAAACATGTTTAGTGATTGAATTTAGCTAGCTTGATCATTTGTTAATTAATTTAAAAAGGGCCGAAATTAAGGGCTAAAACTAAGAATATTTTATTTAATCTTACATGCTTGAATTGTTGTTTAATTTGAGCTTATATGATGTTTTTGAACATGTTTATACATGAATTAAATGAGTTGAAACTCCTGGCCTAATTTGTAAGAAATTCGAAATTAATGGTCTTGAAATTGAGAGTTTGGAGTTTAATTGCTAGCTTAAGTCGGTTTGGACCCGGCCCGGCTTGATTAACTCGGTTGGACCCGGTCATTGGAATCACTTGGTGAACCCGATCATTGGAATTACCCGGTGACTCGATCATTGGATTTACTCAATGGACCCGATCATTGGAATTACCCGGTGACTCGATCGATTGGATTTACCTGGACACGATCATTGGAATTACCGGCTGGACCCGATCATTGGAATTACCTTGGACCCGATCATTGGATTAACTCGGTAGGTCCGGCCGACTCGATTTTCCGGCCGGCTCGGTTTTCCGGCCGGCTCGGTTTTCCGGCCGGCTCGGTTTTTCGGCCGGCTCGGTTTTCCGGCCGGCTCGGTTTTCCGGCCAACTCGGTTTTCCGGCGACTTAGTTTTTCAGCTAGCTCAGTTTTCCAGCTAGCTCAGTTTTCCAGATAGCTCAGTTTTCCAGCTAGCTTTGATTTTCCAGTCAGCTTGATTTATCCAGCTGATCTTTGCTCAACTTGTTTTCAGTTGTTTCTTCCGTAAACTCAAAAGTTAAAATGTTAGCTAATTTTTCCTAATGATACGTTAATGATGAGTTTAATAATTAATGATACGTCATTAATGAGCTTACATGTCAGAGACATATATTGATAATATAATGTTAAGCTTAAATGTTATCAAAGAGCTTAAGCATTTTTTTTTATATGCTAAAATAAATAAAGAAAGAGCTTAATGATTAATGAGATGCTTATATGAAGAAATGAAATGTTTATTTTTTTTATGATATGATGTTACGAATGATATGATAAGCTTAAGTGTTTAATGATGTAAATAGTATGAGTTTAAATGTTAATAAAGTGTTTATATGCTTAGGTATGAGATTAAATGATGAAATATGTGATTTACGTTTTAAAATATATCCTGAAGTTATAACCGATTAATTATCGATTAAGAAGTTAAGTAAGAAAGAGGAAGTAATTAGAAAAGTTTAGTTCCTAATTGCCGAGATAAAAACCCTAGAAAAAAACCGAGACAAATTAGAGAAATTTTAAGAATAACAGCGGCATCCCTCATTTGAATATTTAATTTTTCTCGCTCTTATGTTTAAATTTAATTATTAAATGAAGGAACGAGCGGGACTGAAAAGTGAGGGAAAAGCCGAGAAGTTAAAGTATATATAAAGTAGCTTCAGTCCAGGTGGACTTTTCTATTATACAAATAAAATGTGGGCTTTTCTATTATACAAATAAAATGTGGGCTTTTCTATATATTAAATAACTCGAGCTTTGCTCTATTTTTGAAATGCTTTAAAAGTATGTTTTAAAGTGATTATCATGCATAAAAGAATTGTTTTATGGATTCTCTTATGCCTATCTGTGTTGGTTCGCCAACTGTTATAATCGATCGGATTCTGAGTTAGCCAAAAGGGTGCTTTCCAGAATTAGTGTACACGGTAGCCATGAGTATGGACCCTGTTGAGGGGCGACCAGCCATGGTGAGTTGCGTTCGCGGAAGAAGGCCTTCTTCCCCGGCGTTGTTTCAGATATGGTTTTAATTGAATAAATAAAGTGGAGAAGCAAGTACGAAAATGATTTAGTAAACACGGGCTTTTTCTGAAAAACCACTGTGTGTTACTGTGGAGATGCATAATTAATCTATAAAATCTATTATATATTTTGGCATGTGTCCACTGAGTACAAAAGTACTCAGCCCTGCATGTTATTTCTAAAATGTGCAGGCTGGCTTGGATGAAGATGGAGTGTGCTGGGCGGATTTTTGTTGTTGACCTCTTAAGACATTGTTGATGTTGAGCAGGATTATATGTCTTCATACATATAATCAAAGATATGTCATGTTGTTTCCGCTGCAACACTCTGAATTTATTCAGTAATTGTTGTCTTAGTGTGACGTTGAAGCTATGACTTGATAAACCTTATTTCCGTTGTTAAACTCTGATACGAGATGGTGTTGTCTTTTGACCATTCTCGGCTATTTTGGTTTGACTTAAAAGAATGATTTATTGTACGAATGGTTTTTGTTGGATAACTGGGTCGTTATCTTGTTCCTTGGTTAATCATAAATTGTGTATGTCGTGGGACCCACTGGCTTGGTTATCTTCATTCTAAGTCGGGCTGCGACAGGTGTGAAGAAAACCCTAAGTAGGCAAAGCCGCCCTATAAATACAAGACCTACTAGGTCATAAAGAGATACAAGCATTCATACTCTACTTTTTCTCTTGAATTCTCTACATCTATTTCGACCATATCTGAATCCATCTTCTATCTCTCCCACGATTTCTATCACCACGCCGTCGGACTAATCCGATATACCCTCCATGCTGGCATCACCCGCCGGCCTAATGCTCAAGTTCTCTGCTTATCTCTATCACTCTCTCCACGACATTCCGGACGTCCAGGACATCCAGGATATCAATACCCCTTTATCTCTATCATTATTCATTTGCTTATTATTTTCGTTATACTATTTCAGCTATCCCGCATAACTAACTTGAGTGTCAAAGGTCTTACGGTCGACACCCCCACCGGTGTTCCGTTAGACTCTTACGTGTGTTACTTGTGACAGGTTGTTTGTGCCCCGTCATTCACGTCACCCACGTCTTCCGAGTAGTAGGATTTATCCCCTACAACGGGGTCATTGTTTTAACTTATGCGGCCTGTTAAAAAGGTTCAACTATTAATTTCATTCATCATAAGGTTAAGTTGATGTGATAGTGAAATTAAAGACTGGGTGTCTGGTCAATAAATATAAACGTCCACACGAACGTGGCTTGTATTGGATATTTATTGGGATGTTGAAGGGTACCTTAATATTGTTTTGTAATGGTTTCAATATTAATTGTATCAAAACTTTATGTGATAACATCCTTATGTGTTTACATGTTGATCTTTCCAGATATGGCTTTCAATCCTCTTATGACTATTCTTACTTCGAATAAGCTTACACGTGCCAATTATTTGGACTGGAAGTGAAACTTGGACCTTGTCAGATTGCTGAAGAGTACATGTTTGTTTGTGCTCACAATCCCTGCTCATCCCACTCTGACTCTTGAGTCCACTGAAAAGGAAAGGGAAATTCACAGAAAGTGCCATAACGCTAATGATATGGCCAAGTGCTACATCATGACGTCTATGTCCACATCTCTGCAGCTGCAATACCAAAATATGGTTACAACAATTGAGATCATGTTGAACCTCAAGGAGCTCTTTGGGGAAAAAGACAGATCAATAAGATTTGAGGTCATGAGGAAACTCATGACGACTCGAATGGCTGAGGGCACTTATGTCCGCGAGCATTGTCTCATGATGTTTCAATATCAGAATGAGATAGAGGCGCTCAGCAGACTTCTTGATAATGAAACTACGATCGATATGATTTTGCATACCCTTCCTAAATCTTCTGAGAACTTTCGCCTAAACCATGTCATGAGCAAAAAGGAGTACACCCAAAGTGAGCTCCTTAAAAGAGAAATAAAGTCAATATCGTTCGAAAATAAATATTAGACTATCATGAAAATCTTCTTATTCTTTGACCATTGACCATCAACACGCGCCACGCTGATCATCGTCCGAGTTCTCTCCTCAGAAAAGTAATAGTTTTGGGGGTACTATAAAGTCAGTGGGGTGCATTTACCAAATTATATAAGTTACAACAATAAAATACATGGAAAAACTGTCACATTAATCACATCGCCCGAAAGCAATGTTTTACTGCCTAGTAGCCCGAAGGCTTAACTGATAGCCTGAAGGCTTTAACTTTACTGTCTTGTAGCCCGGAAGCTACAACTTCTTATATTGAACTATCCCGAAGGCTCTGCCTGCATAACACATGTATATAAACTCTGCAAATTATATAATAAGGATAAATATTAAATGCAACTTTTACCCCACCCTAACCTTCTTGACTCGACTTGAAAAAACTTGCAAATTAAATAGTTAAGTCATGCGCGCCGATCCTATAAATAATTATGAAAAATCATGATGCATGCTGTAAATAAAATAAAATTCACGGAACTAAATTTAATCAATCGACGAACTTTGAAATTCTTTATTTTCAATACATAGATATATACTTATTTATGTATAGCTTATACTACTATATAGTAAACATGCACATACATATATATATATATATATATATATATATATACACACATAGAATACTTTATCATTTGAGAGAAACAAATCTGACCACTTTCAATTGTATTATTAAATGAGAAGGGTTTCTGACAATTTTATTTTCTATAATAAACAAAATCTAACACAACTATGTAAAGCAATAAAAGGTGCTCACGTGCAAAAATACAAAGGCGTAAAAAGTGCGGCCAAGCTATGTAGTAGTAAACAAATAAGTCGGCAACACTTTAATTTTGATAGACAAAAAAAGGTTTTAAAAGAAAATAACAAAGTGCAAATGGTGAAGAAGAAAGTATCAGAAAAATCATTCATAGATAAACAGAAATAGATGAAAAGATTCAACTTACAGATAAGTAGGAAAATGAGAAAGAATGAGGGATATCTCTCTATAAATTTAGGACTGAGATTTGAGTGTGAGAAAAAAATGAAAGTACCCTCTATTTATACTTGAAAATCCCATAAAAAGATATATAACCATGAAATACATTAGATTTCTCTCCAACAAAATCTGTAATCGATAGAATAGAGAAAATTGGAAGAAGTTTGATAATCTTTAAAAAGTCCGAATAGACTAGGAAATTTGGACAACACCCTTCTTAACCTTTATCCCTACATGTTCCATAAGAACAAAATAAATAAATAGAAAACGTTTTACATAGAATTAATAAATTGAACTTTATCTTCACAAATAAAATAATAATTTCAAGTGATAAATTTAAAGAATTCATTTTATTCTCTTATACTATAGCATCCTAAATATACTAGAAATCTGGATAGATTCTCTCTCCTTAATTGCTTGATAAAAATAGATAAAAAAATTGTGCTTAAATAAAAATCAAATCTCTCAAATTTTAATCAAATTTGATTAGAAGATGCATGAATTTTCTTTGCACTTAAAACATAATAATTTTTGGGCCATGCAAATTGAATAATATAAATTCATGCTTATGCTCATGCAATACATATAGGCAAGACTTATAAGACTTAAATAATTAATTGCATAAAATAATATTAATAAACTTTTTAAGAGTAATGAAGCAAAAATAAATTTCAGGGTTTGATGGTCCCTGAGCGGAGTCTTTGGTGTAGAGGAGTGGGGGTGAATACACCAAAGATAAAAACTTTTTCAACTTTTTATCAAGTTAAAAACTAAACTGAAAGTGAGAGCTCAGTTATAAATCTTGCTGACTTCTTGACGAAGACGGTCAGCTGGACTGATAACTCAGCTGGCGGTGCAGAAAGTGGTGGTTTAAAAACTTAGCTCGTGTACTTAGAAAAACTCAGCTTGAAAATATTATCTATAAGTTTTCAGCTTAGTCAAGTTGTGCAGTTTTTGAAAAAAACACAGCTGGTCTGAGCGAACAGCTGAGTATGCAGTTTGATGAATATGATATACTTGATGGAGTTAGTTCTTTAACTGAAAATACTGGAAATAAAGAACTGAAAAAAACATGATATTTAACGTGTTTCGGAGAAACTCCTCCTACATCCACGACCAGATAAACTGGTAATTCACTACCACTTATTTTATGAGTATCAAGCAACTTCGTAGCTTGAACCTGAGCTGTGTTCTAACAGTTTACGGGCATTGTAGAAGCCTGAACCTTTCAGTTTCAGGGTACTGAAGAAACCTTACAAACACTTGAATTTCGCGCTTCAAGCTGGCGTAACCTTAACCTGACCTGTCTGGGTAAAGAAGGGGTTAAGTTTTTGGGGTTCCAACTATGAACGAGTTCTTACAATGAAGAACTTTGAGTTTAAGTGAACTCGTTCGAAATCTAGACTTTGGATATATAATGAATTCTGCATAGGGATCAGACAAAAAACTGGGCAATTTCTGAACTAGAAACACTTTAAGATAAAGTGTTCTTCGAAAGAGTAAGAACTGCTCGAGAGCTTCTGAATGCTTGAGAATTTCAGAAGATGAAAGCTTGTAGAGCGTTTTTCATTCTTGATCCTGAGGTTGAAGACTGGTATTTATAGGTAGAGATTCAAAACTAGCCGTTGGAAGAGCCGTTTGAATCTCACCTACTCTCTGATCTTCTCGATCTGCCGTTGGGCGTATCTTCACCTATCTTCATCAGTATCAGATCCTAGGTTCTACACTCTAGGATGCTGATTTGTCAATCCCTCATTGGTCGAGGTAAATTATCTTTCTCTGACATCGGGATTTTTTTTTACTTCAAGCTGGTTTTTGAATTTGGAGCTGGATCTGTAACTCTGACTTGAACTGATGTCTTCAGAGTTAACATTCTTTTGGTCTGCACCGCTGGATTAGTTCAGCTGTGTCTTCTTGGCTTTGACTCAGCTCGGTCATTCTTCAGCTTAATTCTGCTCAATTTTGAACTTTGCTCAGCTAGGAACCTCCTCAGTTAATATTTTGACTCCGGCTGGTAACATAGCTGGATCTTCTGCTGTCTTCAACTTTCTTAACCTATAAAATTAGAAAATCTAAAGCTCAAATAGGCGAGCTGGAAAACACTACTTAGGTTGATGCAATCATCTACTCGGTTGGAGTTAGTTGGGTTTTGGTATTAAATCAAAACTTAGAATTTTAACTACAAGAATTTATAGTATTTACCCACACATATATATGTGGCTAATAGTATGCCTATGTGTAGGAATATATATTTACCCACACATACTACAAGTGTCAGCATGTGTCGCTATTTTTCTGTAGAGAAATGGTTTTACCTACACATAAATGTATGTGTAGATAAATCATCAAATCTTTACCTACACATACATTGTTGGGAAAATTATAAGGTTTCGATTTGATACCAAAACCCAACTGATTCTCCAACCGAATAGATGATCGCGTTAACCTAAATAGTGTTTTCCAGCTCGCCTGTTTGAGCTTTAGATTTTCTAGGCTTACAGGTTAAGGAAGCGGAAGATAGGAGTCGACCCAGCTGTGTTCACAGCTGGAGTCAGCTAGCAGAAGACAGCAGTCGACCCAGCTGTGTTTACAGCTGGAGTCAGCTAGCAAAAGACAGCAGGCGTCAACCTTCAGCTGAGTGATCCAGCAGAGCCTGATCAAGCTGAAGAGAATTCGAGCTGAGTTTAAAACACAGCTGGTCCAGCTGTACAGAACAAAGGGAACTATCTCTGAAGACTTCACTTCAAGACAGTCCAGCTCTGAATTCAAAAGCCAGCTCTAAAGGCAGAAGATCCCGGAATCAGAGGAAGTCAACCTACCTCGACCAATGAGGGATTGCCAGATCAACATCCTAGACTTCAGGACCTAGGATGTGACACAAATGAAGACAGGTGCAGATTCGCCCAACGGCAGATCTTGTATTTAAGAAGAGTAGGTAAGATTCAAACGGCTCCTCCAACGGCTAGTCTTGAATCTCTACCTATATAAACCCGTCTTCAATCTCAGGATCAGATACGAAAAACTCTCTACAAGTTTTCATTATCTGAAATCATCATTCTTTCAAAAGCTCTCAAGCAGTTCTACATAGATCAAAGAACACTTTATCTTAAAGTGTTTCTAGTTAAGAAATTGCTTAGTTTTTTGTCTGTTCCCTAGGCCAAACTCTTTGTATATCTTAAGCCTAGATTTCGAACGAGTTCATCATACTCTAAAGTTCTTAATTGTAAGAACTCGTTCACAGTTGGAACCCCATACCCAAACCCAAACCCAGAAAGGTTAGGTAAAGGTACGCTTGCTCGAAGCGTGTAATTCGAGTGGTTAGGTTCTTCGCACTGGGCGAAGGTGTAGGCTTGACAGTGCCCGCAAACTGTTGGAACACAGCTTGGGTTAGAGTTGTGAAGTTGATTGGTACTTGGAAACCAAGTGGTAGTGGATTACCAGTGAACCTGGTCGTGGACGTAGGAGGTGTTACTCCGAACCACGTAAAAACTCGCGTGCTTCTTACTCTCTCTCTTTACATTTAGTTTTGTACTAACTCTTTCATATCATTGCATATCTATTCAAAACTGCACACACAGCTGCTCTCCAAAGACAGCTGTGTCTCTTTAAAAATTGCACAACTTGACTAAGCTGAAAACGTAAAGTTAATCTTTTCAAACTGAGTTTTTCTAAGTAACTGAGCTAAGTTTTCAAACCACCACTTTCCGCACCGCCAGCTGAGTTATTTACCTAGCTGACCCTCCCCAGCTGGATCGATAACTGAGCTCACCAACTCTGTGATTTAACTTGAAAAAGTTTCGAAAAATCTATTTGGTGTATTCACCCCCCCTCTACACCAAATACCCAGCTCAGGGACCATCAATTGGTATCAGAACAGTGGTTCAAAAGATCACTTTCTCTGTGTCAGTGGTCAACTGAACAGATCCGTTTTTCAGAAAAACTCATATTATTACATACTGCATATTTCTATGGATTCTTATCTTAACAGGAATCTTCCCACCTTCTCGGTAGACGACTATGCAATCTGGAAATTCAGATTGAAAAGCTTCCTATGTGCGCATCACGACATGATGTGGGACGTCATCTCAGACAGACCCATCCTTATTTATAAACAAGGAAATGAACTCGTACCTGCTCATGATGGAGGACAACCAGAATACCGGCCAATTCTCAAGCCAAAGAAGGATTACTCGTCAGAAGAACGAAAGCAAGCTGGACTGGACAGCTTCGCAAGAAACACCATCTCATCAACAGTCTCAAACGCCTACCTGAGTAAGATCATCAAGTGCGAGACAGCCAAAGAGATGTGGGAAATACTTGCCAAACTATGTGAAGGATCTGAAGAAATCAAAGAAAACAAATTCACAATAGCTTGCCAAAAATTCGACAACTTCAAGCAGCTAGCCAACGAGTCCATCGAAGCGATGGAGCTAAGGTTCTCAAACATAGTCATCGAGATAGAGACAATCAGAACTGGGAAGTATACCCAGCGGGAAAAGAATCTAAAGGTTCTTTCAGCCCTTTCAGCTGAATGGAACACTTACAAGGTAGTTCACCAAAGTCGAAGTGACTTGGATGATCTATCTACAGAAAGGTTGTTCTCACTCTTAAAAGCCAACGAATACAACTTGAAGATCACTCAAGAAGAATCTTCAAGCAGACAGAATGACGGAGAACTCACCCCAGCTCCAAAAGAGATTGCGTTCAGAGCCAACTCTGAAAAATCCGCATACATACAATCAGCTGAGTCATCGAAGAAGGACAAGAAGGACATGGGCAAGGAAGAACTACTTGAAGAAATAGCCATGCTGGTCAAAAACTACAACAGACTCAACACCAGCAAAGGCAAATACAAGAAGTTCGCTACAACTTACAGAGACAAGTACACAGCAGCTGATGAGAAGTCAGCTGATAAACGAACAGAATAAGGTTGCTTCAATTGCAAGGAACCAGGACACTACTGGCAAGATTGTCCAAAGCTGTCCAAGAAAGATAAAGACCAACTGAAAGCTAAGGCAGCTGACAGAAGGAGAGCTTATATCGCCGATGAAGAATCAGAGTGCAACAAAATAGATGACATGCCATTTTCAGACTCGGAAGAAGAAGCCCTGATGGCCCATGATGAACCTGATTGGGATACATGCTTCATGGGACAAACAGACGGCATCGATGAAGATGAGGTAATGTCTCGAACTCAAAATTTATCTAACATCTCACCATCACACGAACACTCTACACAGGTCTCAGAATCTGGACTACCTGATTGGAGTCTAGTAGAGAAAGTAATGAACGACTCCAAGGAACTTCAAGAGATCCTTGACGTCATTATGTGTGAGAATGCCGAGCTGAAGGCGGAACTGGAAAAGGCAAAAGTATCAGACGCAGCTGATACAACTCAGCTCCAACAGGAAGTCGTTTCACTAAAAGACAAAATAGTGAAACAAGATCAGCTGATAAAGGAATTCTACTATGAGAAGAAACAACTGATAGAAGATGTGGAAAAGGTCACAGCTGAATCGGAAAAGAAGTCAGCTGAGATCATTGAGCTGAAAAGCACCGAAGAGGTACTATCTAAGAAGATAGTAGCTCTCATCAAAGCCACGTCAACAATGGACGAGATCATTAGTGCTCAGCGTCCAGCAGCACTCAAAGCGGGACTGAGATACAACGAATCAAAGGATGCCTCAAACATTGCCTCCACAAGTGGAACAAAGGTTATGTTTGTACGTGCAAATGAACCTTCAATCCCAGCAGCTCAGCATCAACAGTTGAGGACACAGCAGGCGTCGGGAAGACCAGCTGTGAAACATTCTCAAGCTCCGTCGAGAACACAGCAGGCATCAAGAAGGTCAGCTGTGCGACAACCTCAAGCCCAACTCAGACAGCAACGTGCTCAACCTCAACGAAGACAACAGGCTGGATTTTACAGATACCAGCAACAGCACCAGCACGTTGATCGATATCAACCAAGATATCAGAGATACCCAGCTGGATACCACTCATATGAGTATCAGCTGGATAATCATTTCCAGCCACAGCATCACATGAGACAGCAGAGACAAAGGAACGTCTCAGCTAGGCACACAGCTGAAAACCAAAAGAAATCAAGACATCAAAACGGGAAGACACGGAGATCAAGACCCCGCCAGCAACAACCGAAGAACACAAAGAATGTGTATATCGACTCAGCTGGGAGAATTATCAGATCAAATGACCCAATTCGAGTCATCAAGCAGATCTGGGTCATCAAAGGATCTCTGTCTAACCCACAAGGACCCAATTAAAACTGGGTACCTGAATTTTAATTTTTTGTTTAGGTTGCAAGGAATCGACGCATCTCTGAGGAGTCGATGAGAACGCTATGGTACTTGGACAGTGGATGTTCCAAGCACATGACGCACCTAAAGCATCTACTCCAAGAGTATATCGAGCGTACAGGTCCACAAGTAACATTTGGTGACAACTCCAAAGGCCTAACCAAAGGTTATGGTACATTTAATCCCAAATGTTTCTTATGTACAAGGATTGCAACATAACTTGCTTTCCATTAGCCAATTCTGCGACAACGGTTTTTCTGTCAAGTTTGAAGCACAGGGATGCACAGTGAAGCACAGGGATACCAAGCAGATACTCCTAAGAGGGAAAAGAGAAGGAAATATGTACTTTGCTGACTGGAACAGCAGCCCTCCGGAGACTTGTCTTGTATCAAAAAGCAGCAATGAAGTCGGTGGCGTGGCACGGACCGAATCATCTCAACTTCAAGACAATTAACAAACTGGCTAGGAACCAGCTCGCTAATGGAATTCCAGATCAAGTATATGACAAAAGTCATATGTGCAGCGCGTGTCAACAAGGAAAGCAGACAAGAATTTCATTCTCTCTCAAGCCGCCTACTAACCGATCGAGTTCTTCAACTTCTTCACATGGATCTTTTGGTCCGCTTACTCCAAAGAAGCTTCAATGGCAGAAAATATACTCTGGTCGTTGTGGATGATTTCTCAAGATTCACATGGGCATCATTCTTGTACCAGAAGAGCGAAACCAGAACTAAGCTGCCTATCCTGCTGGAAAGATTATCAACACAGAAGAAGTACAAAATAATGTCAATAAGATCAGATCGTGGAATGGAGTTTCTAAATGAAACTATTTATGATTATTGCGAGAAGAACAGAGTTCAACACCAAACATCTGCAGCTCGCACACCTCAGCAGAATGGTGTAGCAGAAAGAAGAAACATAACTCTCAAGGAAGCAGCTACCTCAATGCTAGCTAGCTCTGCCATTCCAAAGAAGTTCTGGGCTGAAGCAATCAACACAGCTTGCTTCACTCAGAATCGCTCCCTACTCACATCAAGGTAAGGAAAGACACCGTATGAGCTATGGAATAACAGAATACCATACATTGGATATTTCAAGGTATTCGGATCCAAATGTCACATCCTCAACAATGGGAAGACACAGCTCAAGACATTCGATGAGAAGACAGACCGAGGAGTATTCCTTGGTTACTCCGCTGTGAGTAAAGCATACAGAGTCTTCAACAGAAGAACTCAAATAGTCGAAGTAACTCCACATGTTACCTTTGATGAATCCTCCTTCGAATATAGAGATTCTATCAAACGAAGAAGCGAAGGAGAATCTTCAAGATTGATTCAGACAAGAGCTCAAGAGAGTAGAATCAGGAATCTGGCTGAACCAATAATTTGGGACAATGAGCGAGAGGAGGAACTTCAAATCAACCAAGAAGCTCCACCAGCTGGAAATCGAGAAGAAGCTTCAACGCCAAATCAAGGGGGAACATCATCAGCTGGGAATCCAAACACAGCTGAGTCCCCAGCTCAATCTCCAGCTGAGCCTCTACAGAAGTCTCCTCAAAATAGAAATTAAAGAGAACCTATTTCTCATGATTTAACTCTTGAGCAACTCCAAGTCAGACGTAATTTAGCCACGTCAAGCATCAATCAATTGGAAGAAGAAATTCGCAAGAGGAGAAGATGGATTGAAGATCATCCATCATCAGCAATTATCGAAGAATCATCTGACCAAGTCAAAACCAGAAGCTCAGCTGCTCAAGCTTTATCGGATCATCAAGAAGCAGCTGGCACAGCTCAACTCTCAGTAGAGCTTGAACTGACAGTCTATGATGAAGACACAGCTCTAATGGCGTGTTACGTAGCTCAAGTACCAGAGCCTCAATCAATTCTCGAAGCTTTGAAGAGTGTGTCTTGGACCAACGCCATGCAAGAAGAGCTGAACGAATTCCTCAGAAATTGTGTCTGGGAATTAGTCGACAGACCTCAAGAAGTCAAAGTCATAGGACTCAAATGGATATTCAAGAACAAATTGGATACCCTGGGAGTCGTCATCAGAAACAAAGCTCGACTGGTTGCCAAGGGCTACACTCAGCAGGAAGGAATTGACTTCGAAGAATCATTTGCTCCAGTAGCAAGATTGGAAGCAATCAGACTCTTTCTCGCCTATGCAGCACATCACAAATTCAAGGTCTATCAAATGAATGTGAAGTGTTCATTCTTAAATGGAGAAATCAAAGAAGACGTCTACGTTGAACAACCTCCAGGATTCGAAGTAGAAGAAAATAAAGTCTACAAGCTAAAGAAGGCTCTTTATGGATTGAAGCAAGCACCTCGAGCTTGGTATGACACTCTGTCAAATTTTCTCGTATCCAAAGGATTCAAGAAGGGCTTAGTAGATAGAACTCTCTGTACCATCAAGTCAGGAGAAGACATCCTGGTTGTTCAAATCTACGTAGACGACATCATCTTTGGATCAAGATCAAGCTTCTTATGCCAAAGATTTGGAGAGATGCTGTCAGAGAAGTTTCAAATGTCCATGATGGGAGAAATGAGTTTCTTCCTAGGACTTCAAGTCAAGCAATCATCAGAAGGGATTTTCATAAATCAATCCAAATACGTGAAAGACTTGATCGCCAAGTATGGAGGTCAATCCAGCAGAATTGTAAAGATTCCAATGAACACCAACTGAAAGATTGAACCAGGAACTGAAGGGAAGTCAGTTGATTCCAGCAAATACAGAGGGATAATAGGATCCCTGCTGTATCTAACAGCAAGTCGTCCAGACATCTCTTTCGCAATCGGAGTGTGTGCCGGATTTCAAGTTGATCCAAAGGAAGCACACATGCAAGCAGCCAAGAACATTCTCAAATATCTCAAAGGAACTCGAATGTTGGGGCGTGGTACCCAGTGAAGACAATCTACGTTGGATACTCAGATTCAGACTTCGCTGGAGATCGATTGGACAGAAAATCAACTTCAGGAATTTGTCAGTTCTTAGGAAGTATGTTGATTTCATGGTTTTCAAAGAAACAAACGTGCGTCGCAACTTCCACGACAGAAGCAGAATATATGGCCGCTGGAAGCTGCTGCTCGCAAATTCTCTGGCTGAAACATCAGCTGGATGACTATGAAGTAAAAGCGGACGGAGTTCCAATTTTCTGTGATAGCTCAAGTGCGATTGCCATATCAGAGAATCCAGTACTTCACACAAGATGCAAGCATGTAGACGTACGACATCATTTCATCAGAGATCACGTAGAAAAGAAGGATGTGATTGTTGAGAAAATTCACACAGACATATAGCGGGCTGATATTCTCACAAAACCGCTGATAGAAGCAAGATTCAAAATGTTGTGCGGATTACTTGGACTTCTCAACCCAGACGATGCTTCACCCAGCTGAATAGAAGCAGACTCAGCTGAATGGAAGCAGACCCAGCTGAATAGAAGCAGACCCAGCTGAATGGAAGCAGACCCAGCTGAATGGAAGCAGACATCTGAAATTCAGAATCAACGTCACTGATATCAGCTGAGAAAGAATTCAGCTAAACCAGATGCTGAAAGTGAAGGATTATTCAGCTGAGGGGGAATCAGCTGGAACCACAATGACCCAGCACACCCACTCAACCGAGGTATCAGCTGACTACAATGATCAGCTGAGAGGTTTGCAACAACATTAATTACACCTACTCAATCTGTTTTTCTGTCAACTCACATCTTGTCATATCTAATCAATCTTAATTAAAAGTCTGCAAAGAATTGAATAATGGGAGTTTCGAGGCAAAAGTCAAAATGCCTCAACCGTTTTCTCTCGCGCATTAACTCTCATATTCTAATCAAGAAATTAATATGTCGCGAGAATCACTCCCAGCCGTAGATCTTCTTATCAATAGACAAATCTTGATCGTCCATTCATCAAGAAAACTCTTTAAATATGCTAGAAGATATACGCATCAACCCTAAAAAGTTTTTCGGCATTCTTTCTTATTTCCATCAATTGGTATTATTTGTTTCTACTAACAAAAGATACAGAAAAAGAACGTGGAATCCAGAAAGATATTTCCCGGAGCCGATCAAACTTGAAGAATCTGTCAATGCTTCAAGATAAGAGTTGCATAACTCTCAGGAACTTCAAAGAAGAAGGAAGTCCAAAAGAAGGTGAAGCCCCTCGATAGATCCAGGCCAGTGCAGTGAGAGACTGCAAAGCTCAAGAACGTCATTCACCAGGAAGGTGCAGAAAACTTTCTGGGAATGTCGAAGGAAAAAGACCTCCTCAGCCCCACTGTTTCTCTCATCATGAAAGAGAGAACGGGACATACAACTCCCTGGGATGCAAAAATCAACGTCAACAGACCTGGACCAGATGTTGATAAAGCCGGAGTATTCAAGAGCAGTCATGACAAAGCTCTTGCTCCACCACAGGAGGCACAGAAAAAGATGCAGGAGACAAAACAGAATGCATCTATCTCCGTCCCAGCTGGGAATCGGAGACAACTTGAGGAGACAAAATATACTTAAGTACTGTCTTCAAACAGAAGACTCAAGTCAAAGGTGCTCAGTCGGTCAGTAGAGAAGCCAGCTGACATTATGAGAGAATTCGTAATCACTCTCCGATGAGCAGAAGGCCCACAAGCGGTCGTTTCTTACGGTGGAGGAGAAGTTCACATCCCTGCGTTAACATCATCGTCACCAACACCGCAACGGAGTATTCCAGCTGATCAACCAAGCTTAAACCCCAAGACAGATGGGATACTTCAACCGCCTTCTCCTCAGTTTCCTTCAGCTCCACAGGGACACCAACTTCGAGATCTTCCGATGAAAGATGCTCAAGTCCCTGCACCAAGCTTAAATGAGAAACATCACCCAGCAAATGATCACCTGCAGCTGGATGATGATGATATGAGCTGAACACAAGCCCCTCAAGTGCTGAATCAGACTTTCTCATTCAATCTAAGAAGTCTGAAGAAGCAAAAGTTGCAAGGAATGAAGTTGTGCCCGACTCAGAAGATGCTATCTCCCGTGCCAACTCATCCCTCTAAGCACTCACCGGACCGCCCCACCGAATCAGGCCAAGGACGCTGTGTCTGCAATCACAGCTGAGGCTAATGCAACTGAAGAAGAGCCAGCTAACACAACAGCTGAGCCACTTAGACTCCAAACCTCGCTGCTCAGAGCTGAAAACCACAGTTTCGCCAAACTAAAACATCGCAACAGCCGATAGTGTATCTCTCCCACCCTGTTTTGATCATGCCAAAAAGGGGGAAGTAAGGAAGAAGAGAGACAAGCCAAAGAAGAGGCAAACTGTTGAGCTAGAGGAACCAGCTGGATCAGAATCAGCTGAAGAGACGAGTCAAAAGAAAGAAGCAACGGATGCAGAAGAGAAGACCCAGCCAACTGGGATTGAAGACTGAAGATTTGAAGATTTTGTTTTTTCTTCTTTCTTTTTCCTGTGTTATAATATATATTCTTACATTAATAAAACACAAGTTTTTCTGTGTCATAAGTTGTCTCAGTTAGGTTTTGGCATCATCAAAAAGGGGGAAATTGTTGGGAAAATTATAAGGTTTCGATTTGATACCAAAACCCAACTGATTCTCCAACCGAATAGATGATCGCGTTAACCTAAATAGTATTTTCCAGCTCGCCTATTTGAGCTTTAGATTTTCTAGGTTTACAGGTTAAGGAAGCGGAAGACGGGAGTTGACCCAGCTGTGTTCACAGCTGGAGTCAGCTAGCAGAAGATAGTGATCGACCCGAGTTTGTGTTTACAAATTTGGAGTCGGCTAGCAAAAGACAAGAAAGGCGTCAACCTTCGGTGAGTGATCCAGCAGAGCCTGATCAAGCGGAAGAGAATTCGAGCTGAGTTCAAAACACAGCTGGTCCAGCTGTACAGAACAAAGGGAACTATCTCTGAAGACTTTACTTCAAGACAGTCCAGCTCTGAATTTAAAAGCCAGCTCTAAAGGCAGAAGATCCCGGAATCAGAGGAAGTCAACCTACCTCGACCAATGAGGGATTGCCAGATCAACATCCTGGACTTCAGGACCTAGGATGTGACACAAATGAAGACAGGTGCAGATTCGCCCAACGGTAGATCTTGTATTTAAGAAGAGAAGGTAAGATTGAAATGGCTCCTCCAACGGCTAGTCTTGAATCTCTACCTATATAAACCCGTCTTCAACCTCAGGATCAGATACGAAAAATTCTCTACAAGCTTTCATTATCTGAAATCATCATTCTTTCAAAAGCTCTCAAGCAGTTCTACATAGATCAAAGAACACTTTATCTTAAAGTGTTTCTAGTTAAGAAACTGCTTAGTTTTTCGTCTGTTCCCTAGGCCAAACTATTTGTATATCTTAAGCCTAGATTTCGAACGAGTTCATCATACTCTAAAGTTCTTAATTGTAAGAACTCGTTCACAGTTGGAACCCCATACCCAAACCCAAACCTAGAAAGGTTAGGTAAAGGTACGCTTGCTCGAAGCGTGTAATTCGAGTGGTTAGGTTCTTCAGTACCCGGAAACTGAAGGTGTAGGCTTAACAGTGCCCGCAAACTGTTGGAACACAGCTCGGGTTAGAGTTGTGAAGTTGCTTGGTACTTGGAAACCAAGTGGTAGTGGATTACAAAGTGAACCTGGTCGTGGACGTAGGAGGTGTTATTCCGAACCACGTAAAAACTCGCGTGCTTCTTACTCTCTCTCTTTACATTCAGTTTTGTACTAACTCTTTCATATCATTGCATATCTGTTCAAAACTGCGCACACAACTGCTCTCCAAAGACAGCTGTGTCTCTCTGAAAATTGCACAACTTGACTAAGCTGAAAACGTAAAGTTAATCTTTTCAAACTGAGTTTTTCTAAGTAACTGAGCTAAGTTTTCAAACCACCACTTTCTGCACCGCCAGCTGAGTTATTTACCCAGCTGACCCTCCCCAGCTGGATCGATAACTGAGCTCACCAACTCTGTGATTTAACTTGAAAAAGTTTCGAAAAATCTATTTGGTGTATTCACCCCCCCTACACCAAATACCCAGCTCAGGGACCATCATACATATGTCACTAAAGACGTCTCTTATGTGTGGATAAATAAGATTTTTCTACCGTATAATGATGAGTTGGAAATGACGTGTATGATGACATGGTATTGACATGTGTTGATATATATGTGTGGGTAAATTTCAGAAAATATATGTAGGTAAATTTTTTTTTATAATTAGATATTATTATTTATGGATTATATTTAATTTAGTATATTATATAAAATTATATCATATCTTATACTCCCTCCGTCCACAATAATATTGCCATATTGTGGATGGCACGGGTTTTAATAATTTGTTGGTTGATTGTATTGTGAGTGGAATAAGGGTCCCACTTTAATATAGTTTTAAATTGTGTTGTGAGTGAAAAAGTAAGTGAGGTGTGTGGGGTCTATTACTATAAATGAATGTGGCAAATTTTTTGTGGACAGACCAAAAAGGAAATTGTGGCAAATTTATTGTGGACGGAGGGAGTATTAGTCAAATATGATAAAATCTTAACTAGCTTAGAGAACCATAATTTGAATATATTAGTACAAGTTACAACACGTTAAAATATAACAAGACTTTAATAATGAAATTTTATTTAATAATAATCATATAAAATCAAAGTACACGGTAGCTACAAAAAAAAAACTTCAAATATCTAAATAACTACAAAACTAATCTAGAACTTCTGATTTTCTTAGGAGCTCCTTGACCGCAAGCAATTCCATTTATATTTGAATCATTAGTTAACTCCGTATAGATCGACAACTGCTTCATTTATTCCTGTTAAGATAATAGAAATACAATTGAAGTATAAATTATAATTAAACTACTTCATCAATGAGATCAATTACCTCCAAAATACCATGGGCAAAAACCAGCACCAATTCCTTAATTTTGTGTGAACATGGCATCATAACCTGTAGGATTGCAGACATTATCATCTTATGATTAGTTTGTCTCCACTTGTGCTAGCCATTTCAACCTCAATTGAGCTCATAATTTATCAAATCAATATCATGCATTTTGTTTGCACATCACAGTCTAGAAACAAATTTAACATAACTCATGACAAATGCATCAAATTCCCCCAATAACTTAACATAATCATAGTGACTTTGTACTAATTTTAGAGATAAATGCATCAATTTTTCCAATTATTTATTTTGCAGACATCATGAAAAGTTATAACTAACAAATCAAATCAAACTTAAACAAATAAGAGCTAAAAGTTGGGTGTCTTCGAATACAAAAAACAATATCCAAACACAATCAAAGAGAGATATCAGGACATGATTGTAGTTTCACAATGAATGTTTCTAATGTACATTAGACTAACTAATTTAACCCCAAGAACTTAAACTAATTGAAACAAGAATCATTTACCATGATACTTTTGTTCACTTTCTTCTGTTCTTGTTTTATGGATAATTCACGACAGCCAATACTACTCCCAACTTGACTCTCTACAAGTGATGAGCCATTAGGTAAAGAGAAAAAAATCCAACTCAAACTCTAAATATTAACCATAAACAGGGGAGAAATAAATTAAATTCAAATCATATACTTACTTATTGATGGATGCACATTAAAATCTTTAGCCTTGTCTGTGTCATTACCAAACAACAAATATAATTAGAGAATCTACAAGGATTCGCGACGGGTGGATATAATGCACGAGAAAAGGTTAATTACCTCTGTACAAAGACAAGACCGAGCCATTGCTCCCACAACTATGCTGAAATCACGCCGTCGAACCATTATAAGTTTGAGCAGTCATCTACGTCATAACATAACTAGAAAGAAGGATGAGGAGTCATGAGTAATCTAGAAACATCATTCAGAAACAATGACAATTTTCAAAGAAAAACTCCATTAATCATAAAACAAGTTCAACAACCAAGCAAAGTGGGAAGGAGGAGCAGATTTACTCTCTGGTTTGTAGAACACCAGCAGTCAGATCTTAGCCGTAGAATTTCGTACAACGAAGAGACTCGATAATACCATCTTATGCATCATTACTTACAGAAAGGACAAATATGCTGCAAAATCCCAAATTTTCAGAGAAATCACTCTCTTTCCCCTCTGCTTTGCATCCATATTTGACATCAACGAATAGTGTTCCGAAATAAATCCCAGCAGACCGAGTGCATCTGGATTACCAGGCTGAACAAAATATGAGAAGTGAAAAGATGGGAGAATGAAAACCGCCGTTCTCTGTACATAAATATTTAGAGGGATTTTTCGGAGGGATTTTTTTGGTGTAGGGCGGGTAAATTGAATTTTTTTGAATCGTATAGTGACATCCATTTTTTAGAGGTTTGAATTTTATTTCATTTTTTTATTCGCAAAACATTAATTGATTTATAGTACTACAATTATTAGATTTAAAATATTAATGAAAAACAAAGCTTTCGTCTTTCTTGGTCTAAGTAAAGTCTGACAAAATACAAATATCCATAATATTTTGTTGAAATTAAAGTATTGAAGTTATATTATAGGCAAAATGAGATGTTTTTTTTTTTTAAATTTTCAAGCATATAATAAATTATTATTAATTTATATATCTAGTATGTTTTCACATCGTAATATTTTTTGTGTTTGGTATATTATTGTATCATAAATTAATATTATGTTACTTTATTTGCTTATATATTGTATTATGATGTCACTTTTTCTAAATTACAAATTATTATTGTTTTAATATATAATATAGTATGATGTCACAATCTTAATATTGTAAATTATTATAATATATATTATTATTTGAATGAGTACTATTATTAATATTTTTTTTGAAAGAAATATAAGAAATTTTAATGACCGCATGACGGTGGACTTGAACCCGAGAAGTTTGGCCTCATGCATTAACCATTCTACCACTAGGCTAACACACACACAAGTAATATATATATATATTGAACAAATATTACAAGATATTTTAAAGGCCGCGTGACGGTGGACTTGAACCCGTGACCTTTGAACAAACATTACAAGTAATAATATTTTAGTTATTGATTTATATACTATAGTGGACTTAATTAATGATAAGTCAAACTTCAATTGTATTAATTGGACAATATTTGACTTAATTAGTGATAAAATTGAACATCGATTTCATCAATTAGTGACAAATAGAACTTCAATTTCACCAATTGAACTACATTGAACTTGATGTTTGACAAATTGAATTTTAATTTTATCAATTAGACTATAATGGACTTAATTTAGTGACAAAATTTGAGTCAGGAATATAACAATCACACAAAAATGTATATTTTTTGGTGAATATATTTTTTCCTAAATTGATCAATTTTTACCTATTAGATTTGATTATGACCAATCACATTATCGTCGAATAACATCACCCTTATTAAATTACGAGATATTTTTCATGTTGCTCAATTTTTAGAATTTTATCTTTAAACTTTTAATTCGAGACTAAAGTTGTTATTTTAATCGATCCTAATCAAATATACTTAAAATATACTTAATATTAACAATTGCATATCACAAATATTAAAATCATTTGTACTATTACCTAATACTAGTAAATAAATCTATATATTGTATCTACACACATAATAAGTTAGTACTTTGTATATGCTTATACGAAATTGCAAAATATATAATTGTGAAGAGATTTAGTTTCAAAAGGATTTAATGTATCTTATCAATCCTAAAATATAGTAACAGATTTATTTGGTATTTTTTCATTTATATTTTACCCCTTTTTTTAGAGTAAAATCTGATATTACTTTAAAAAAAATAATTAAGAGTTGATTAAAAAAAAATTTGAACAATATATACTAATTAAAAGTATTGCTTGCGTGTGTTTAAATTTCTATGGTTGACTAATATACTTTTTATTAATTTTCTAAAAGAAATACGGTTAACTAAAAAAATTAATACAAAATATATACATTGCTAAATATGTGTGCTCACTCTTATTATGTCAATAATTAGTAATTATGAAAGATCATTAACCACACATAATTGATAATTGTGTGTGGCTAATAAATTTTATTAATCTGCACGTAGGCGTAAGAAAGTCGGAAAGAAATATGGTTAAATTGTTAAGATTAAATAAATTAATGGCCAAAATATAAGTGTGGTTAAATATATTTCCTAACGCTTATTAAATGTCAATAATTTAAGAAAATAAAAGGTCTTTACGCACACATACACAAATTGATAATTATGTGTAGACACAATAAATTTAAAAATAAATTTGGTTAAATAGAAAATAAAATAAAATTTTAAGGTTAAAATAAAAATGTGACTAAAACATTTTTGCCACACTTATTAAATGTCAATAATTAATGAAAATTGTCTAATTTATTTACCCACACATTTTCTAATTATGTGTGGCTAAACTACCACACATTTTTATGTGTGGCTAAATATGTGTGGCTAAAAGTTGAATTTCTTGTAGTGAATTTCCCAATAATTTCCCTCTTTTTAATGATGCCAAAACCTAACTGAGAAAACACGAAACTTCCCCCTAAATCTAAGAGCGGGAGAAAAATCTCAGCAGATTAATCAAGTTCAGAGTTCAGAGCCTGGACACAAAGTTATTGTCATCAGGGTGAGCTTGGCAAAACGAATTTCAGTTTTATTAATGTCATGAATTACAATGATTTACAAGATAAAACAGATTAAATTAAAGTATCAAAACTTCAATTCTTCAATCTTCAATCCCAGCTTGATGGGTCTTCACTTCTGTATCCGCTGCTTTCTTCTCGATTAATTTGGCTCCTTTGGAGTAACTCCACTGTCTTTGTCTTGACTCCATTTGTCTTCCTTTTCAGCTTCAGCTGGTTCCTCTGATGTCAGCTTAGCAACAACATTTATCGCAGACTGAAGGGCTTGGACTTCTACGTCTTCAGATACAACAGCTTTGCCTTTGCTTATTGATGATGTTTTTTTCGTCTCACTATCTTCCCCCTTTTTGGCATTATCAACATAGTGGGAGAGACGAACGATAGTCTTATTGAGCTGTGCAATTTCTTGAATTGCTTCAGCAATCTTTGCTGTGTTGTCAGCTGTTGCGATGTTGAGTTCTGCTGTGCTGCGGTTGTCAGCTCTGAACTGTTTGTCCAGATCTTTGTAGAGGTTGTACAGCTTGTGAATATCCGTGTTGTATGAGAGATTCCTCTGTGTGATAGCATCCAGCTGGCTTCAGAAGGTTGACAATTTTTCATCCAGCGGAATTTGGAGTCTTGAAACAATCTCTGGTACTCTCTTTTCAAGATGAATGGATTGATCAATCCTTTGAGAGACGAGAGACTGTCCGAGATCTTGATCTGTGCTTTCCTATAGATTCTGGGCAAATTGATGAACATCATCGATTGATTGGCCTTGCCAGTCGACTTACCTTTCTACAGCTGAGATTTGCAGAAGGGCTTCTTCGACTTTCTTGGCTATCTCATCCGTCATTGCGGCTGAAAGCACTTGGGTTGAATCCGTTTGTCTCCCGGATTCTGAAGTACTGGGTTTTGATGCCTCGATCTCGATCAGAGTACGAGTGTCATTGGCAATTGGACTTTGTGGCTCAGCTGTTGCATTAGCTGGCTCTTCATCAATAGTCGTTGCCTCAGTTGTGATTGAAGGCACAGCTTCCTTGGCAGATTCAACTGGAGCAATCCAGCTGAGTACTTGAAGGTATGAGTTGGCTCTTGAGATGACGTCTTCTTACGGTGGCACAACATCATTCCTTAATTTTTGAATCAGATTTTGGATTAGCTCGTCTTGATGCATGAATGCATCCTGGAGACTTCCAAATTCAAAAATCTCTTGCAGTTGAACTTCTTCAGACTTTAGATGGTCGAATGAGTAGGTCTGAATTAGCTCTTCAGTTGCGTACCAAGTGCTCATTTTGGTAGCAATGTAAAACTTGAAGTCACTGACGGCGACTAATGCGGCTGGGAGCGAAGCTAGCTCCGAATATTGTTGCAGTGCGCTTGAGACTCATTCGAGCATAAGGTCATCGAACCTTGAGATGAAGGCGTTACGTGTAACTTTTGAGGGACTCAAGTATTCCACTTCCTCAGATCAAGTGGGGGTATGGGGTTCAACTCTGTCTTCATCATCCAGCTGCAAAGGAGCGTCAGCTGGACGGGGCTTTTTATGTGAGCTTGGTGCAGGGGTTTGAGCTCCAACTTCTTCATTTTTATTTTGAAGTTGGTGTCCCTGTCGAGCTAAAGGAAATTGAGGAGAAGGGGGTTGAAGTATTCCATCTGATATGGGGTTTAAGCGTAGTTGATAAGCTGGAATAGGGAGATGAAGTGGTGGTGATGGTGATGTTCACGCGGGCACATGAACTTCTTCTCCACCGTAAGAATCTACTGCTTGTGGCCCTTCTGCTCATTGGAGAGTCATTAAGAATTTTCTCTCAATATCAGCTGGCTTCTAAGCTGACTGGCTGGGCATCTTGAATTTGAGTCTTCTTTTTGAAGACGGTGCTTCAGCTTGTTTTGTCTCCTGGTGTTGTTTCCTCTTCCCTGCTTGGAAAGAAATAGATGCTTGCTGCTTTGTCTCCTGCATCTTCCTCTTTTCTTCAGGTGCTGCTTTCTTCAGCAAGTCAATCAGCTGACTTGGCTTCTCAAAGAGTATCATTGAGATTGGAAATTCTTTCGGATTATGCCACCTGATGTTGCGCGATCTGGCAATCATTTCTATGATGCAAGCGGCTTTGGAGCACAAGTACATTATCTCCTTGCAGCTGTACCGGGTGCATTCTTTATCCTTGAACCGGATTTTCTTTGATTCATTCTCCAACTTGTCCAAAAAGTAGGAGAACCAGTCCACATGGTAACTTCGGAGGATGGCTATCATCGGCTTCAACTTGGGTATGCTGATCTCTCATTGAGATCCAGCCATACCGAGAATGCACTTCTAAGTGATGTCTAGAAGTAGTCGGTACTTGGGGCGAAGCAGGAGCTTTGACATGCTTGCTCTGAATGGCTCCGGCTTTATTAGCATCTTGTCCAGTTCTGACTGGACTTCTTCTCTAGTGTATCTCTTAGGGAAGAGAATCCCGAACGTCTTCAGGTTGAACTCCCTGGCCAGAATCCTGTTGACGTTGATCTCCACATTCCAGGGAGTTGTGTGTCCCGTTTTCTCCTTTATCTTGAGAGAAACATTGGTGTGGAGGCGGTCATTTTCCTTTGATATTTCCAGGAATAATTCTGCTACTTCCTGGCGAAGAATGTTCTTGGGTCTTGCAGTCACCCACTGCGTTAGACCGGCTCTGTCGATAAGTTTCATTACCTCCTGAAACTCCGACTTCTTATCATTTCTGAGAGTTATGCAACTCTCAAAGTGAAGTTTTGACAGTAAGACTTCATGCTGATCAGCTCTTGGAATCGGCTTCTTTGATGCCATGATCTTCTTAAAAAAAACTTGTTAGTAGAACGAGTAATATGTAGAAAAAGAATATCCGATAGAAACAACTTTTTAGAGATAAGAATGGCGAAGATTTGCGTATCTCTGATATAAATATCAACTGCCTTGTTGGATGAACGGTCAAGATTGTGGGAGTTTGATATGAGGATCTACGGCTGGGAGTGATTCACTCATCACGTCATATTATCGTTCGTACAACACGTGTGATTAATGCGCGCGTAAGGTAGATGAAAAAGTTTTGACTTGTGCCTCAGAACTCCATGCTCCAGAACTTTGCAGACTTTTAATTAAATTCGATTTGATACAATGTGATTGAAACCTTTATTTGTTATCTTTTCTGAGATATGCAGAATAAAAAAATATATGTATCTTAAAGAATAGGGTTTCGATATCGCAAACCTCTCAGCTGATCATAGTAGTCAGCTGATACCTAGGTTGTGAGTTGATATGTTGAATGAGTTCTTTTTCAGCTGGGTTTAGCATTGAGTTCCCCCTCAGCTGAGTAATCCTTCAACTTTGATGTCCACCTGAGCTTGGTTCCTCCTCAGCTGGTTTCTCCTTGAAACTGAGTTTGAAATCCAGCTGAGCCTGCTTCCTTTCAGCTGGATGTATCTTCTTCATCTGGGTTGAGTAATCCGAGTAACCCACATAACTCTTTGAATCTTACTTCCACCAGCGGCTTTGTAAGAATATCAGCACGCTGTATCTCTGTGTGAATTTTCTCAACAATAACATCATTTTTTTCTACGTGATCTCTGATAAAGTGATGACGCACGTCCAAGTGTTTGCATCTTGTATGATGAACTGGATTTTTTGAATTTGCAATAGCACTTGAGCTATCACAGAAAATTGGAACTTGTCCAGTCTTCACTTCATAGTCATTCAGCTGATGTTTCAGCCAGAGAGTTTGAGAGCAGTAGCTTCTAGCTGCCATATATTCTGCTTCTGTCGTGGAAGTTACGATGCAAGTTTGCTTCTTTGAAAATCATGATATCAACTTGCTTCCTAGGAACTGACATGTTCCTGATGTTGACTTCCTGTCCAATCGATCTCCAGCGAAATATGAGTATGAGTATCTAGTCAGCTGTAGATTATCTTCAGTTGGGTAACACAGCCCAACATTTTGAGTTCCTTTGAGATATTTGTGAATGTTTTTGGCTGTTTGCATGTGTGCCTCCTTATGATCAACTTGAAATTTGGCACATACTCCGACTGCAAATGATATGTCTGGACGACTGGCTGTATGGTACAGCAAGGAACCTATTATCCCTCTGTATTTGCTGGAATCTACTGATTTTCCTTCAGTTCCTGGTTCAATCTTCTAGTTGGTGTTCATCGGAATCTTTACTGTTTTGCTGGATTGAACTCTATATTTGGCGATCAAGTCTTTCATGTACTTGGATTGGTTTATGAAGATTCCTTCTGGTGATTGCTTGATTTGAAGTCCTAGAAAGAAACTTATTTCTCCCATCATAAACATTTGGAACTGTCTTGACATCATTTCTCCAAATCGTTGGCATAAGAATGTTGATCTTCATCCGAAGATGATGTCGTCCACATAAATTTGAACAACTAGGATGTCTTCTCCCAACTTGATGGTGAAGAGAGTTCTATCTACTGAGTCCTTCTTGAATCCTTTGGATACAAGGAAATTTGATAGAGTATCATACCAAGCTCGAGGTGCTTGCCTCAATCCATATAACGCCTTCTTTAACTTGTAGACTTTGTTTCCTTCCACTTCAAATTCTGGTGGTTGTTCAACGTAGACGTCTTCTTTGATTTCTCTATTTAGAAATGCACACTTAACATCCATTTGGTTGACTTTAAATCTGTGTTGTGCTGCGTAAGCGAGAAATAATCTGATTGTTTCCAGTCGAGCTACTGGAGCAAAAGATTCTTCAAAGTCAATTCCTTCTTGCTGTGTATAACCTTTGGCAATGAGTCGAGCTTTATTTCTGATGATGACTCCAAGAGTATCCAGCTTGTTCTTGAAAATCCATTTGAGTCCAATGACCTTGACTCCTTCAGGTCTGTCGACCAATTCCTAGACACAATTTCTAAGGAATTCATTTAGCTCTTCTTGCATGGCATTTGTCCAGAGCACGCTCTTTAAAGCTTCTAGAATGGTTTGAGGCTCTGGAACTTGAGCTATGTAACATGACATTAGAGCTGTGTCTTCATCATAGACTGTCAGTTCTAGCTCTACTAAGAGTTGAGCTTTGTCAGCAGCTTCTTGATAATTTGATGTTGTAGCTTTAGCGGCTGAGCTTCTGGTTATGACTCGGTCTGATGGTTCTCCAATGATGGCAGATGATGGATGATCTTCAATCCATCTTCTCCTTCTACGAATTTCTTCTTCCAGCTGATTGATGCTAGAAGTGGCTAGATCTCGTCTGGCTTGGAGTTGTTTTGGAGTTAAGTCTTGAGATTGAGATTCCATTTGATTTGGAATTGAGTTTGATCCTTCTTGTGGTGACTTCTAAAAGATTTCAGCTGGAGAGGATGCTGAGGATTTAGCTGTGTCTGGATTTCCAGCTGATGGTATTCCCTCTTGATTTGGCGTTGGAGGTTCCTCTTGATTTTCAGCTGGTGGAACTTCTACTTGGTTGATTTGAAGTTCTTCTTCTGGCTCATCATCCCATATTAATGTTTTAGCTAGATTTCTTATTCGAGTCTCTTGAGCTCTTGTTTGAATTTGCCTTGAAGATTCTCCTTCATTTCTTCGTTTGATTGAGTCTCTAAATTCGAATGAAGATTCGTAAAAAATAACATGAGGAGTTGCTTCGACTGTTTGAGTTCTTCTGTTGAAGACTCTGTAGGCTTTGCTTATTGCGGAGTAACCAAGAAATACTCCTCGGTCTGTCTTTGCATCGAACGTCTTTAGTTGGGTTTTCCCATTATTTAAGATGTGACATTTAGATCCGAAAACCTTAAAGTATCCGATGTATGGTTTTCTGTTATTCTATAGCTCGTACAACATTTTTCCTTACCTTGATGTGAGTAGAGAGCGATTCTGAGTGAAGCATGCTGTGTTGATTGCCTCGGCCCAGAACTTCTTCGGAATGGCAGAGCTGGCTAACATTGATGTAGCCGCTTCTTTGAGTGTTCTATTCCTCCTCTCTGCTACACCATTCTGTTGGGGTGTGCGTACAGCTGAGGTTTGATGTTGAACTCCATTCTTTTCGCAGTATTCATAGTTCGTTTCATTTAGAAATTTCGTTCCTCGATCTGATTTGATCGTCATTATTTTGCACTCCTTCTGAGTTGTGAGCCTTTCCAGCAGGATTGGCAGCTTGGTTCTGGTGTCGCTTTTCTGGTACAGGAATGACACCCATATAAATCTTGAGAAGTCATCTACTACGACCAGAGTATATTTTCTGCCGTTGAAACTTGCTGGAGTCACTGGACCAAAGAGATCCATGTGTAGGAGTTAAAGAACGCGATCTGTTGATGGCATTGGCTTAAGAGAGAATGAAATCCTGGTTTGTTTTCCTTGTTGACACGCGCTGCACATATGACTTTTGTCATATACTTGATCTGGAATTCCATTGGCAAGCTGGTTTTTGGCCAGTTTGTTGATTGTCTTGAAGTTGAGGTGATTCAGCCGTGTGTGCCACAACCAGCTGACTTCATTGCTGCTTTTAGATACAAGACAAGTTTTTGAAGGGTTGCTGTTCCAGTCAGCAAAATACATATTTCCTTCTCTTTTCCCTCTTAGTAGTATCTGCTTGGTTTCCCTATGCTTCATTGTGCATCAAACTTGACAGAAAAACCGTTGTCGCAGAATTGGCTAATGGAAAGCAAATTATGTTGCAGTCCGTGTACATATGAAACATTAGATATTTTAACATTGTTAGTTTCAAATGTACTGTAACCTTTGGTTAGACCTTTGGAGTTGTCACCAAATGTTACTTGGGGGCCTGGACGCTCGATGTACTCTCGGAGTAGATGCAGTGTTCTCATCGACTCCTCAATGATGCGTCCTTCCCTTGCGACCTGTAACATAAATCAAAATTTAGGTCCCTAGTTTTAATTGGGTCTTTGTGGGTTAGTTAGAGATCCTTTCACGACCCAGATCTGCTTGATGACTAGTATTGGGTCATTTGATCTGATGATTCTTCCAGCTGTATTGATGTACACATTCTTTGTGTTCTTTGGTTGTTGCTGCTGGTGGGATCTTGGTCTCTGTGCTCTCCCAATTTGATTTCTCTGCTGATATCCAGATCTTTTTCGATTTCCAGCTGAGTATCCAGCTGAGACGTTCCTTTGTCTCTGCTGTCTTATGTGATATCTGTGCTGGAATTGGTACTCCAGCTGGTGATCCTATGACTGATATCCAGCTGGGTATCTCCTTTGATATCTTTGTTGATATCTTGCTATGTGCTGCTGATATTGCTGGTATCTGACTAGTCCAACCTGCTATTTTCTATGTGGTTGAGCACATTGCTGTCTGATTTTCGCTTGTGGTTGCCACACAGCTTGCATTTTCGAAGCCTGCTGTGTTCTTGATATTTGTTGCTGAGGAGCTGGAGTTGGGTTCTCTTTTGCCTTTACAAACATTTCTTTTATTCCACTTGTGGAAGCAATATTTGTGACATCTTTTGATCCAGTGTAACCCAATCCTATCTTGAGTGCTGCTGGACGTTGAACTCTTGTGATTTCGTCCATTGTTGTGATAGCTTTGATGAGTGTTACCATCTTCGTTGTTAGCGCTTCTTCGGACTTTCAGCTCCGTGATCTCAACTGACTTTCTTTCTGATTCAGCTATGGTCTTTTCCAAATCTTTCAACAGCTGTTTTCTTTCGCAGTAGAATTCCTTCATCAGCTGATCCTGTTTCACTATCTTGTCCTTAAGTGAAACAACCTTCTCTATGAGCTATGTAACATCAGCTGCTTCTGATGCTCTTTTCTTTTCTAGCTCCACTTTTAGCTCGGCATTCTCACACATGGTAATATCAAGGATCTCTTGTAGCTCTTTGAAGTTATTCATAACTTTCTCTACTAGACTCCAGTCAGGCAGTCCTAATTCTGAAACCTGTGTAGAGTGTTCGTGTGATGGTGAGGGGTTAGATAAATTTTGAGTTCTATAAGTTACCTCATCCTCGTCGAGTCCATCAGTCTGTCCCATGAAACAAGTATCTGTTGAACTTGTGTTAAAATAAAAGAGTTTGTTTTGTCCTACATCGGTTTTATGATCAAAGTATATGAGCTTCCTAATGTTATTTAAGAAGCCTATGTGTCTTTGATGTAAGTGCACCAAGTTATACACTTTAGTCTTGTTTTTGACTTTAGGTAAAATTCTTTGTCTCGGGTTGTGAGAAAATGTGAGAGTTATTCAAAGGCTTGTAATAGTGTAGGGGTGTCGAATTTATATTACTTGGTGTGGTGAGTCGTGGTTTTTCTCCGATTTTGGAGTTTCCATGTTAAATTCTTGTGTTGTTGATTGTTCTTATTTTTTCATCTTATTTCTTGTCTATTTTCATTTTCCCTTAGTTGTGATATGGACGTGATTTCCTAACAACTAGTATCAGAGCCCGATTGGGTTCAGAGAGAGGTTCGGGAATCTTTTGTCCAGTGGCTATTCAACTAGGGGTGGAGAAACGAGATGTCAAGGTCAAGTTCAATGAAATTTGATGTGGAGAGATTTGATAGAAGAATCAGCTTTAGCTTGTGACAAGTACAAGTTAAGGTTGGGGTGATACAATCTGGATTACACAAGATTTTGGAAGGAAGATGGACTACACCAAGCAATATGAATCAAAGTGGAGCGGTTGCGACAAATAGCTCCGAAGAAGTTGCTAACATTATGATAGAAGATGATGTCCTCTGATTGTTGAGGACATGAACATCCTTATGGCATGTCCAACTGCCATGGACAAGGATGTGATGATGTTAGTTGGACCACATGTGCATTGGTTTGGCATGGATGCAAGGTGTGTGGTGGAAGTTTTATCAATGGCTGAAGAACTTCTAGGAGGGCCAAAAGCTTGGAGTTGCACCATAAATTTTAGCAGGTTGTTTGACATGTGCCGAAGAAAATTCTTAGAATGGTTGATTCTAAGTGTTCTACTCATATGGTGGAGTAGGTTTATGGTTCTTTGGGTTAAGAATCATGATTGTCGATGAAGACAATGGATTATTTCTTTTATTTTAACAAGGTGGAGATTGTTGGACTTGTGTTAAAATAAAAGAGTTTTGTTTTGTCCCACATCGGTTTTATGATCAAAATATAGGAGCTTTCAAATGTTATTTAAGAAGCCTATGTGTCTTTGATATAAGTGCACCAAGTTATACACTTTAGTCTTGTATTTGACTTTAGGTAAAATTCCTTATCTCGGGTTGTGAGAAAAGGTGAGAGTTATTCAAAGGCTTGTAATAGTGTAGGGGTGTCGAGTTTATATTACTTGGTGTGGTGTGTCGTGGTTTTTCTCCGGTTTTGGAGTTTCCACGTTAAATTCTTGTGTTGTTGATTGTTCTTATTTTGCCATCTTATTTCTTGTCTATTTTTGTTTTCCCTTAGTTGTGATATGGACGTGATTTCCTAATAGTATCCCATTCTGGTTCATCATGGGCCATGAGTGCATCTTCCTCTGAATCTGAGAAAGGCATGTTGTCATCCATTGTGTTGCACTCAGACTCCTCGTCAGCTATGTAGGCTCTTCTTCTGTCAGCTGCCTTAGCTTTCATAAGATCTTTTTCTTTCTTGGACAGCTTGGGACAGTCCTGCTTGTAGTGTCCCGGCTCCTTGCAATTGAAGCAGCCTTCGTCTGTTCGTTTTGAGGTGTCAGCTGACTTTTCATCAGCTGTCGTGTACTTGTCTCTGTACGTTCTTGCGAACTTCTTGTACTTGCTCTTGCTGGTGTTGAGTCTGTTGTAGTTTTTGACCAACATGGCAATTTCTTCGAGTAGCTCTTCCTTGCTCATGTCCTTCTTGTCCTTCTTCTTCTTAGAGGACTCAGCTGACTGCATGTGTGTAGATTTTTCAGAGTTGGCTCTGAAAGCAATCTCCTTTGGTGTAGGTGTCAGCTCTCCATCGTTTTGCTTGCTTGAAGATTCTTCCATGGAGATCTTCAAGTTGTATTCGTTAGCCTTGAGTAGGGAGAATAATCTTTCTGTAGATAGATCACCCAAGTCACTTCGACTTTGGTGAACTACCTTGTACGTATTCCATTCAGCTGTGAGTGCTGAAAGGACCTTCAAGTTCTTTTCTCGCTGGGTGTATTTCCCAGTTCTAATTGTTTCAATTTCAACTACGATGCTTGAAAATCTGAGCTCCATCCCTTCGATGGACTCGTTGGCTAGCTGCATGAAGTTATCAAACTTGTGGCAGGCGATTGTGAACTTATTTTCTTTAATCTCCTCTGACCCTTCGCACAACTTAGCTAGGGTTTCCGACATATCCTTCGCTGTATTGCAGTTGATGATTTTGTTGAGGTAGGTGTTTGAGATGGTTGATGAGATTGTATTTCTCGCAAAGCTGTTGAGATCAGCTTGCTTTCTCTCTTCTGAAGTATATTCACTCTTAGGTTTGAGGATTTGTTGATAAACTGGTTGTCCACCATTTTGAGCCGGTACAAGCTCATTTCCTTGCTTGTATATAAGAATGGGTCCGTCTGTGATGACGTCCCACATCATATCATGATGCGCACATAGAAAACTCTTTAATCTGAATTTCCAGATGGCATAGTCATCGACTGAGAATGTCGGGAGATTCCTACTAAGAGAAGAATCCATGATGATATGCACAATATGGAGTAATATGAGTTTTTCCAAAATGGATCTGTTCAGTTGACCACCGACAGAGAAAGATCAAGATGAATCTCTTGATTCAGAAACAACAGTTTTTTGAACCACTGCTCTGATACCAATTGATGGTCCCTGAGCGGAGTCTTTGGTGTAGAGGGAGGGGGGTGAATACACCAAAGATAAAAACCTTTTCAACTTTTTATCAAGTTAAAAACTAAACTGAGAATGAGAGCTCAGTTATAAATCCTGCTGTCTTCTTGACGAAGACGGTCAGCTGGACTGAAAACTCAGCTGGCGGTGCGGAAAGTGGTGGTTTAAAAACTTAGCTCGTGTACTTAGGAAAACTCAGCTTGAAAATATTATCTATAAGTTTTCAGCTTAGTCAAGTTGTGCGGTTTTTGAAAAAAACACAGCTGGTCTGAGCGAACAGCTGAGTATGCAGTTTGATGAATATGATATATACTTGATGGAGTTAGTTCTTTAACTGAAAATACTGGAAATAAAGAATAGAAAAAAAAATCCGATATTTAACGTGGTTCGGAGAAACTCCTCCTACGTCCACGATCAGATAAACTGGCAATTCACTACCACTTGGTTTACGAGTACCAAGCAACTTCGCAGCTCGAACTTGAGCTGTGTTCTAACAGTTTACGGGCACTATAGAAGCCTAAACCTTTCAGTTTCCGGGTACTGAAGAAACCTTACAAACACTTGAATTTCGCGCTTCAAGCTGGCGTAACCTTAACCTAACCTTTCTGGGTAAAGAAGGGGTTAGGTTTTTGGGGTTCCAACTATGAACGAGTTCTTACAATGAAGAACTTTGAGTTTAAGTGAACTCGTTCGAAATCTAGGCTTTGGATATATAATGAATTCTACCTAGGGATGAGACAAAAAGCTGGGCAGTTTCTGAACTAGAAACACTATAAGATAAAGTGTTCTTCGAAAGAGTAAGAACTGTAGAGAGCTTTTGAATGCTTGAGAATTTCAGAAGATGAAAACTTGTAGAGCGTTTTTTGTTCTTGTTCCTGAAGTTGAAGACTGGTATTTATAGGTAGAGATTCAAAACTAGCCGTTGGAAGAGCCGTTTGAATCTCACCTACTCTCTGATCTTCTCGATCTGCCGTTGGGCGTATCTTCACCTGTCTTCATCAGTGTCAGATCCTAGGTTCTGCACTCTACGATGCTGATTTGTCAATCCCTCATTGGTCGAGGTAAATTGTCTTCCTCTGACATCGGGATTTGTTTTTTGACTTCAAGCTGGTTTTTGAATTTGGAGATGGATCTGCAACTCTGACTTGAACTGATGTCTTCAGAGTTGACATTCTTTTGGTCTGGACAGCTGGATTGGTTTAGCTGTATCTTCTTGGCTTTGACTCAGCTCGGTCATTCTTCAGCTTGATTCTGCTCAATTTTGAACTTTGCTCAGCTGGAAACCTCCTCAGCTAATATTTTGACTCTGGCTGGTAACACAGCTGGATCTTCTGCTGTCTTCAGCTTCCTTAACCTGAAAATTAGAAAATCTAATGCTCAAATAGGCGAGCTGGAAAGCACTACTTAGGTTGATGCAATCATCTACTCGGTTGGAGTCATTTGGGTTTTGGTATTAAATCAAAATAGAATTTTCTCAACAGGGTTGCTACATCCTCCCCTACTTAAAAAAAAAATCGTCCTTAAAATTACTTACCTTAGTCTAGGAAGTTGGGATACCTAGCCTTAATGTCATCTTCTTTCTCATGTGGCCTCACTCTTATCATGTCTACTCCACTAGACTTTGACTAGAGGAATCTCCTTATTTCTAAGCATGTGGACCTTCCTATCCAAAATCGATATAGGATGCTCCTCGTAAGATAAATCCTTATCCAACTCTAGCTTGACGTGGTTCACGATGTTGCTCGGGTCGTGAACGTACTTTCTCAAAGATGAAACGTAGAACACGTTGTGTATTGATGTTAGACTGGGTGGCAGTGCTAGACGATAAACTAACTCGCCAACTCTATCGAGTATCTCAAAAGGCCCGATATAACGAGGTCTTAATTTACTGCCTTTGCCTATTCGAAACACTCCCGTCATCGGCGACAACCTTAGAAATACTTTGTCACCGACTTCAAAATGAAATCTCTCCTCTTTAAATCGGCATATGACTTCTGCCTATCTTGAACTACTTTAAGGCGATCACTAATTTTACTAACCACAACTGCCGTCTCCTCCACTATCTCCGGTCCTAGAACTCATTTTTTACCGACTTTGTCCCAGTGCAGTGGCGACCGACACTTCCTCCCATACAAAGCTTCATGCGGAGCCATGCCTAAGAATGCATGATAGTTATTGTTGTAGGCGAATTCCACCAAAGGCAATTGTTTTTCCCAATTTTCTCCAAAATCCACAGCACATGCTCTCAACATGTGTTCTAGGGTCTGGATGGTCCTCTCTGATTGCCCGTCTGATTGAGGGTGAGACACCGTGCTGAAATTTAGTTTAGTACCCATGGCTACTTGTAGACTTTTCCAAAAGTTCTTGGATCTGAACCTTCAGTTCTTCTAGTTCCAGCGGCGCCATTCTGTACGGTGCCTTGAAAATAGGTGTCACTCCCGGAAGCAAGTCAATGGTGAATTCGACTTGTCGGCCAAGTGGAACTCCAGTCACATCCTCTGGAAAAACCTCCGGATAATCTCTGAATATGAGAATGTCCTCCATCTTTAAGTTAGGGAATGTGGTGCTCACCACGTTCACTAGAAAAGCTTGACATTCATTCTTCCTCAACATCTTGACAGGTTTTAAAGCAGAAATGATGTGAGGGGTTCTCCTTGTATTGCTGCCTCGAAAAGTGAATTGTTTTTTATTAGGGCGTTGGAAAATCACTTCTCGCTCACGGCATTTTGATGACCTCATGGTTTTCACTTAGCCAGTCCATACCAAGGATGACATCGAAATCCTTCATCTCTAGAATAAAAGGTTTGGCTTCTAATATTCTTTCCCCGATTGCTATGCTCACACCTTTGACCAAACAATCTATTTTAACATTTTTTCCAGATGGAATGCTCACCCTCAGAGGTTGAGCCTCTTCAATGCACCTCATATCAACTTTATCATAAAATTTTTTGGCAATAAACAAATGTGAAACACCAGAATCAAATAGTACTAGAGCAGGTGTATTTAGTACTGATAGGATACCTGACATATTCAGAGCATCATCATTTGTCTTCTCCTGATTCAAGGCATAGACACGTGCATTTCCTTTCTGAGTAGCATTGTTGTTGTTGTTGTTGTTGTTTCGCCCATTGTTGTTCCGCCCTCCATTGTTGACCTTGTTTCGTCCGCCGTTGTTGTTGTGGACACTTGAATTTTGACCATAATTTGGACAATTAGGAGCCATATGTCCTTCTTGGAAGCATCGGAAACAAACATTCTCTCCCATTCTGTCTAAAATGATAGCGGAAACATTTTGGGCAGAGGGGCTTGTTGGGTGCCCCGCCTTGATTGTTTCCTCCATTGGTCTTCTATCGCTTTTATGGTTGGAAATTCTTTTGCTAGTCTCGATCTTCCAAGCATTTCTTTCCACCAGATCCTGAGGGTTTAGAAACAGGATCCTCTAGCTTCAAGCGAGTAGTAACAACTTGAGCTCTCGCCGAGATTAGCATACTACGTTATGTTAAGTGTCACCAAGGGCCCTTCAATCTCATCACGCAGGCCATTCGCAAAGCACCGTGTCTTTTTCTCTTTAGTATCAACCAAATGGGAAGCATAATGAGCCAGCTGGGTGAACTTTCTCTTATACTCGAGGATCGTCATGTTTCCCTGCTCCAAATTCATCAAATCCTTTTTCTTCTGCCTGCGAAAGGGTTTCGAAAAGTATTTTACTAACAACTTTTCCTTGAATACTCTCCAAGTGATGGCTCTCAGTTGTTCCTCAGTAAGAGCAGCCGTCTCTAATTCCCACCAGTGGCCTGTTTCTTCCACAACTTGAAAGACTGCACATGTCACCTTCGCATGTGGTTGAAGATTCGTTCCATCTGACAAATTCAGTCCTCAGTTCCCAATGGTCCTTCGTTACCCTTCAGAATGGGTGGTGACATGCCTCGGAATTCCACAACTACTCCATTTCCACTTCCTTCCTGCTGCGGGTTAGGTTGCAGAGGAATTACTCACCTCAAAGCTTGAGCAAGCAGATTCGCAAAATCAGTCAGGTTGTTTTGGTTTGTATTGTCTTGATTTGAATTTCCCCCAGATTAGGTAGCTTCACTATTAGATACTTGTTCCTCTACAGTCCGCCTGTTTGCCCTTTATATGGCCATAGTCCTAATAAATTGCGCATTAACATAAGTAACACTAAACTTAACAAAAAAAAAGAGTTCTTTTATTCACTTGCAATGAAGAAACGAAGAAAAAAAAATAGTCTTAAAATAAAGAGAAGATAATAGCTCGAAGGAAACAAATGGAACATCCGAAGGAAAACAAAAATAATACTGTAAACGAATAAACTATCTAGACGCTACTCTCTATTGCTCTTCTTGTGGGGATCATTGTCTTGCAATCTCTCACATAGACGTCGTGCTTCCAATCATCTATAACGTCTAGAATAAATTTCTCAAAATCTATGATCCTTTCCCCATCCAAATTTGTGACAAGGTCATCAATAACTTCCAAAACTACCTCGCGCATTACGGTGGACATGAAAGCAAGAACTTGATTTGTTGCTTCATAGGGGTCTGGTGTACAGTTGCTCTGTACATCCTTTTCCAAAGGTCTAGTATTTCCGAAAATTGCACTTTCACTTCCATTTCATTGTTCCATTTCAGGTTGTCAAACTCGTCCAACAATTTCCATTCCAAGCTGGACGTTTTCCAGGCCAGCTGGTTCTTTGGAATTTTACAACCACATCTCATTCTAATTGTTTTCAGTAGTCTAACCATCTAAATATTTCGAGGATATAAAAGAGTATAACTTTTGGTGAGATAACTTCATAAAATATAAGAACAAAATGAAAACTTTGTACATTTTTCTCGGAGTGATGCGGCGGTGTGATGATGGTCTTAACTTTTATTACTCAAAAATCGATTTTATCTATAATTACTCAAAAGAAAGTCTACAGGATTGTAGACCCGCTCTGAAACCACACTGTAATACCCTAATTTATTCAATATTCAAAGGTACGTAGTTTATTACTAGATAATAAAAATAAATAATATTTGTCTCTGATTAACACGGAGAACTTAAAAGAGAAATAAAGTCAATATCGTTCGAAAATAAATGTTAGACTATCATGAAAAATCTTCTTATTCTTTGACCATTGACATACCGATCATCACCCGAGTCCTCTCCTGAGAAAAATAATAGTTTTGGGTTAATACTATAAACTCAGTGAGGTGTATTTATCCAAATTATATAAGTTACAACAATAAAATACATGGAAAATCTATCACTTTAATCACATCGCCTGCAAGCAATGTTTTACTGCCTGGTAGCCTGAAGGCTTAACTGATAGCCCGAAGGCTTTAACTTTACTGTCTCGTAGCCTGGAAGCTACAACTTCTTATACTAAACTAGCCCGAAGGCTCTGCCTGCATAACACATGTATATAAACTCCGTAAATTATATAATAAGGAGAAATATTAAATGCAACTTTAACACCACCTTAACCTTCTTGACTCGACTTGGAAAAACTTGTAAATTAAATAGTTAAATCATGCGCGCCGATCCATTAAATAATTATGAAAAATCATAATGCATGCTGTAAATAAAATAAAATTCACCGAATTAAATTTAATCAATCAACAAACTTAAAAATTCTTTATTTTCAACACATAGATATATATTTATTTAACGTATAGCTTATACTACTATATAGTAAACATGCACATAATATATATATATATATATATATATCTATATATATGTATATTTTCTCATAGAATACTTTATCATTTGAGAGAAACAAATATGACCACTTTCAATTGTATTATTAAATGAGAATGGTTTTTGACAACTTTATTATCTATAATAAGCAAAATCTAATACAACTATGGAAAGCAATAAAAGGTGTTCACATGCAAAAATACAAAGGCATAAAAAGTGCGGCCAAGCTATGTAGTAGTAAATAAATAAGTCGGCTACACTTTAATTTTGATAGACGAAAAAGGTTTTAAAAGAAAATAATAGAGTGCAGATGGTCAAGAAGAAAGTATCAGAAAAATCATAGATAAATGGAATAGATAAAAAGATTCAACTTACAGATAAGTAGGAAAACGAGAAAGATTGAGGGATATATCTCTATAAACTTAGGACTGAGATTTGAGTGTGAGAAAAAAAAATGAAAGTACCCTCTATTTATACTTGAAAATCCCATAAAGAGATAACCATGAAATACATTAGCTTTCTCTCCAAGAAAATCTGTAATCGATAGAATAAAGAAATTGAAAGAAGTTTGATAATCTTTACAAAGTCCTAATAGACTAGGAAATTTGGACGACACCCTTTTTAACCTTTATCCCTACATGTACCATAAGAACAAAATAAATAAATAGAAAAAGGTTTTAAATAGAATTAATAAATTGAACTTTATCTTTACAAATAAAATAATAATTTCAAGTGTTAAGTTTCAAAGAATTCATTTTATTCTCGTATACTATAGCATCCTAAATATCCTAGAATTCTAGATAGATTCTCTCCCCTTAATTGCTTGATAAAAATAGCTAGATAAAAAAAATTGTGCTTAAATAAAACTAAAATCTCTCAATTTTTAATCAAATTTTATTAGAAGATACATGAATTTTCTTTGGACTTAAAACATAATAATTTTTGGGCCATGCAAATTGAATAATATAAAATCATGCTTATGCTCATGCAATAATTCTAGGTGTGACTTATAAGACTTAAATAATTAATTGCATAAAATAATATTATATTAACTTTATGAGAGTAATGAAGCAAAAATAAATTTCTGGGTTGCTACAAGACCTGTCACTACTATATTCCTCGAAGCGTGAGGTGAGTCCCTTGTACAATAACCATGGTTTTATGTCTCATCACATTTGATGGGGAGATTATAAGAAGAGCCCATAACTGAGGTGGATCGTTGTATTAGTGTCACACGCTCTTGCCTCATCGTCCAAATCTACAAAACCTTTGAAGGTGTTGCTTATCTACTTGTCATTGTCATACTGGTCATTACTTCCCTGTACGCCTTGGTCTTTGTTTGACATGGTATGCCCTCACTAAGTGACGATCACCCGCTTGCCTTAGACAGACCATGGTTTTTGCTCAGATTTTTCCTAAACCATTAGATCCAATCGAAGACCCGACTGCCTCACGAATGTCTCAACATGTCAACACTTCATATTTCCAACCCAAAACTCACGAGGGAATTACTCACAAGACATTAAAGTAAATAACAAAATAATATAAAAGAGGAACATAAATAAACTTACAAAGTAAAGAAATGTTGGAACCAACTCCAATATGCCCAGGCTGTATGCCTTGAACGTGCGCTTGACAATGAATTTGAATGGAAAAATGTAAAGAACGGATTTTATAAACTAAGAAGAGTTTTCAGAGGAAAATGGTGTTAAAAAATGATAGATGATCATAGAAGATGATGTTTTGCCAGCCACAAATGTTGGACCTATATAGTGGAAAGGAATAAGAAATCCTAGCCTATTTTCTTAATTATCTCGATTTGATTGATTGCTAATTGAATGATTGTTAATTGATTGATTTTAACAGCTTCTTTCCTTCTTGGCTAGGATTTGGCCTTCCTTTATTGCCTCTGATCTTATTTTTTTTTCGCACAACACTTCCCATGCTCTTTCTATAATTAGCCACACATTTTGTCTCTTTAGCAGTCAGGTCATACGGGCACCAGTGTTCTCCAAATCATAATAGATTACTGCTTTGGATATGTCTCACAAAAGATGGTACACTTCGGGGACCATCGCTTCTCAGAAGATGGTACACTAAGGGATTCGTCGTCGGAGTAATCGCTGTCTAGGGGCTTCTTTAGTGCAACCGATTGGATTTTCTCGTATATGCCCATATTTGACTGATCTAGAGTATATACCCTTCACGGTACTTCTGTCTCCAATTTATTCGTTATTTTTCCCTATTTTACTCAAAATACACCAAAATAAAGAGAAAAAGATGAAGAAAAACAACAAAAGTCGCAGACGCATCAGCAGTCTGAAAGGACTATTCAAACCTTAGAGACTTAGAGATATGCTGTGAACTGTAACCCTCGATCAAGGAGGACATTGAAAAATGCATCTGTCGTTAGTCGAGTTTGCCTACGTACAACAACAGTTACCAAGAAACCATTGAAATGACACCGTCTAAAACTCTTAATGGAAAAAAATGTAGGTCACCACTTCATTGGAATGAAGTTGGTGAAAGGAAGATGTTAAGACCAGTGCTATTCCAAGAGATTATTGAGATTATTGAGAAAATTCGTCAAAGAATAAAGGAGGCCCATGCTTGACAAAAGTCTTGCTCTGATGAGCGCTGGACTGAACTAAGTTCCAAGTTGGAGACAAGGTTATTCTTAAAGTTTCACCTTCTAAAGGCATGGTACATGTTAACAAGAAGAGCAAGTTGCGCCCTAGGTTCATAGGACCCTTTGAGATCCTAGTAAGGATAGATCAACTTGCCTATAAACTCATGATACACCTAAGCTTAGAGAACGTGAATAATATTTTTCATGTTTCTCAATTAAAAAAGTATGTGTTTGATCCTAAACACGTTATTTGATACGACGATCTCGATCTTAACCCAAATTCAAGCTATGAAAAATGCCCCGAATGTATTATCGATAGAAAAGTCCACATGCTTAGAAATAAGCTAATTCCAATAGTTAAGGTCCAGTGAAAGCACCACGGGTAAGAGGAAGCAACGTGGGAGCTAGAGTCCAAGATGAAGGACTATACCCCAATTTTTATCCGTTAAAGGTACACAATTTCGAGGGCGAACTTATTTTAAGGAGGGTAGGTTGTAAAACTCCAACATTTTGGGCTAAAAATTACGTTCTAATTAAATGAAATAAAATAGAATAAGAATAGAAATAAATTGAATAATATAATGGTCACTTATTCCCGATAATTTTTAAAAATAATTTTATTTCAAATTATAAAGTCTAAAGGTTTCAAAGCTAAAGTTTATATTATTCATGCATTTGCAAAAGTACGAGCATTACATACTATATGACAATGTATGAGCCTTTCTGTCCAGCAACTCCCACTCCACCTGATCCATCTTCTCCGGTTTAGGTTTGAGAAGCTGATACAGATTTTTACCATAGAGATAATCCTCGATCTGCATCTTCTAGAAACTGAAATTAGATCCATTAAACTTCTCGACTACAATCTTCCCGTCGCTGCTCATCGTGATTGCTCCCACTAAACCCGAAGCTCTGATACTAGTTAGAAAATAAACAAGCACACACGCACTCATGAAAGCGCAAATAACACAAGAATTATTTATTCCAGTTCGATACGATGTGTATCTACGTCTGGGGCAATGCGAAGCCAGAATTTTCACTATATTTTTCGGATACAATTTACAATCGGAGAACAACTATATATATAGTAAATAACCGAAGCCTAATCCTAGTAAAATTAGGAAACTACGTAGGGCCCAAAAAATACATGTACGGCAACTTAAGCCGGAATCGTGGAATGATTCACTTCCTTTCAGGCTCCATACTCCAACAAAAATATAAATATGTCAATAATTTATTTTTGCAAAAAACCACGAAAATCAGTAATTATTATAATTTTAAAATTGGGAGTTATTAAAACAAAACGAAAAAATCACCCTATTTTGAAATTTGAGGATGTAGAAAATTATACCAATATTATATATCGTGTCGAATTCATAACTATTTCCAAAGGTTGTGTCGAACCGGCAAAGATCATGATTTTTTTGTATCAAATTCTTATTCCAAAACGTCTTTTTTACTTGCCAGAAAGTTCCATGTCCACATATAAAAATTCGAACCTACACTCCAGCCTCGATCGATTGATGGGAGAAATTTTAGGATGTTAAAAAACAAACAAATTGAAAGATTACATTTTAATTGCATAGATTTAAAATTTGTGTCTAATTTACAATCTTGATGAAATGTTGTACTTTTTAACCCAATTAACCTCATGTTTAAATAAAGCTAACCATTACTACCTAACCCAAGGATAAATAAAAACTTTTTAGAAATTGATTTGATGACATTTCAGGGCCTCCAAATGAATTAGATAAGAAAATTACTAATCCTTATTTCTAAACTTAAAATTTCATTCTTCACGTTGTCGTGTACTTAATCCTTATAATAGTCTAAATTTTCTACTCATAAACTAATTAGATACTGATGGTCCCGGAATGAGGTCTTCGGTGTAGAGGGAGGGGGGGTGAATACACCGAAGAGGGATTTTTGAAAACAATTGACAAATTAAAACAGAGTTAAGTGAGAGCTCAGTTATGAGTTCAGCTGACTTCTAAAGAAGGTGATCAGCTGGACTGATAACTCAGCTGGAAGTGCGGAAAGTGGTGGAAAGAAAAACTTAGCTCGTTCCCTTTACAAAATCTCAGAAAAACTTAGTTTCGGTTTTCAGTTAAGCAGGTTTGAAACAAATGCAGCTGGCTGGGTCACACAGCCAGAGAACTTAAGCTTTGAAAACTTGTGCTGTGCAAATGCGGTTAGTTCTTTAAATATAAAATGCAAAGACTTAATAAAGCAATAAAGAACACTGAATTTTAACGTGGTTCGGAGAGAGAACTCCTACGTCCACGACCAGGTTTTAGCTGGTAAATCCACTAAGGATAACCACTTGGTTTACGAGTACCAAGCAACTTCGCAGCTCTACCTCGAGCTGTGTTCTAACGATTCTGAACGCCTTTGTAGAAGCCTATCTCTTTTCAGTTTTTGGGTACTGAACTACCTTACACTCGAATTTCGCACTTCGAGAGGGCGTAACCTTGACCTAACCTTTTCTGGGTAAAGGATGATTTTGGTTTCCAACTTTGAACGAGTTCTTACAATGAAGAACTTTGGAAGATGAACTCGTTCAGATCTAGGCTTTGGATTTACAATGATTTCTGCCTATTGATCAGACGAAAAACTAAAGCAGTTTCTGAAAGTAAACACTTAAGAATTTAAGTGTTCTTCAAAGAGTTAGATAACTGCTGGAGAGCTTTTTAAAACTTGAGAGATTCAGAGAGGTTGAAAGCTTGCAGAGAGTTTTTCGTGTGTGATTCTGAGGTTGAAGACTGGTATTTATAGGTAAAGATTCAAATCTAGCCGTTGGAGGAGCCGTTTGAATCTTACCTACTCTCTGATCTGTCGATCTGCCATTGAGTGTATCTTCACCTGTCTTCATCATTGTGTCAGATCCTAGGTTCGCCTTTCTAGGATGCTGAGATGTCGATCCCTCATTGGTCGAGGCATATTGACTTCCTTTGACACCGGGATTTCTGTCTTTCGAGCTGGTTTTTGAATTTAGAGCTGGATTGGGTAAACTGACTTGAAGTGACGACTTCAGAGTTAGTTCCTTTTTTTTGTCTACTCAGCTGACTCTTTTAGACTTGAGTCAGCTCAATATATTCAGCTCCGTTGGATCTCCTTGGCTGGATCCATTCTTCTTGTCTTGAGAGTCAGTCTGACTCAGCTCAGTTTTTGAACTCTGTTCAGCTAAGAAACCTTTCAGCTGACTTTGGGTCCAGCTGTTTACTCAGCTGGGTCTTCTTTCGTCTTCAGCTTCCTTACCTGTAAACTTAGAAAATCTAAGGCTCAAACAAGCGAGCTGGAAAGCTTAACTTAGGTTTGTACATTCATCTACTAGGTTGGAGAACAGTTGGGTTTTGGAATTGAATCAAAACTCTAGAATTTTCCTAACAATTTCCCCCTTTTTGATGATGCCAAAACCTAACTGAGAAAAACAACCTACTTCCCCCTAAATGAGAAAGTGGGTTTCAAAATGATAAGAATATTTCAGAAGATTAAATTCAGAGTTCAGTGCTTGGACAAAGAGTTATTGTCATCAGGGTGAGCTTGAGAGCATAAACATTTTAGTTTTATTAATCCACAAAGATGATTACAAGAATTACAGGATTAACAAACTGACAAAATAGACAAAATTAAATCCCAGTTGGCTGGGTCTTCATTTCTGCTGCTGCTGCTTCTTCAATCTATCTTCTTCCAGCTGCTCATCTGTTCTCAACCTGTACCGGTTGAATATCATCTGTTCCAGCTTCCTGTATTCTTCTTCGTTGTTTACCTTGGAAATTTTTCTCCTGATTGCCCATCTATTTACTTCTGCGATAATTTTCGATTTGTCAGGAAGATGAGTTCCAGGTATCAGCGGAGGCTGGAGATGATACAGCTGGGGAGCAGTGAATTGGATCTTTGCGGTACTTGCAGCATTGAAGAATGCTTTCGCAGTCATCCTGTCTTGATGAAAAAGCTCATTGAGATGCATCTTGAAAGCAACATCTGGGGCGTATTAGGCTAAGCTCCCAGATAGTAGTAATCTTCAATGAACTCAAATTTTGTATGTTCCCAGTCGTCGTTTAACTCTTCTGGGATCCATTCATCTGTTCTTCTCCAGTTCATCGGCATCTGAGACTTTTTCTTTGCTGCTCTTAAGCTTGCTCTTTTCTTCTTCTGCTTCTTTTCTTCGGCATTGAGAAAACTTTCTTTCTTCTTTTGCTGCTCTTGAAAGCTTTTCATCTCTTGCTTTTGTTGATTCACAAAGTTGCAGAGCCATTGAGTATCATTGAACTGTTCTGGCGTGGTTCCACTAGCTTTGGCAAGAGGGATGATCATTTTGCTCCATTTTCCTTTCCGTCCAGCTAGTTCTTCTGCATCCAGCTCAGCAACAACTTCATCAATCTCAGACTGTATCACTTGGATTTTGTCTTCAGCTACAGCTTTCCCTTTGCCCGTCCTTGATGTTTTCTCTTGTCATTACCTTCCCCCTTTTTGGCATTAACAACAAGAGCATAGGAGAGATTGACAACTATCTCATTCAGCTGGGCCAGGGCTTTGTCAGTATCAGCAATCTTGGTTGAGTTGTCTGCTGTGACGAGATTGAGCTGTGATGTGCTGTTGCTTCCAGCTTTGAACTGATTGTCCAGCTCCTTGTAGAGATTGAACAGCTGGTGAATGTCAGTTCTGTTGGAGAGCTTCCAGCTGGCTGGATAAGTCGTTGACGCTGCTTTCCAAAGGAGCTTGGAGGTTTGAGATGATCTTAGGGACTCTCTTCTCTAGATGATTTGACTGATCAATTTGTTGAGAAACGAGAGATTGCCTGAGATCTTGACTGGTGCTTTCCTGTAGATTCTGGGCAAATATGTGGACTTCATCAATGGACTGTCCATTACACTGAACTTGCCATTCTACAACTGTGATGCGCAGAAGGTTGTCAACATTTGATTTGAGTCTATCCTGGAATAGGATTTCCTCAACTTGTTTGGCGATCTCATCCTTCATTGCATCAGAAAGCACATTAGGATCCGACTGGGTCCCGGATTCGACTTGGCTGGGGTTTACTGCCTCGATCTCGACCAGTGAGCGAGTGTCATCGGCATCTGGACTTTGTGGGGCAGTTTCGGTAGGCTCAACTGTTGCATTAGTTGGCCCTTCGTCAATCATTATTGCCTCAGCTGTGTCGGCAGGGACAGCTTCCTTGGCAGTCTCAACTGGAACAATCCAGCTGAGATTGTGTAGGTAAGAGGTGGCTCTTGAGATGACCTCCTCAGAAGGTGGTACTTCATCCTGTTCAACCTTTTGGGTGAGGATTTGGATCAGCTCGTCTTGATGCTCAAAAGCATCCTTAAGACTTCCAAATCCAAATATTTCTTGTAGAGCTGCTTCTTCGGCTTTGAGCTTATCAAAAGTGTAGAACTCCACAAGTTCTTCATTTGCGTACCAAGTAGCCATCTTGGTAGCTAGATAAAATTTGAAGTCGCTGACGGCGACTAATGCGGCGGGTAGAGAAGCAAGAGAAGGAAATTGTTGCAGTGCGCTCTTTATTCCTTGAAGCCTGAGGTCCTCGAACCTCATGATAGTGGCAGCACGTGCAACGGCTCTGGGACTGAGGATTTCGATTTCCTCAGAGGAAGAGGGGCTAGATGGTTCAGTTTGGTTTTTATCATCCAGCTGCAAAGGATCGTCAGCTGGATGGGGCTCTTTAGGTGAGCTGGGTGCTGAGAATTGGATGGTTTCAGGTACAGAAGAAGTAGGAGAGGGTGCTGGGTGGGGTACATGAGGATGAAGAGGAAGGAGAAGAGAGTGTTGTTGAGGAGGAAGGAGAAGAGAGTGTTGTTGAGGAGTTCCAGCTGATGTGAGATCAGCTGGAGCGGGTTGTGAGGATGCTTGAAGAATTTGGCGAAGGGGAATAGCATCCTCCGGGTCAAGGGGGGGACAGGAGAGGCTGAGGGAGTGGATTCAGATCCAGCTGGCTTATCAGCTTGCTTCTCTGCTGTCTCCTCAGCTGGCTTGCTGGCTGCCTTAAATTTGAGCTTCTATTTGGCAGGAGGAGATACAGCTGGCTGAGATTCCTCCGGCTGCTTCCTTTTCCCGGCTTGAGAGGGAGAGGCAGTCTGCTGCTTTGTCTCCTGCATCTTCTTCTTCCCTTCGGGGGCTGCTTTCTTCACCAAGTCAGAGAGCTGACTCTGCTTTTCAAAAAGAATTTTGGACACAGGAAACTCTTCTGTGTCGTGCCACTTGATTTGCCGTCCAGTAGTGTAGTGTTCTATTATGCACGCCACCTTGGTGCATAGATAGATTGTCTCCCTACAGCTGTACCCGGTAAAGCTGTCATCTTCAAAATGAATCTTCTTCGACTCTTTCTCCAACTTTCCCATGAAGAAGAAGAACCAATCCACAGGATCATTCCTGAGGATGGCTATCATTGGCTTCAGCTTGGGTATGCAGATCTCTCCTTGAGATCCAGCGATACCGAGGATGCACTTCTGGGTGATATCCAGAAGTAGTCTGAATTTGGGCTTGAGCAGAAGCTTGGACATGCTCGCCCTGTAGGGTTCCGGTTTGACCAGCATCTGGTCCAGTTCGGCCTGAATCTCTTCTCTGGTGTAGTTATCTGAGGAGCGGTCCCCAAGAGTCTTTAGTCCGAACATCTTGCTCAACATCCGGTAGATGTTGATGTCGACATCCCAAGGAGTTGTATGCCCTGTCTTTTCCTTGAGATGAAGAGTGATGTTGGAGCGGAGACGTTCATCTCTGTTCGTCGTCTCCATGAAGAATTCTGCCACTTCCCGGCAGAAGATGTTCTTCGGTTGTGCAGTCGCCCATTGCAGTAGGCCGGCTTTCTCGATGAGATCCAGCACCTCCTGGAACTTTGAGTTCTTGTAATTCTTGAGAGTTAAGCAACTCTCAAAGTGAAGCTTTGACATGAGATTTTTAGACTGGTTTGCTCCTGGTATTATCTTCTTTGGTGCCATGATCTTTTTCTGTGTTGAAGAGTTAGAAGATACAAGAGAAAGGAATTTTGCAGAAAGATAAGCAAGAATCGGTTATAGAGAATTTCAGAGATAAGAAGAAAGTATGGTGACGATTTGCATATCTTTGATATATATATATATCAACCACTTATTTTGATGAACGGCTGAGATCCACTACACGTTAAGTGACGTGCGTAAAAAGAGTGTAGGTCACGCGCGCTTGAAGTAGTCCAAACGTTCTGACTTCTGCCTCGACTTTCCCGAGCTACAGTACCCTGCATGCTTTTCATTAAATGCGATGGGATTCGATTGGATGGATGGCTTATTGACTAATTCATCTAAGGAATGTCTGGGTATTTGAATTAAATTCAAATAATTTTATCCGTAAATAGCATATTCCTCAGGGAAATAAATGAAAGACTGCAAACCTGTCAGCTGATCTTTGTAGTCAGCTGATACCTCGGCTGTGTTTCTTTATGTTGAGTTTCTCCTTCAGTTTTATTATCCAGCTGAACTAGATTCCCCCTCAGCTGGTTTTCCTTCTTGAAATGAGTTTACGAGCCGACTAGGTCTGGATTCTTCCAACTTGATAACCCAAAGGTATCCGGCTGAGTCTTATTCCCCCTCAGCTGGATGAAGTCCCTTCATCTGGATTAAGCAATCCAAGCCATCCACACAACATTTTGAATCTTGCTTCCATCAGAGGCTTTGTTAAAATGTCAGCTCGTTGGATATCTGTGTGAATTTTCTCAACAATGACGTCTTTCTTTTCCACGTGATCTCTGATGAAGTGATGTCGAACGTCAACATGCTTACAGCTTGTGTGAAGGACTGGATTTTCAGATATTGCAATAGCACTTGAGCTATCACAGAAGATTGGAACATGACCAGTTTTCACTTCATAGTCATCAGTTTTCACTTCATAGTCATCCAGCTGATGCTTCAGCCAGAGAATTTGAGAGCAGCCGCTTCCAGCTACCATATACTCCGCTTCAGTTGTAGATGTAGCGACACACGTCTGTTTCTTTGAAAACCATGATATCAACTTGCTTCCTAGGAACTGACATGTTCCTGAAGTTGATTTTCTATCTAATCGATCTCCAAAGAAAGTCCGAGTCCGAGTATCCAAATACCGCAAATTATCTTCAGCTGGATACCACAGCCCAACGCTCTGAGTACCCTTTAGATATTTGAGAATATTCTTGACTGCTTGCATATGTGCCTCCTTAGGATCAACTTGAAATCTGGCACATACTCCGACTGCAAATGATATATCTGGGCGGCTAGCTGTGAGATACAGCAGGGAACCAGTTATCCCTCTGTATTTGTTGGGATCCACTAGTTTTCCTTCGGTTCCAGGTTCAATCTTCCAGTTGGTATTCATAGGGATCTTCATCGTTTTGCTGGATTGAATTCCATATTTGGCGATCAAGTCTTTCACGTACTTGGATTGATTTATGAATATTCATTCTGCTGATTGCTTGACTTGAAGTCCTAGGAAGAAACTCATTTCTCCCATCATCGACATTTGGAATTGTTTTGACATCATCTCTCCAAATTTTTCACATAAGACAGTTGATCTTGAGCCGAAGATGATGTCGTCTACATAAATTTGGACAACCAATATATCTTCACCCAGTTTGATTGTGAAGAGGGTTCTGTCGACTGAACCTTTCTTGAATCATTTGGATACAAGAAATCCTGAAAGAGTGTCATACCAAGCTCAAGGTGCTTGCTTCAGACCATAAAGCGCCTTCTTTAGCTTGTAAACTTTGTTTCCTTCTACTTCAAATCCTGGAGGTTGTTCTACGTAGACATCTTCTTTGATTTCCCCATTCAGAAATGCACACTTCACGTCCATTTGGTATACTTTGAATTTGTGATGTGAAGCGTATGCAAGGAATAATCTGATGGCTTCCAATCTTGCTACTGGATCAAATGACTCTTCAAAGTCTATTCCTTCTTGCTGTGTATAACCCTTGGCGACTAATCTCGCCTTATTTCTGATTATTACTCCAAGAGTATCCAGCTTGTTTTTGAATATCCATTTCAGTCATATTATTTTGACTCCTTCTGGTCTATCGACCAGTTCCCAGACGTAGTTTCAGAGAAATTCATTCAGCTCTTCTTGCATTGCATTTGTCCAGGGCACACTTTTTAAGGCTTCGAGTATTGTTTGGGGCTCTGGAACTTGAGCTACATAACATGCCATGAGAGCTGTGTCTTCGTCGAAGACGGTTAGTTCTAGCTCTACTGAGACTTGAGCTTCATTAGCTGCTTCTTGAGGGTTTGATGACGGGTTTTGAGCAAATGAATTTCTTGTTCTAACTCTGTCTGAAGGTTCTCCAATTATTGCTGAAGCTGGATGATCTTCGATCCATCTTCGTCTTCTTCTAATTTCTTCTTCTAGCTCATTGATGCTTGTTGTTGCTAAGTCACGTCTTGCTTAGAGATGTTCTGGAGTCATATCCTGAGACTCGTTCTGATTTGAATTAGAATTAGATTGATCTTGAGGCGTAGACTGAGTGAATTCAGCTGGAGAGGGAGCTGGGGAGTCAGCTGGGTCTTGATTTCCATCTGGCGGCATTCCCCCTTGGTCTGATACTTGGGATCCCTCTGGATTTTCAGCTGGTTGATTTACCTCTGCTGAATTGATTTGAGGTTCTCCAGGTTCATCATCCCAAATCAATGGTTCGGCTAGATTCCGGATTCGAATTTCTTGAGATCTTGTTTGAGCTGGATAGGTGTTTGATGTTCCAGCTGTGTTTCTTTGTTTGATAGACTCTCTGAATTCGAAAGATGTTTCATCAAAGGTGACATGAGGGGTCACTTCGACTGTTTGTGTTCTCCTGTTGAAGACTCTGTAAGCTTTACTTACAGCTGAGTAGCCAAGGAATACTCCTCGGTCAGTTTTGGCGTCGAACGTCTTCAGCTGGGTTTTCCCATTATTTAGGATATGGCATTTTGAACCGAAAACCTTGAAGTACCCGATGAAGGGTTTCCTGTTATTCCATAGCTCGTACGGAGTCTTTTCTTGTCTGGATGTGAGTAGCGATCTATTCTGAGTGAAGCAAACTGTGTTGATTGCTTCAGCCCAGAATTTCTTTGGAATGGCTGAGCTTGCTAACATTGAGGTAGCTGCTTCTTTGAGTGTTCTGTTTCTTCTCTCAGCTACACCATTCTGCTGAGGTGTACGTGCAGCTGAGGTTTGATGTTGTACTCTGTTCTTCTCACAATATTCATATATAGTTTCATTCAGAAACTCAGTTCCTCGGTCTGATCTAATCGAGATAATTTTACATTCCTTTTGAGTCGTCAACCTTTCCAGCAGGGCCGACAGCTTGGATCTTGTTTCGCTTTTCTGGTACAGGAATGAAACCCATGTGAACTTGGAGAAGTCATCCACTACGACCAGAGTGTATTTCCTATCGTTGAAACTCGCTGGTGTTACTGGACCAAAAAGATCCATGTGAAGAAGTTGAAGAACTCGATCAGTTGAGGGCGTCGGCTTGAGAGAAAATGAAATCTTTGTTTGTTTTCCTTGTTGACAAGCACTACAAATATGACTCTTGTCATAAACTTGATCTGGAATTTCATTAGCGAGCTGATTTCTGGCCAACTTGTTGATTGTCTTGAAGTTAAGATGATTCAGCCGTCTGTGCCATAGCCAGCTGACTTCATTGCTGCTTTTTAATACAAGACAAGTGTCTGAAGGGCTGCTATTCCAGTCAGCAAAGTATATGTTAGCTTCTCTTTTCCCTCTCAGTAATACCTGCTTGGTTTCCCTGTTTTTCACTGTACATCCCTATGCATCAAACTTGACAAAAAAACCATTGTCGCAGTGATGGTCCCGGAACGAGGTCTTCGGTGTAGAGGTGGGGGGTGAATACACCGACGAGGGATTTTTGAAAACTTTTAACAAATTAAAGCAGAGTTGAGTGAGAGCTCAGTTATGAATTCAGCTGACTTCTAAAGAAGGTGGTCAGCTGGACAGATAACTTAGCTGGCTGTGCGGAAAGTGGTGGAAAGAAAAACTTAGCTCGTTCATTTTACAAAAGCTCAGAAACACTTAGTTTCAGTTTTCAGTTATGCAGGATTGAAAATAATGCAGCTGGCTGGGTCACACAACCAGAGAGTTGAAGCTTTGAAAACTTGTGCTATGCAAATGCTGTTAGTTCTTTAAATAAATATGTTGGGAAAATTAATAGAGTTTTGAAGTGATACCAAAACCCAGCTGACCCCAACCGAGTTGATGTTTGCTCAAACCCAAGTGTTTTTTCATCTCACCTGTTTGAGCTTATAGAGTTTCTAAGTTCAGGTGGAATCGCTGAAGACAGCAGAAGACCCAGCTGAGTACACAGCAGGGTAAGCCAAGTCGAGTGATAAGTAACGTTATCCAGATTCAAGACGATAAAGTTCTTCCAGACACAGCTGTAGGAAAGACCCAGCTCGTGTGACAACTCAGCTCTACGTCAAGACCCAGCAGAGTTCAAGACTCAGCTCAGCGTCAATGATCCAGCAGAGTTCAAGACAGCTCAGAGTCACCAACACAGCAGAGTCGAAGTGAACTTTAGATAAAGTCAGATCTGATCTGGACCATCAGGAACTCGACACCTCAGCACCTAGAAGTCAAACCTAGGATTGCTTTATGAGGAAATCAAGGAAGAAGACAAGTCAATCCTGTCAGAAGTTAGGTAGAAATTCAGAACGGCTCTTTCCAACGGCTAGTTCTAATCTCTCCCTATAAATAGAAGTCTTCTTCATCATCAGAGAGAGAGGAGTGACGAGAGAATATATTCAAGAGAGATCAACATACTTCATTGAAGGAAGTCTAACCAAAGATCAGGAGATCTCTCAGAAAAGCTTCAAAGATCCAGCAGCCTTCATACTTATGAGTGATTATTTATTCTCAGGCTGCTGAAGCTCTCTCCCACAAGTATCTAGGCATATAATCCTTCCCATCTTAAGCCTAGTTTGAACGAGTTCATCATACTCAAAGTTCTTCATTGTAAGAACTCGTTCATAGTTGGAAAACCCCCAAACCCAAACCCAGAAAAGGTTAGGTAAAGGTACGCCTGCTCGAAGCGCGTAATTCGAGTGTTGGTTCTGTAGTACCCGTAAACTACAGGTTAAGCTTCAGCTGTGCCCGTAAACAGTCTGGTTACGTTTCGATACAGTACGCATAAACTTGTATCCAGCTTGAGGAACCAAGCTGCAACGCTTGTTGACTGCGCGAAAAGTCAGTGGTATCCTTAGTGGATTACCAGAGGTTTCTGGTCGTGGACGTAGGAGTAGTTTCTCCGAACCACGTTAAGTTGCTTTGTTCTTTCATGTTTATTTATGCATCCAGCTAACCCTTCATAAGCATTATTTCAAGCTGCATAAACTGATTAACTGAAAAGAGAAACTAAGTTTTGCAATTTATTTGAAGCAACAGACGGACTTTCCAAAATCCCACCACATTCCGCACGGCCAGTATTTGTCGATCGTCGTCTTCCAGCTGGATCTAACACTGCCAGCTCACTCAAAAGAGTTTTAATTGGAAAAGTTTTTAAGCCTTGGTGTATTCACCCCCCCTCTACACCAAGGTATCCGTCTTGGGACCATCAATTGGTATCAGAGCAGTGGTTCAAAAGATCACTTTTTCTGTGTCAAGTCTGCCTCTTTGCTGATAGTGGTCACCTGAACAGATCCTTCAAAGTTTCAAATTTATTTTTATCATTATATTGCATACTGTCATGGAATCTTCCCTGTGCAGGAATCTTCCGACATTCTCTGTCGATGATTATCAGATCTGGAAGTTCCGACTCAAAAGCTTTCTGAGTGCGCATCACGACATGATGTGGGATGTTATCACTGACGGACCCATCATCATCATGAAATCAGAAAGATAAGCAAAAACCATACCTGGAGCTGAACTAGTACTCCGGCAAGTTGTGAAGCCCAAAAGGGAGTACTCTCCAGAAGAAAGAAGACAAGCTGGTTTGGACAGCTACGCTCGCAACGTCATCTCCTCAACGGTGACGAATGCTTATCTCAGCAAGATCATCAACTGCGAGACTGCTAAGGGGATGTGGGACACTCTAGCCAAGCTGTGTGAAGGCTCAGAGGAAATTCAAGAGAACAAATTCTCAGTTGCATGCCAGAAATTCGACAATTTCAAGCAACTCCCCTATGAGTCCATCGATCAAATGGAGCTCAGATTCTCCAACCTCGTCATCGAGATCGAGACGATCCGAACTGGAAAATATACAGTTCGAGACAAGAACTTGAAAGTTCTTTCGGCTCTCTCCTCAGAATGGTGTACACACAAAGTGGTTCACCAAAGCAGAACTGATCTTGGTAGAATGGAGACGGAAAAATTGTTCTCCATCTTGAAGGCCAACGAATTTGATCTGGGGATCACAAGAAGAGATTCATCCAGCCAAATGAATGAAGCAGAGCTGAGGATCAAGCCGAGAAAAGAAGCTCAATCAGCTCAGCTTGGAAGGACCAACAAAGAGCTCAGATTTATGAGCAAAGAAGATTTGAACGAAGAAGTTGCCATGCTTGTACGAAGCATTAATCAGCTGGAACAAAGCAAGGAAAAGTACAAGAATATCGTGAAGGTTCATCACGACAAGCAACTCTACCCAAAGAGCAACCCAGCTGAGTCATTCTCCCGGAGAGAGGATAAAAGGATCGAATCGAGCGAAATGGATGATGATCAAATCTCCTTCTCCGACTCAGATGAGGATGATTGCTCTGATTAAGATGTCTGAAACATCTTATTGAATCAACCGATGAAGAAAATAAAGAAACCCTAGTACCAATGGGTACGACAATGACGTGAAATAAAGATAGCTGGATACAAAACTGAAGATTCAGCCAGTCATACAGCTGAGTACATTGTCTCAAGAGATGATTAGAGAAGCAGCATATGAATCAGCTGAATTTGGGACAGCTGTCTACTTGCTATACAAACTGAGATCTCATCAAAGAAATGAACTGATGTAGGATGCAGCTGAAGAAAAAGCCACCTACTATCAAATCAAGGGGGAACTCTACGTAGCTGGAAAGAGTGCAAATTCAAGTAGAATACCCAGCAGGATGCACTCATCAAGAAGATTCAGCTGGAGTCTTCAGCCGAAGAGAAACCTGATCCAGTGGTAAAATCAAGATAATTCTCTAATCTAGCTGACAACTTAGAAAGCATCCAAGAGACTTCTCAACATCTGAAGGAATCCATTGTTGGGAAAATTCACACAAAAGCCCAAACTGCTGAAATCCAAGTCAAAATGATGTGTGAACTATTTGGACTGCTCAATCCGGGTGAAGAAAAACCATCCTAGTCGAAGAGCTAAAGGGAACTCAGCTGACTAAAATTCAAGCAAAATCTTCAAATACTCAGCTGAGGAAAACTGTCAATCAAGCAAAGGAGAAGACCGCTGTGATATCAGCTGGATACTGTGTCCAAGCTGACCGGTTTGTGTCTCATGCAATAATTGCTCTGAGGAATATGCTATATAAAGTCCAATTATTTTGAATTCATATGTTAAGCGGACAGACATTCCTTAGTTAAATTGTTTGATAAGTTTTCTTTCCCATCGCATTAATTATAAAGTCTGCATAGTACTGTAGCACGGCAGGATCGAGGCAGAACGTCAAACGTTTGAAATACCTCACGCGCGGTTGAAATACACTCGCCGAAAACACGTCAGCAAAACGTGATGAGTGAATCTCTCCCAGCCGTTGATCAGAATTTTAACTGATTCAATCTCAACCGTTGACCCTATGGCAGTTGATATATATGGAAAAGATACGCGAATTCTTTCTTCCTTCATCTTTATCTCTGCAAATTTCAAAGATTCAAAATCTTCATCTATTCTCTGCAAGTTCTTCGCACAATCAAATTCACCAAGTTGCAGAAATGGCCCCCAAGAAATCAATCGCAGGGATGAACCAGCTTGAAGCTCTAATGACAAAGCTATCATTTGAGAGTATTCTGTCAACCTCCAACCTCCATATTTCAGAGTTAAAAGAGATGGTGGATCTAGTTGCAGACTCCGGACTCCTGCTGTGGGCAACCTCCATGCCCAAGCTTTTGCTAAAGAGAGATGCCGCACTTTTCTACCTCAACATTATTGACGAAGACGGCTTCTACTCATCTTCATTTGACATGAGCGTCAAAGGCGAAGACGGAAAGTTTGATACAGCAACCGTCACCATCAAACTCAATAAGATGCTACGAAAGGTGTTCAACCTACTCAGAGAAGGAGGATTCATCCCAGATGATTACAGCCGTGAAGAAGTGGATGAATTCCTCAGCAGAGAGATGCTTATCTCCCCAGAGCCGTACAGAGCAAGCATGTCAAAGCTCCTGCTCAAGCTAAAGTACAGGCTGCTGCTGGATATTACACAAAAATGCATCTTAGGGATAGCTGGATCTCAAGGAGAGATCAACATTCCAAAACTCAAGCCGATGATTGTCATGATCAAAGGCACAAACGTCAACTGGTTTGATTTCTTACTCAACCGACTGGTCAAGGAGTCAGAGAAGATAAAGTTCAACTCCACCAGGACGACGTTTTCAGCTTCAGAGCCACTGTATCTCTGCTCCAAAATTTCTTTCTTAATAGAGCAAGAAGTGAAAGGGCACACAGTAAAGTGGGCTGATTCAGAAACCTTTCCAGAAACGAAGATTCTTTTCCAAAGAATAAATCAAGTCAATGATCTTCTGAAGAAGCAGCATGCTGTGAGTAAAAGCAAGAATTTGGAAGGAACAGAGGCGAAGTTCAGTGAGAAGAAACAAAGAAAGAGGAATGACCCTAAACCAAATTGGAGGTCCAAACGAGAAGAAAAAGAAAACAGCTGTCATTCCAAGTCAAGCAATGGTGATTCTCTCCCACGGCCCGGTGTCGGCCTTCGATCAATACGGATCAAACATCCTGGCCGAGATGGGATTGAATGATGGATTGTCATCCAGCTCAGAGGACGAGCTGGATAATCCAAGAAGCTCACCCCAGCCCTCACCTCCTCACAGCTCTCCGCCGAAACAGCCTTCCCCTCCACCCAGCTCTCCAACCAAAGAGCCATCTCCTGCAAGAGAGCAAGAAGATATTCAACTGGCTGAAGCTCCTTCACAGCCAGCTGACACCCATGCTGAACCCTCTTCCACGAATCCCAGCTCACCCCCAAAACAACCATCACCCAAAGCTCAAATTCCCACGCAGTTGGCTGATACTTCTTCACAGCCAATTGTGAACCCATTTGAACCTATTCCTCAAAACACCTCAGGATCAGAAGAGAGTGATTCTACTACCTCTCCTTCACTCAACTCTACTGGCTCAGCCTTTATAGAAGCCATGTACGAGGACTTGCGCATTGCAGGGATCAAGAGTGTTCTAACTCAGCATCCGATTCTGGCGCACCTACCCATTGCCCTCGTCAAAGTTAGAGATCTCAAGTTCTATCTGGCTACCAAGATGGCAACTTGGTACCAGAATGAGCAGCTGATAGAGACTTTCTCCTTTGAGAAATTGAAGACGGATGAAGCACGCCTCCAGCACACATTTGGCTTTGGAAGCTTGAAGGATGCATACTTACACCAGAATGATCTCATCAGAGGAATTATAGAAGTGTCTCAGCAATATCCCAAGCCGCACCCAGCTGAAGTCTGGGAATATGCCAACAAGCTTCTTATAGCAGTGGGATGGGAGACACATTCTGGAGCTGACAATTCTAAAGAAGTCTCAGCTGAGTTTACCAAGGAAGCTGTACCTGATGAACCAGCTGAGGTAATGATCATTGAAGAACCAGCTGTTGCATCAACTGAACTGTATGTTCGCCCCACGAGTCCAATTGCCGATGACACTCGCTCACTGGTCGAGATCGAGGCAGTAAAACCCAGCCAAGCCGAATCCGGAACCCAGACGGATCCTGTTGAGCTCTCTGATGCAATGAAGGACGAGATTGCCAAACAAGTCGAGGAAATCCTTTTTCAGGATAGACTCAAATCAAATGTTGATACCCTTCTGCGCATCACAGCTATAGAGTCGCAAGTCCATAGCAATGGACTGTCCATTGACGACGTTCACAGATTCGCTCTGAATCTGCAGGAAAGCACCAGTCAAGATCTCAGGCAATCTCTTGTTTCTCAACAAATTGATCAGTCAATTCATCTAGAGAAGAGAGTCCCTGAGATCATCTCAAACCTTCAAGCTCCACTGGTTGACGACATTGCAAATCTTTCAAGCCAGCTGGAAGCTCTCAAAAAGACCACTCTCTCCAACAAATACGACATCCGCCAACTCTTCAACTTATATAAAGATCCGGATGCTCGGTTCGTAGCCGGAAGAAAGAAGAATGCCCAGCTGAATCTCGTCACAGCTGACAACTCAGTCAAGATCGCTGATGTTGAAGGTATTCTCTCCAAGCTCAGCGCAACAGTTGCCAACCTCTCTGCCTCCCTTGTTGATAATGCCAAAAAGGGGGAAGATCAGAATGAAGCTGGAAAAACAAGTGAGAGGGAAGGCGCCAAGGGAACTGTGCGGCAAATTCGAGGGAAATCGACGATTTTGCCAAAGAGCTGGATGAAGAAGAGACAGAGCCAACTGCTCCAGCCAAAGCAGTCAAAGAGACATGGAGAGAGAAAATGGTTGCTCTTGCCAAAGCATGTGGACACAAGCCTGAAGAATACAAAGACTATCATTGGCTGTGTAACTTCCACAACGAGCAAAGAAAAGAAATGCAAGAGCTGGATAAGATCATTAAGAAGAAAGCTGAATCGCTCAAGCCTGCTGAGAAAAAACAGAAGAAGAAAAGCGAGCTACGAGCAAGCCAAGAAGAAACAAATCCAAGCAGCCTCAGCTGACAAGAAGAACCCAAAAGATATCAATGAAAACTGGAAAAGATGCAAATCAGAATTCATCAAAGAATTCTACTACTTGAATCGATTCAAAGGCATGGATCCGTGTCGCTTCCAGGACTATTTCCTCGAACTTCATGAGACAGATCAAATGATGGCAAGATTAATTGCCCTATATGCCAAGAGTAACAACATCCGGTGAAGGCTCCAAAAGTCAACAACCTAAAGCCTCCATTTCTAGCCGGAACGAACCTTCGACAAGGTCCAAATCATCAAAGAAATTAATCAACCGGGCTGGTGAAAGAGGAATTTCAAAATCGAAGAATCAAGCTGAATGGAAGAAATTTGGAAGAGTTCATCTTCAATAGATATGGTCTAAAGACTGACCATCAGATTGATGAACAAAGGAAGCAGCAAAGCTGAAGACCCAGCCAACTGGGAATTTTATCTTTGAACTTTTGTATTTAGATAATTGTAAAAATTCTTCCTATTAATGAAAAGTTCATTTTATCAAAATCAACCTGAAGACAATCTCTCTTTGTCCAGGCTCTGAATATGTTTACCTGCTGTGATTGTTTAATTCGTTGAAACCCCGTTTCCTGTTAAGGGGGAAGCAATTTTTTGTTTTTCCAACTTGGGGTTTTGGCATCATCAAAAAGGGGAAAATTGTTGGGAAAATTTATAGAGTTTTGAAGTGATACCAAAACCCAGTTGACCCCAACCGAGTAGATGTTTGCTCAAACCCAAGTGTTTTTTCAGCTCACCTGTTTGAGCTTATAGAGTTTCTAAGTTCAGGTGGAATCGCTGAAGACAGCAGAAGACCCAGCTGAGTACACAGCAGGGTAAGCCAAGTCGAGTGATAAGTAACGTTATCCAGATTCAAGACGATAAAGTTCTTCCAGACACAGCTGTAGGAAAGACCCAGCTCGTGTGACAACTCAGCTCTACGTCAAGACCCAGCAGAGTTCAAGACTCAGCTCAGCGTCAATGATCCAGCAAAGTTCAAGACAGCTCAGAGTCACCAACACAGCAGAGTCTAAGTAAACTTTAGATAAAGTCAGATCTGATCTGGACCATCAGGAACTCGACACCTCAGCACCTAGAAGTCAAACCTAGGATTGCTTTACGAGGAAATCAAGGAAGAAGACAAGTCAATCCTGTCAGAAGTTAGGTAGAAATTTAGAACGGCTCTTTCCAACGGCTAGTTCTAATCTCTCCCTATAAATAGAAGTCTTCTTCATCATCAGAGAGAGAGGAGTGACGAGAGAATATATTCAAGAGAGATCAACATACTTCATTGAAGGAAGTCTAACCAAAGATTAGGAGATCTCTCAGAAAAGCTTCAAAGATCCAGCAGCCTTCATACTTATGAGTGATTATTTATTCTCAGGCTGCTGAAGCTCTCTCCCACAAGTATCTAGGCATATAATCCTTCCCATCTTAAGCCTAGTTTGAACGAGTTCATCATACTCAAAGTTCTTCATTGTAAGAACTCGTTCATAGTTGGAAAACCCCCAAACCCAAACCCAGAAAAGGTTAGGTAAAGGTACGCCTGCTCGAAGCGCGTAATTCGAGTGTTGGTTCTGTAGTACCCGTAAACTACAGGTTAGGCTTCAGATGTGCCCGTAAACAGTCTGGTTACGTTTCGATACAGTACGCGTAAACTTGTATCCAGCTTGAGGAACCAAGCTGCAACGCTTGCTGACTGCGCGAAAAGTCAGTGGTATCCTTAGTGGATTACCAGAGGTTTCTGGTCGTGGACGTAGGAGTAGTTTCTCCGAACCACGTTAAGTTGCTTTGTTCTTTCATGTTTATTTATGCATCCAGCTAACCCTTCATAAGCATTATTTCAAGCTGCATAAACTGATTAACTGAAAAGAGAAACTAAGCTTTGCAATTTATTTGAAGCAACAGACGGACTTTCCAAAATCCCACCACATTCCGCACACAGCCAGCTGTGTCGATCAAGCTGTCTTCCAGCTGGATCTAACACAGCCAGCTTACTCAAAAGAGTTTTAATTGGAAAAGTTTTTAAACCTTGGTGTATTCACCCCCCCTCTACACCAAGGTATCCGTCTTGGGACCATTAAAATATATAATGCAAAGACTGAATAACGCAATAAAGAACACGAAATTTTAACGTGGTTCGGAGAGAGAGCTCCTACGTCCACGACCAGGTTTTAGCTAGTAAATCCACTAAGGATGACCACTTGGTTTACGAGTACCAAGCAACTTCGCAGCTCTACCTCGAGCTGTGTTCTAACAGTTTACGGGCACTGTAGAAGCCTATACCTTTTCAGTTTTCGGGTACTGAATAACCTTACACTCGAATTTTGCGCTTCGATAGGGCGTAACTTTGACCTAACCTTTTCTGGGTAAAGGAGGGTTTGGGTTTTCAAGTTTGAACGAGTTCTTACAATGAAGAACTTTGGAAGATGAACTCGTTCAGATGTAGGCTTTGGATTTACTATGATTTCTGCCTATTGATCAGACGAAAAACTAAAGCAGTGTCTGAAAGTGAACACTTAAGAATTTAAGTGTTCTTTAAAGAGTTAGAAAACTGCTAGAGAGCTTTTTAAAACTTGAGAGATTCAGAGAGGTTGAAAGCTTATAGAGAGTTTTTTGTATCTGATTCTAAGGTTGAATACTGGTATTCATAGGTAGAGATTCAAACTAGCCGTTGGAGGAGCCGTTTGAATCTTACCTACTCTCTGATCTGTCGATCTGCCGTTGAGCGTATCTTCACCTGTCTTCATCACTGTGTCAGATCCTAGGTTCGCCTTTCTAGGATGCTGAGATGTCGATCCCTCATTGGTCGAGGTATATTGACTTCTTCTGACACCGGGATTTCTGTCTTTTGAGCTGGTCTTTGAATTTAGAGCTGGATTGGGTAAACTGACTTGAAGTGACGTCTTCAGAGTTAGTTTCCTTTTTGTCTGCTCAGCTAACTTTCTTAGTCTTTGAGTCAGCTCAATTTATTCTGCACCATTGGATCTCATTGGCTGGATCCATTCTTCTTTTCTTGAGTCAGTCTGACTCAGCTCATTCTTTGAACTCTGTTCAGCTAAGAGACCTTTTCAGCTGACTTTGGGTCCAGCTGATTACTCAGCTGGATCTTCTTCTGTCTTCCGCTTCCTAACCTGTGAACTTAGAAAATCTAAGGCTCAAACAAGTGAGCTGGAAAACTTAACTTAGGTTTGTACATTCATCTACTAGGTTGGAGAGCAGTTGGGTTTTGGAATCAAATCAAAACTTTAGAATTTTCCCAACAATTTCCCCCTTTTTGATGATGCCAAAACCTATCTTGAGAAAAACAACCTGCTTCCCCCTAAATGAGAAAGTGGGTTTTAAAAGAGAAAATTTCAGCAGGAAATTAAATTTAGAGTTCAGTGCCTGGACAAAGAGTTATTGTCATCAGGGTGAGCTTGAGAGCAAAATATTTCAGTTTTATTAATCCACAAAGATGATTACAAGAATTACAGGATTAAAAAAAACTGATAAAAACAAACAAAATTAAATCCCAGTCGGCTGGGTCTTTATTTCTGCTGCTGCTGCTGATTCTTCAGTCTATCTTCTTCTAGCTGCTCATCTGTTCTCAACCTGTACCGGTTGAATATCATCTGTTCCAGCTTCCTGTATTCTTCTTCATTGTATGCCTTGGAAATTCTTCTCCTGATCGCCCATCTGTTTACTTCTGCGATAATTTTCAATTTGTCAGGAAGATGAGTTCCAGGTATCAGCGGAGGCTGGATATGATACAGCTGGGGAGCAGTGAACTGGATATTTGAAGTACTTGCAGCGTTGAAGAAAGCTTTCACCGTCATCCAATCTTGATGAAAAAGTTCATTGAGATGCATCAGGTAAGCTCCCAGATAGTAGTAATCTTCAATGAACTCAAATTTTGTATGTTCCCAGTCGTCGTTTAACTCTTCTGGGATCCATTCATCTACTCTTCTCCAGTTCATCGGCATCTGAGTCTTTTTCTTTGCTGCTTTTATGCTTGCTATTTTCTTCTGCTGCTTCTTTTCTTCGGCATTGAGCAGACTTTCTTTCTTCTTCTGCTGTTCTTGAAGGCTTTTCATCTCTTGCTTTTGTTGAGTCACAAAGTTGCAGAGCCATTGAGTATCATTGAACTGTTCTGGCGTGGCTCCGCTAGCTTTGGCAAGAGGGATGATCATTTTGCTCCATTTCCCTTTTCGTCCAGCTGGTTCCTCTGCATCCAGCTCAGCAACAACTTCGTCAATCTCAGACTGCATCACTTGGACTTCAGCTACAGCTTTTCCTTTGCCCGTCTTTGAAGTTTTTCTCTTGTCATTACCTTCCCCCTTTTTGGCATAATCAACAAGAGTGGAGGAGAGGTTGACAACTGTCTCATTCAGTTGGGCCAGGGCTTTGTCAATGTCAGCAATCTTTGCTGAGTTGTCTGCTGTGACGAGATTGAGCTGTGCTGTGCTGTTGCTTCCAGCTTTGAACTGATTGTCCAGCTCCTTGTAAAGATTGAACAGCTGGTGAATGTCAGTTCTGTGGGAAAGAGTCTGCTGTTGGAGAGCTTCCAGCTGGCTGGATAAATCGTTGATGCTACTTTTCAGCGGAGCTTGAAGGTTTGATATGATCTCAGGGACTCTCTTCTCTAGATGATTTGATTGATCAATTCGTTGAGAAACGAGAGACTGTTTGAGATCTTTGCTGGTGCTTTCCTGCAGATTCTGGGAAAATCTGTGAACGTCATCAATGGACTGTCCATTACAATGGACTTGCCATTCTATAGTTATGATGCGCAGAAAGGGTGTCAACATTTGATTTGAGATCCTGAAAAAGGATTTCCTCAACTTGTTTGGCGATCTCGTCCTTCATTGCATCAGAAAGCACATTAGGATCCGTTTGGGTCCCAGATTCGACTTGGCTGGGTTTTACTGCCTCGATCTCGACCAATGAGCGAGTGTCATCGGCAATTAGACTTTGTGGGGCAGCTTCGGTAGGCTCAACTGTTGCATTAGTTGGCTCTTCTTCAATCATCATTGCCTCAGCTGTGTCGGCAGGGACAGCTTCCTTGGCAGTTTCAACTGGAACAATCCAGCTGAGATTGTGTAGGTAGGAGTTGGCTCGTGAGATGACTTCCTCAGAGGGCGGTACTTCATCCTGTTCAACCTTCTGGATGAGGATTTGGATCAGCTCGTCTTGATGCTCAAAAGCATCCTGAAGACTTCCAAATCCAAAAATCTCCTGCAGAGCTGCTTCTTCGGCTTTAAGCTTATCAAAAGTGTAGAACTCCACAAGTTCTTCATTTGCGTACCAAGTAGACATCTTGGTAGCCAGATAAAATTTGAAGTCGCTGACGGCGACTAAGGCAGCAAGGAGCGAGGCAAGAGAAGGATAATGTTGCAGTACGCTTTTTAATCCTTGAAGCCTGAGGTCCTCGAACCTCATGATAGTGGCAGCACGTGCAACGGCTCTGGGACTGAGGATTTCAATTTCCTCAGAAGAAGTGGGGCTAGATGGTTCAGCTTGGTATTCATCATCCAACTGCAAAGGAGCGTCAGCTGGATGGGGCTCTTTAGGTGAGCTGGGTGCAGAGAATTGGGTAGTTTCAGGTACCGAAGAAGTAGGCGAGGATTCTTGGTGAGGTACCTGAGGATGAGGAGGAAGGAGAAGAGAGTGTTGTTGAGGAGGAAGGAGGAGAGAGTGTTGTTGAGGAGTTCCAGCTGATGTGAGATCAGTTGGAGTGGGTTGTGAGGATGCTTGAAGGATTTGGCGAAGTGGAATAGCATCCTCCGGGTCAGGGTGGGAGACCACTACCTGTGGTTCCTCAGCTTCTCGTGAAGCAATCACGAACTCCCTTCCTTGATCTGTGCTAGAGGAGGAATCCTGAGCTGTCTCCTCAGCGACAGATCTCCATTCAGTTCCAGCTGGCTTATCAGCTGGCTTCTCTGCTGTCTCCGCAGCTGGCTTGCTGGCTGCCTTGAATTTGAGCTTCTTTTTGGCAGGTGGAGATCCAGCTGGCTGAGTTTCCTCGTCGCTTCCTTTTCCCCGCTTGAGAGGAGAGGCAGGTCCGTCGTTTTGCCTCCTGCATCTTCTTCTTCCCTTCAGGGGCTGCTTTCTTCATCAAGTCAGAGAGCTGACTCTGCTTTTCAAAAAGAACTTTGGACACAGGGAACTCTTTTGTGTCGTTCCACTTGATTTGCCGTCTAGTTGTGTAGTGTTCTATTATGCACGCCACCTTGGTGCATAAATAGATTGTCTCCCTACAGCTGTACTGGGTGAAGCTGTCATCTTCAAAGTGAATCTTCTTCGACTCCTTCTCCAACTTTCCCATGAAGTAGGAGAACCAATCCACAGGATCATTCCTGAGGATGGCTATCATTGGCTTCAACTTGGGTATGCTGATCTCTCCTTGAGATCCAGCTATACCTAGAATGCACTTCTGGGTGACATCCAGAAGCAGTCTGAATTTGGGCTTGAGCAGTAGTTTGGACATACTCGCCCTGTAGGGTTCCGATTTGAACAGCATCTGGTCCAGTTCGGCCTGGATCTCTTCTCTGGAGTAGTTGTCTGGAGAGCGGTCCTCAAGAGTTTTTAGTCCGAACAGCTTGCTCAACATCCGGTTGATGTTGATGTCGACATCCCAGGGTGTTGTATGCCCTGTCTTTTCCTTGAGTTTGAGAGTGATGTTGGAGCGGAGACCTTCATCTCTGTTCGTCATCTCCATGAAGAATTCTGCCACTTTCCGGCGGAAGATGTTCTTCGGTCGCGCCGTCGCCCATTGCAGTAGGCCTGCCTTCTCGATGAGATCCAGCACCTCCTGAAACTCCGAGTTCTTGTAATTCTTAAGAGTTAAGCAACTCTCAAAGTGAAACTTTGACATGAGATTCTCTGATTGGTTCGATCCTGGAGTTATCTTCTTTGGTGCCATGATTTCTTTTCTGTATTGAAGAGTTAGAAGATACAAGGAAGAGGTATTTTGCAGAAAGATAAGCAAGAACTTGTTATGCGAAAATTTCAGAGATGAGAAATAAAATATGGCGACGATTTGCATATCTTTGACATATATATATATATATATCAACCGTCTATTTTGATAAACGGTTGAGATTTTGAGATCTGATTTCAAGATTTGCGGCTGGGAGAGATTTGCGCAACATGTTAAGTGACGTGCGTATGTAGATTGTAGGTCACGCGCGCGTGAGGTGGTCAAAACGTTCTGACTTCCGCCTCGACTTTCCCGAGCTACAGTACCCTGCATGCTTTTCATTAAATGCGATGGGATTCGATTGGATGGATGGCTTCTTGACTAATCCATCTAAGGAATGTTTGGGAATTTGAATTAAATTCAAATAATTTTATCTTTAAATAGCATATTCCTCAGGGAAATAAATGAAAGACTGCAAACCTGTCAGCTGATCTTTGTAGTCAGCTGATACCTCGGCTGTGTTTCTTTAGGTTGAGTTTCTCCTTCAGTTTTATTATCCAGCTGAGCTTGATTCCCCCTCAGCTGGTTTTCCTTCTTGGACTGAGTTCACGAAACTACTAGGTCTGGTTTCTTCCAACTTGATAATCAAAAGGTATCCAGCTGAGTCCTTTTCCCCCCTCAGCTGGATGAGGTTTCTTCATCAGGATTAAGCAATCCAAGCAATCCACACAGCATTTTGAATCTTGCTTCCATCAGAGGCTTTGTTAAAATGTGAGCTCGTTGGATGTCTGTGTGAATTTTCTCAACAATGACATCTTTCTTTTCCACGTGATCTCTGATGAAGTGATGTCGAACGTCAACGTGTTTACACCTTGTGTGAAGGACTGGATTTTCAGATATTGCAATAGCACTTGAGCTATCACAGAAGATTGGAACTTGACCAGTTTTCACTTCATAATCATCCAGCTGATGCTTCAGCCAGAGAATTTGAGAGCAGCAGCTTCCAGCTGCCATATACTCCGATTCAGTTGTAGAAGTAGCGACACACGTCTGCTTCTTTGAAAACCATGATATCAACTTGCTTCCTAGGAACTGACATGTTCCTGAAGTTGATTTTCTGTCTAATCGATCTCCAGCAAAGTCTGAGTCTGAGTATCCAATACCGCAAATTATCTTCAGCTGGATACCACAGCCCAACGCTCTGAGTACCCTTTAGATATTTGAGAATATTCTTGACTGCTTGCATATGTGCCTCCTTAGGATCAACTTGAAATCTGGCACATACTCCGACTGCAAATGCTATATCTGGGCGGCTAGCTGTGAGATATAACAGGGAACCAATTATCCCTCTGTATTTGCTGGGATCCACTGGATTTCCTTCGGTTCCAGGTTCAATCTTCCAGTTGGTATTCATAGGGATCTTCACCGTTTTGCTGGATTGAATTCCATATTTGGCGATTAAGTCTTTCACGTACTTGGATTGATTTATGAATATCCATTCTGTTGATTGCTTGACTTGTAGTCCTAGGAAGAAACTCATTTCTCCCATCATCGACATTTGGAATTGTTTTGACATCATCTCTCCAAATCTTTCACATAAGAAAGTTGATCTTGAGCCGAAGATGATGTCATCCACATATATCTGGACAACTAGTATATCTTCACCTAACTTGACGGTGAAGAGGGTTCTGTCGACTGAACCTTTCTTGAATCCTTTGGACATAAGAAATCCTGACAGAGTGTCATACCAAGCTCGAGGTGCTTGCTTCAGACCATAAAGCGCCTTCTTTAGCTTGTAAACTTTGTTTCCTTCTACTTCAAATCCTGGGGGTTGCTCTACATAGACATCTTCTCTGATTTCTCCATTCAAGAATGCACACTTCACGTCCATTTGGTATACTTTGAATTTGTGATGTGCTGCATATGCAAGGAATAATCTGATGGCTTCCAATCTTGCTACTGGAGCAAATGACTCTTCATAGTCTATTCCTTCTTGCTGTGTATACCCCTTGAAGACTAAGCGAGCCTTATTTCTGATTATTACTCCAAGAGAGTCCAGCTTATTTTTGAATATCCATTTAAGTCCTATTATTTTGACTCCTTCTGGTCTATCGACCAGTTCCCAGACGCAATTTCTGAGAAATTCATTCAGCTCTTCTTGCATAGCATTTGTCCAGGGCACACTCTTTAAGGCTTCGATAATTGTTTGAGGCTCTGGAACTTGAGCTACATAACATGCCATGAGAGCTGTGTCTTCGTTGTAGACGGTCAGTTCTAGCTCTACTGAGACTTGAGCTTCATTATCTGCTTCTTGAGGATTTGATGGCGAGTTATGAGCAAATGAATTTCTTGTTCTAACTCTGTCTGATGGTTCTTCAATGATTGCTGAAGCTGGATGATCTTTGATCCATCTTCTTCTTCTTCTAATTTCTTCTTCTAGCTCATTGATGCTTGAAGTTGCTAAGTCACGTCTTGCTTGGAGATGTTCTGGAGTCATATCCTGAGACTCGTTCTGATTTGGATTAGAGTTAGATTGATCTTGAGGCGTAGACTGAGTGAATCCAGCTGGAGAGGGAGCTGGGGAATCAGCTGGGTCTTGATTTCCAGCTGGCGGCATTCCCCCTTGATCTGATACTGGGGATCCCTCTGGATCATCAGCTGGTTGATTTGCCTTTGCTGAATTGATTTGAGGTTCTCCTGGTTCATCATCCCAAATCAATGGTTCAGCTAGATTCCAGATTCGAATTACTTGAGATCTTGTTTGAGCTGGATCGGTGCTTGAAGTTCCAGCTGTGTTTTTTTGTTTGATCAACTCTCTGAATTCGAAAGATGTTTCATCAAAGGTGACATGTGGGGTCACTTTGACTGTGTGTGTTCTCCTGTTGAAGACTCTGTAAGCTTTACTTATAGCTGAGTAACCAAGAAATACTCATCGGTCAGTTTTGGCGTCGAACGTCTTCAGCTGGGTTTTCCCATTATTTAGGATATGGCATTTTGAGCCGAAAACCTTGAAATACCCGATGAAGGGTTTCCTGTTATTCCATAGCTCGTACGGAGTCTTTCCTTGTCTGGATGTGAGTAGCGATCTATTCTGAGTGAAGCAAGCTGTGTTGATAGCTTCAACCCAGAATTTCTTTGGAATGGCGGAGCTTGCTAACATTGAGGTAGCTGCTTCCTTGAGTGTTCTGTTCCTCCTCTCAGCTACACCATTTTGCTGAGGTGTGCGTGCAGCTGAGGTTTGATGTTGTACTCTGTTCTTCTCACAATAATCATATATGGTTTCATTCAGAAACTCAGATCCTCGGTCTGATCTGATTGAGATAATTTTACATTCCTTTTGAGTCGTCAACCTTTCCAGCAGGGCCGGCAGTTTGGATCTGGTTTTACTTTTCTGGTACAGGAATGAAACCCAAGTGAATCTGGAGAAGTCATCCACTACGACCAGAGTGTATTTTCTGCCGTTGAAACTTGCTGGTGTTACTGGACCAAAAAGATCCATGTGAAGGAGTTGAAGAACTCGATCAGTTGAGGGCGTCGGCTTGAGAGAAAACGAAATCTTTGTTTGTTTTCCTTGTTGACAAGCACGGCAAATATGACTTTTATCATAAACTTGATCTGGAATTCCATTAGCGAGCTGATTTCTAGCCAGCTTGTTGATTGTCTTGAAATTGAGATGATTCAGCCGTCTGTGCCACAGCCAGCTGACTTCATTGCTGCTTTTTGATACAAGACATGTGTCTGGAGGGCTGCTGTTCCAGTCAGCAAAGTATATGTTTGCTTCTCTTTTCCCTCTCAGTAATACCTGCTTGGTTTCCCTGTTTTTCACTGTACATCCCTGTGCATCGAACTTGACAGAAAAACCATTATCGCAGAATTGACTAATGGAAAGCAAGTTATGTTTTAATCCTTGTACATATGAAACGTTAGATATTTTAACATTGTAGGTTTCAAATGTACCGTAACCTTTGGTTAAACCCTTGGAGTTGTCACCAAACGTTACTTGAGGACCTGGACGCTCTTCGTATTCTTGGAGTAGATGCTTTAGATGAGTCATGTGTTTTGAGCATCCGCTGTCCAAGTACCACAGTGTTCTCATCGATTCCTCTATGATGCATCTTTCTCTTGCAGCCTGTCACAGAAATCAAAATTTAGGTCCCCAGTTGTGATTGGGTCCTTATGGGTTAGTTAGAGATCCTTTTACGATCCAGATTTGTTTGATGACTCTGATTGGATCATTAGATCTGATAATTCTCCCAGCTGTGTCTATGAACACGTTCTTTGTGTTCTTTGTTTGACTCTGTTGGCTGGGTCTTGATCTCTGTCGTCTCCCAGCTTGATTTCTTGATAGTTCAGTTCTTCTTTGGTTTTCAGCTGAGACATTTCTTTGCTTCTGTCTCTGTTGTCTAACTTGGTATCTCGGCTGGACTTGATAATCCAGCTGGTAATCATATGACTGATATCCAGCTGGATATCTTTTCTGATATCTCGGTTGATATCTTGCCACTTGCTGCTGATGATGTTGGTGTCGACGTTGTCCAGCGTCATTCCTTCGTTGTGGTTGAATCCAATGCTGTTTAATTTGTGCCTGGGGTTGCCTTACAGCTTGTCTTCTAGGACCTTGATGTGTCTTCTGTTTCTCAATCTGTTGTGCGGCTGGAGTTGAATTCTCTTTTACTTTCACAAAAGTTACCTTGGTTCCACTTGTAGTTGCAACATTTGTTAGATCCTTAGACCCATCATAACCCAATCCCGTCTTTAATGCTGCTGGTCATTGTACACTAATTATTTCATCCATCGTCGATGTAGCTTTGATGAGTGCTACCAGCTTTGTGGATAATGTGTCTTCTGACCTTTTTAATTCCAAGATCTCAGCTGACTTTTTGTCTGACTCAGCTGTGGATTTTTCCAAATCGTCCATCAGCTGCTTTTTCTCATAGTAGAATTAGTTCATCAGCTGATCCTGTTTGACTATCTTTTCCTTGAGCGACACGATTTTCTCTTTGAGCTGTGTAGCATCAGCTGCTTCTGATGCTTCTTTCTTTTTCAGTTCTACCTTCAGCTCAGCATTTTCACACATTATGACATCAAGAATTTCTTGTAAATCCTTGAAGTCATTCATGACTTTCTCCACCAGATTCCAATCAGGTTGTCCTTCTGATTCAGAGACCTGCGTAGAGTGTTCGTGTGATGGTGATGAGTTAGATACGTTCTGAATTTTAGAAGTTACCTCATCATCGTCGAGTCTTTCTGTCTGTCCCATGAAGCAAGCATCCCAGTCTTGATCATCACGGGCCATGAGTGCATCTTCCTCTGAGTCTGAGAAAAGCATATCATCGTCTATTTTATTGCACTCGGACTCTTCATCAGCTATATATGCTCTTCTTCTGTCACCTGCCTTAGCTTTCAGAAGATCTTTTTCTTTCTTTGACAGTTTGGGACAGTCCTGCTTGTAGTGTCCCGGCTCCTTGCAATTGAAGCAGCCTTCCTCTGTCCGTTTGAGATGTCAGCTGATTTTTCATCAGCTGCTGTGTACTTGTCTCTGTACGTCTTGGCGAATTTCTTATACTTGCCTTTGCTGGTGTTGAGTCTGTTATAATTTTTCACCAACATGGCAATTTCTTCGAGTAGCTTCTCTTTGCTCAAATCCTTTTTTTCCTTCTTCTTCTTAGAGGACTCAGCTATCTTGACATGAGCTGACTTTTCAGAGTTGGCTCTGAAAGCTATTTCTTTTGGAGCTGGGGTGAGTTCTCCGTCATTCTATAGATAGATCACCCAAGTCACTTCGACTTTGGTGAACTACCTTGTAAGTGTTCCATTCAGCTGAAAGAGCTGAAAGAACCTTTAAATTCTTTTCCCGCTGGGTATATTTCCCAGTTCTGATTGTCTCTATCTCGACGACTATGTTTGAGAACCTTAGCTCCATCGCTCGATGGACTCATTGGCTAGCTGCTTGAAGTTGTCGAATTTTTGGCAAGCTATTGTGAATTTGTTTTCTTTGATCTCTTCTGACCCTTCACTTAGCTTGGCAAGTGTTTCCCACATCTCTTTGGCTGTCTTGTACTTGATGATCTTACTCAGGTAGGCGTTCGAGACTGTTGATGAGATGGTGTTCCTTGCGAAGCTGTCCAGTCCAGCTTGCTTTCGTTCTTCTGAAGAGTATTCCTTCTTTGGCTTGAGAATTGGCCGGTATTCTGGTTGTCCTCCATCATGAGCAGGTACGAGTTCATTTCCTTGTTTATAAATAAGGATGGGTCCGTCTGTAATGACGTCCCACATCATGTCGTGATGCGTACACAGGAAGCTTTTCAATCTGAATTTCCAGATTGCATAGTCATCAACTGAGAAGGTGGGAAGATTCCTGCTAAGATAGGAATCCATGAAGAGATGTACAGAATACACTAGTATGAGTTTTTCTGAAAAACGGATCTGTTCAGTTGACCACTGACACAGAGTTTCAAGACAGATCTCTTGATTCAGAAACATCGGTCGTTTGAACCACTGCTCTGATACCAATTGATGGTCCCGAAATGAGGTCTTCGGTGTAGAGGGGGGGTGAATACACCGAGGAGGGATTTTTGAAAACTTTTAACAAATTAAAGCAGAGTTGAGTGAGAGCTCAGTTATGAATTCAGCTGACTTCTAAAGAAGGTGGTCAGCTGAACAGATAACTTAGCTGGCTGTGCGGAAAGTGGTGGAAAGAAAAACTTAGCTCGTTTCTTTTACAAAAGCTCAGAAAAACTTAGTTTCAGTTTTCAGTTATGCAGGATTGAAAATAATGCAGCTGGCTGGGTCACACAGCCAGAGAGTTTAAGCTTTGAAAACTTGTGCTGTGCAAATGCTGTTAGTTCTTTAAATAAATATATAATGCAAAGACTGAATAACGCAATAAAGAACACGAAATTTTAACGTGGTTCGGAGAGAGAACTCCTACGTCCACGACCAGGTTTTAGCTGGTAAATCCACTAAGGATGACCACTTGATTTACGAGTACCAAGGAACTTCGCAGCTCTACCTCGAGCTGTGTTCTAACAGTTTACGGGCACTGTAGAAGCCTATACCTTTTCAGTTTTTGGGTACTGAATAACCTTACACTCGAATTTCGCGCTTCGAGAGGGCGTAACTTTGACCTAACCTTTTCTGGGTAAAGGAGGGTTTGGGTTTCTAACTTTGAACGAGTTCTTACAATGAAGAACTTTGAAAGATGAACTCGTTCAGATCTAGGCTTTGGATTTACTATGATTTCTACCTATTGATCAGACGAAAAACTAAAGCAGTGTCTGAAAGTGAACATTTAAGAATTTAAGTGTTCTTTAAAGAGTTAGAAAACTGCTAGAGAGCTTTTTAAAACTGCTAGAGAGCTTTTTAAAACTTGAGAGATTCAGAGAGGTTGAAAGCTTATAGAGAGTTTTTCGTATCTGATTCTGAGGTTGAAGACTGGTATTTATAGGTAGAGATTCAAACTAGCCGTTGAAGGAGCCGATTGAATCTTACCTACTCTCTGATCTGTCGATCTGCCGTTGAGCGTATCTTCACCTGTCTTCATCACTGTGTAAGATCCTAGGTTCGCCTTTCTAGGATGCTGAGATGTCGATCCCTCATTGGTCGAGGTATATTGACTTCCTCTGACACCGGGATTTCTGTCTTTTGAGCTGGTCTTTGAATTTAGAGCTGGATTGGGTAAACTGACTTGAAGTGACGTCTTCAGAGTTAGTTCCCTTTTTGTCTGCTCAGCTGACTTTCTTAGTCTTTGAGTCAGCTCAATTTATTCTGCTCCGTTGGATCTCCTTGGCTGGATCCATTCTTCTTTTCTTGAGTCAGTCTGACTCAGCTCATTCTTTGAACTCTGTTCAGCTAAGAGACCTTTTCAGCTGACTTTAGGTCCAGCTGATTACTCAGCTGGATCTTCTTCTGTCTTCCGCTTCCTAACCTGTGAACTTAGAAAATCTAAGGCTCAAACAAGTGAGCTGGAAAACTTAACTTAGGTTTGTACATTCATCTACTAGGTTGGAGAGCAGTTGGGTTTTGGAATCAAATCAAAACTTTAGAATTTTTTCAACACGCAGAATTGACTAATGGAAAACAAGTTATGTTTTAATCCTTGTACATATGAAACGTTATATATTTTAACATTGTTGGTTTCAAATGTACGGTAACCTTTGGTTAAACCTTTGGAGTTGTCACCAAACGTTACTTGAGGGCCTGGACGCTCTTCGTATTCTTGGAGTAGATGCTTCAGATGAGTCATGTGCTTTGAGCATCCGCTGTCCATGTACCACAGTGTTCTCATTGATTCCTCTATGATGCGTCTTTCTCTTGTAGCCTGTCACAAAAATCAAAATTTAGGTTCCCAGTTGTGATTGGGTCCTTATTGGTTAGTTAGAGTTCCCTTTACGATCCAGATTTGTTTGATGACTCTGATTGGATCATTTGTTCTGATAATTCTCCCAGCTGTGTCTATGAACACGTTCTTTGTGTTCTTTGTTTGATTATGTTGGCTGTGTCTTGATCTCTGTCGTCTCCCAGCTTGATTTCTTGATCGTTCAGTTCTTCTTTGGTTTCCAGCTAAGTGTACCGCTGAGACATTTCTTTGTCTCTGTCTCTGCTGTCTAACTTGGTATCTCGGCTAGACTTGATAATCCAGCTGGTAATCATATGACTGATATCCAGCTGGATATCTTTTCTGATATCTCGGTTGATATCTTGCCACTTGCTGCTGATGATACTGGTGTCGATGTTGTCCAGCATCATTCCTTCGTTGTGGTTGAATCCAATGATGTTTAATTTGTGCCTGGGGTTGCCTTACAGCTGGTCTTCTAGGACCTTGCTGTGTTTTCTTTTTCTCAGTCTGTTGTGTAGCTGGAGTTGGATTCTCTTTTGCTTTCACAAAAGTTACCTTGGTTCCACTTGTAGTTGCAACATTTGTTAAATCCTTAGACCCATCATAACCCAATCTCGTCTTTAATGCTGCTGGTCGTTGCACACTAACTATTTAATCCATCTTTGATGTAGCTTTGATAAGTGCTACCAGCTTTGTGGTTAGTGTGTCTTCTAACCTTTTGAGTTCCAAGATCTGAGCTGACTTTCTGTCTGACTCAGCTGTGGATTTTTCCAAGTTGTCCACCAGCTGCTTTTTCTCATTGTAGAATTCCTTCATCAGCTGATCCTGTTTGACTATCTTTTCGTTGAGCGATACTATTTTCTCTTTGAGCTGTGTGGCATCAGCTGCTTCTGATGCTTCTTTCTTTTTCAGTTCTACCTTCAGCTCAGCATTTTCACACATTATGACATCAAGAATTTCTTGTAAATCCTTGAAGTCATTCATGACTTTCTCCACCAGATTCCAATCAGGTTGTCCTTCTGATTCAGAGACCTGCGTAGAGTGTTCGTATGATGGTGATGGGTTAGATACGTCCTGCGTTTTAGAAGTTACCTCATCATAGTCGAGTCCGTCTGTCTGTCCCATGAAGCAAGTATCCCAGTCTTGATCATCACGGGCCATGAGTGCATCTTCCTCTGAGTCTGAGAAAGGGATGTCATCATCTATTTTATTACACTTGGACTCTTCATCAGCTATATATGCTCTTCTTCTGTCAGCTGCCTTAGCTTTCAGAAAATCTTTTTCCTTCTTTGACAGTTTGGGACAGTCCTCCTTGTAGTGTCCCGGCTCTTTGCAATTGAAACAGCCTTCTTCTGTCCGTTTTGAGAAGTCAGTTGGCTTTTCATCAGCTGCAGCGTACTTGTCTTTGTACGTCTTGGCGAATTTTTTGTATTTGCCTTTGCTGGTATTGAGTCTGTTGTAATTTTTTACCAACATGGCAATTTCTTCGAGTAGCTCCTCTTTGCTCATATCCTTTTTGTCCTTCTTCTTCTTGGAGGACTCGGCTGACTTGACATGAGCTGATTTGTCAGAGTTGGCTCTGAACGCTATCTCTTTTGGAGCTGGGGTGAGTTCTCCTTTATTCTATCTACTTGAAGACTCTTCTTGGGTGATCTTCAAGTTGTATTCGTTAGCTTTTAAGGGTGAGAACAACCTTTCTGTAGATAGATCACCCAAGTCACTTCGACTTTGGTGAACTACTTTGTAAGTGTTCCATTAAGCTGAAAGAGCTGAAAGAACCTTTAAATTCTTTTCCCGCTGTGTCTATTTCCCAGTTCTGATTGTCTCTATCTCGACGACTATGTTTGAGAACCTTAGCTCCATCGCTTCGATGGACTCGTTGGCTAGCTGCTTAAAGTTGTCGAATTTTTGGCAAGCTATTGTGAAATTGTTTTCTTTGATCTCTTCTGACCCTTCACATAGCTTGGCAAGTGTTTCCCACATCTCTTTGGCTGTCTCGCACTTGATAATCTTACTCAGGTAGGCGTTTGAGACTGTTGATGAAATTGTGTTCCTTGTGAAGCTGTCCAATCCAGCTTGCTTTCGCTCTTCTGTAGAGTATTCCTTCTTTGGTTTGAGACTTGGCTGGTATGCTGGTTGTCCTCCATCATGAGTCGGTACGAGTTCATTTCCTTGCTTATAAATGAGGATGGGTCCGTCTGTAATGACGTCCCACATCATGTCATGGTGCGCACACAGGAAGCTCTTCAATCTGAATTTCCAGATTGCATAATCATCAACTGAGAAGGTGGGAAGATTTCTGTTAGGATAAGAATCCATGAAGAGATGTACATGATGCACTAGTATGAGTTTTTCTGAAAAACGGATCTGTTCAGTTGACCACTGATACAGAGTTTCAAGACAAATCTCTTGATTCAGAAACAGAGGTCGTTTGAACTACTGCTCTGATACTAATTGATGGTTCCGGAACGAGGTCTTCGGTGTAGAGGGGGGGTGAATACACTGAAGAGGGATTTTTGAAAACAATTGACAAATTAAAACAGAGTTAAGTGAGAGCTCAGTTATGAGTTCAGCTGACTTCTAAAGAAGGTGATCAGCTGGACTGATAACTCAGCTGGAAGTGCGGAAAGTGGTGGAAAGAAAAACTTAGCTCGTTCCCTTTACAAAATCTCAGAAAAACTTAGTTTCAGTTTTCAGTTAAGCAGGTTTGAAACAAATGCAGCTGGCTGGGTCACACAGCCAGAGAACTTAAGCTTTGAAAACTTGTGCTGTGCAAATGCGGTTAGTTCTTTAAATATAAAATGCAAAGACTTAATAAAGCAATAAAGAACACTGAATTTTAACGTGGTTCGGAAAGAGAACTCCTACGTCCACGACCAGGTTTTAGCTGGTAAATCCACTAAGGATGACCACTTGGTTTACGAGTACCAAGCAACTTCGCAGCTCTACCTCGAGCTGTGTTCTAACAGTTTACGGGCACTATAGAAGCCTATCTCTTTTCAGTTTTCGGGTACTGAACTACCTTACACTCGAATTTCGCGCTTCAAGAGGGCGTAACCTTGACCTAACCTTTTCTGGGTAAAGGAGGGTTTTGGTTTCCAACTTTGAACGAGTTCTTACAATGAAGAACTTTGGAAGATGAACTCGTTCAGATCTAGGCTTTGGATTTACTATGATTTCTGCCTATTGATCAGACGAAAAACTAAAGCAGTTTCTGAAAGTAAACACTTAAGAATTTAAGTGTTCTTCAAAGAGTTAGATAACTGCTGGAGAGCTTTTTAAAACTTGAGAGATTCAGAGAGGTTGAAAGTTTGCAGAGAGTTTTTCGTGTGTGATTCTGAGGTTGAAGACTAGTATTTATAGGTAAAGATTCAAATCTAGCCGTTGGAGGAGCCTTTTGAATCTTACCTACTCTCTGATCTATCGATCTGCCGTTGAGTGTATCTTCACCTGTCTTCATCATTGTGTCAGATCCTAGGTTCGCCTTTCTAGGATGCTGAGATGTCGATCCCTTATTGGTCGAGGTATATTGACTTCCTCTGACACCGGGATTTCTGTCTTTCGAGCTGGTTTTTGAATTTAGAGTTGGATTGGGTAAACTGACTTGAAGTGACGACTTCAGAGTTAGTTCCTTTTTTTTGTCTGCTCAGCTGACCCTTTTAGACTTGAGTCAGCTCAATATATTCAGCTCAATATATTCAGCTCCGTTGGATCTCCTTGGCTGTATCCATTCTTCTTGTCTTGAGAGTCAGTCTGACTCAGCTCAGTTTTTGAGCTCTGTTCAGCTAAGAAACCTTTCAGCTGACTTTGGGTCCAGCTGTTTACTCAGCTGGGTCTTCTTTCGTCTTCAGCTTCCTTACCTGTAAACTTAGAAAATCTAAGGCTCAAACAAACAAGCTGGAAAGCTTAACTTAGGTTTGTACATTCATCTACTAAGTTGGAGAACAGTTGGATTTTGGAATTGAATCAAAACTCTAGAATTTTCCCAACAGATACAATCATCTAATCTTAAATTATCAATGATCTAGCTATACGAAATGAAATGTAGGACCAACTCTCATAATTCTTTGCACCATAATAATGGTAGTACATCTTTTGATATAGTATTTTGTATTTAATTAGTTACAAAATCTAAACAAAATCATGTTTCAATGTACTCAACTTCAAATTTTACGCCAAATAAGAAATACGTGGTCCTGAAATAATAAAATATTTTATTGACATTTATTTCATCAACTATGAACGTACAACATAAAATACATTTAGATAGAGTTATACTTCTCACTCCTTTAATTTGTGTACGTTGTTAATTGGGATTTCAGTAAAGATGATCGGATGAAGTTGATGGATACAAATGGTCAAATACCTTCTTAATAACTTCAATTCCCTCAGAATTAAGTAAATTCTTAAAGTATTTTTGATATAAATAGAATCGTAATATTGTAATTATTGACATACATATCCCTCTCCACTATAATCACTCCAAATTAATTTATACACCTTTTTTAGTTATTATAATTTCAAGGATAAGAAAATATACACATATATATATATAATATTACATATTATATGCCAAGTGGTCCCATAAATCATATTTTCTATCTATATAAAATATACTGTAATTAGTTAAATGAATTGCGCCTAGACTTATTTTTTTTAATATACAAGCCAATGGATAAATATTTAATGATCATAATTGATTTGTTTAGCATTACTTTATGTCTATATTATAATATGATATTTTTTTTCAAAAAATTGAGGAATAACTAACTAGTGCGACCGTTCAACATTTCCATTAGACTATTTTTTGTTTAAATTTTAAAAATATTAATTAATTAATTTAAATTTAATTCAAGATTAATAAATTCTAATTGAAAAATAATAAATCCTAATTGGGGATTGATGCGTCATAATTGAAAAGAATATAAGAAAAAAAATAAAAATTAACAATTAAAAAAATAAAAAACAATTAATAAAAATAAAAATGCGGGCCCTGAATTAAAAATAAAAAATAAAATCTGAGAGCGTGTGCACTACACAAGGTCATCTTATGTGTCCGTTTCGAACGCGTAAGCTGCACTCACCCCTATGAGTGGCGTTAAACCTAATTAATCTCAGTTACACGCAATTAAACGCGGTCGTAATAGATTAAATAAGTTAACCCGAATATCGTCTCTCAAGGAAAACTTAGTAGGGAAATTGTTGTAATGCGAAAAGAAAAGAAAAATAAAGCAGTAGATCAAAAGAAATTTGATGTTTATAACTAAGCGGAAAGAATAACTAAGCATAAGTTAAACCTAGGCAGGAATTGAAATCTAATCTAACGAAAGCATTAATCTTTTCTAATCCTAACATTAATTAAAGAAAGCAATCCGCAGGAGAAATTATAAAGCATAAATAATGAACATAAATCGAAAGAACTCACAATCGTAAATGGAATTGACAATAACCTGGAATTGAATCTGAAAATTGTAATGACTGAAATTTCCAATCCGGAACAAAATTCAAGACTTAGAAAACTAAACTAGAAAATATCTCATGAGGGTAACTAATAGAACCATCAGCTAATTCTATTTTCATGTCCGTATGCTTCAATTCACAATTACCCAATTTCTCAAATATACTAAAAGACATCAGGTTAATTGCTGCACCTAAATCTAGCATGCCTGAGACCTCGTCGCCAATACCCAAGTCCATGCTTATGATAAAACTACCTGGATCATGTTGCTTAGGTAGTAGCTGATGTGGTTCAACTGAATTTGGTGGTATAGGTTCATTTGGCAACTGGAAAGCCTTGATTGCACTCACGGTTTTGCTCCTCCACTTCTCTGTAGTGTCCCTCTTGTTAAGGGTGTGTGCCGATCCTTCTCTTAGCCTGCTTTATAAAGAAACAAATTGGTCAAATTGGTGCTCGACTTTGTAAGGCGTGATTTCCTCCTCCTTGAGTTTCGGAGCAACTTCTCTAATGATAAACACAGCATGAGCCTGATGGGGCTGTTGTCCTAGGCTCGGTATCTTCCCAGTCTGCTGCTGCTGCATCTGATTCATAGTCCCAGATATCTATCCCACATCTGTTTCAAGACGCTTGATAGTGGCATCTTGAGCTTCCCTCGCTCGCTTACTTTCCTGCATGAAAGCGCTTAAACTGTCCTCCATGGAAGTCTTTTGAGGAGGCTGAAATTGTTGGGAAAACTGCTGTTGCTGCGGGTACCACTACAGAGGGGGATACTGCTGAATAGGTTGTTGTTGTTGGGAAGGGTGAAATTGATAATTCTATCCTAAGCCTTGTCCTTGAGTCTGGTTTCTCCACCCAGAATTAGACTGGTTTTGCCATCCCGAGTTCTGCTGCTACTGACTCTGATCAAAAGACTGGCGTGGTAGATATCCTTAAGCAGCATAAACCTCTGCTTGTCCTTTATAACTGTGTTCTCCCATCCGATGACACGTTTCCACCATGTGTCCAAATTCTCCACATATCCCGCACAGTTATGACATATTTTCTTATCTTGCAGAAGATACAGTTTTTCCCATCTTCAGATCCGGTAATTCTCTCATCATATCGGCCATCTGTTTCTTCATGTCAACACTAGTCGTAGCTGCACTCGCCTCTACCCATTGTGTTCTGGTGGATTTCTACTGCGAGCTAGCTGCCAGTGTCTTAAATATATCCTTTAATTCGTCAGTCGTCTTCACTGCAATATTTTTGCCGGCAGTACTATCTACCATAAACTAAGCTGTCTGCAAAAGACCATCATAATAAAATTGCCACAACATCTCTGGTGCCATCTGATGATGTGGACACTACTGAAGTAATTCTCTGAATATCTCCCAAGCCTCGTGAAAAGGCTCATCTGCTGCATGTATGAAATTCAGATCTTTGTGCGCACTTCTTGAGTCTTATGGTTCGGGTAGTACTTCAACATGAATTTCTCGCATACAACCATCCATGTAGTGAGCGAGTTAGGTGGTAGTGATAAGTACCACGTTTTGCCTCTGTCCTTCAGTGTATATGGGAAACATTTCAACTTCAATTGGTCCTCAGTTAGAGCTAGCAAAGGAAAAGACTGGACCACCGTGCAGAATTCATGAACGAATTGCAAGGCATCTTCATTGGTCATCCCGTGATAAGAGGACAGTAAATTCAGATGATTATGCTTCAAATCATAATTCCTCACTTCAGTTGCTAACACAATAGCAGATGCCGTGGTTTGCAAAGGTTGGCCTAGGGAAATTGCCCATGTATCTTGGATTGTTTGCCATTTCTCCCAATTCAACTGGCTCGTATAACAAATCACCTCCGAATCTTTCTGATTGCACTACTACTTCTTTTTCTAAGCAAGGTTCATCAACCTCGTTAAAGCTGGACTCGTCTTCTTTCCGCAAACTTTGTAGAATCTTCCGCGGTTAATCGATGTTGTCAAAATAAGATGCCAAGTTCTTTTTCAAACTTCTTCGACCTTGCATACACAACACTTAACAAACCAATTACACGCACCGGAGGAAGAAGAATGACCGAGTAACAAAATAAAAATAAAAATAAACTTAAAATAACTTAAATAATAAAGCAACACAATTAATCGCCTAAAGTTTTCCCTGGCAACGGTGCCAAATTTGTTCAACCTAATTAATCTCAGTTGCACGCAATTAAACGTGCTCGTAATAGATTAAATAAGCTAACCCAAATATCGTCTCTCAAGGAAAACTTAGCAGGAAAATTATTGTATTGCAAAAAGAAAAGAAAAATAAAGTAGTAAATCAAAAGGAATTTGTTGTTTATAACTAAGCGGAAAGAATAACTAAGCATAAATTAATCCTAGACAAGAATTGAAATCTAATCTAACGAAAGCATTAATCTTTTCTAATCCTAACATTAATTCAAGAAAGCAATCCGCAGGAGAAATTATAAAGCATAAATAAAGAACATAAATCGAAAGAACTCACAATCGTAAATGGAATTGGCAATAACCTGGAATTGAATCTGAAAATTGTAATGACTGAAATTTCCAATCCGAAACAAAATTCAAGACTTAGAAAACTAAACTAGAAAATCTCTAACGGAACTAGAGAAGAAACCCTAAAATAAACTCTGAAAAACGAAGAGAAAAATTGTCTGAAACAGTTGATGTTTTCTGAAAACCCTCGCCCGCTATTTATACATGCGAAAAATTAATCACGCTCAGCGGTCTACTAGGCTTAGCGACCGCTGAGCACACTTCATCAAGCCCGCTAAGTATCTGAACTCAGCGATCTCCTAGTGTGAGCGAGCGCTGAGTTCTTCTCTTTGTATCAACTTGAGCGTTCGACTCAGCGGTCTCCTAGAACGAGAGACCGCTGACTTCTCGCCATGTACTAGACGTGGAACAAAATCTTGAACTCAGCGGTCTCCTAAGGTGAGGGACCACTGAGTTGTACTTCGCCAAGAAACTCAAGCTGCGGTGGAAGTTGATCAAACATTGGTTGCCTTCGCCATTCTCGAGCAAAATCTACACTTCCACACTGATAGCTCGACAACACATAATTAGCGCATTTTAACTTCAAAATAATAAAAAACATAACAAATGACATCAAAAACACGCATGCAAAACATCCAAAAATGCAACCAAAAACTAACGCAACAAACCCTCTACACACAAAACCTTGTTTGTTCTCAAGCAATCTTAATTCAAAACACAACAAGAAAGACGCAAATCGGAAATGACAAATCATGCTTCAACTTCATATCCAGCGCAAGAACATTCTCAACATTCTTTAACCAAATTCAATTCACCCCATAACTAACGAGTTCCCCCTCTGCATATATACTCAATCTGCTCAAAACCAAAATACGAAGATAGGAGGCAAGAAATGAAACGTGCTAACACACTTAATACTTCAAATTTCTTTTTCATTATGCAACCATTTTTACACAATCTCCGGGGAAAAATTCACTAGGTAAGTCCTCCGGAATATTCCGGGTCTTCTAGAGTGGTTTTCCATACCCATCTTTCCTAAACATATCAACGAGGACTTGGAGAGAGCGGGGTAGAGCCCCTCGGATCATACATTAAGACAAACAATAGTTTTCTTTATACAAGCTGCAAGAGAGTCGAGTTATATGGTCAAAAGTCATGAGGTGGAACATTTAGAGTTCATCTAAAGTATCCTCATGTGGTTTCCCATGCTCATAGTTTCCAGAAGAGTAGATACCTGCCAACTCAACTTACACTTTAACAACAAAAAGCACCAATCATAGATATCCAAGCATAAAGAAAATTTCCCATCTCCTTCTCTCATTCAAGAATTTCACCTCAATTATTAAAATGCAGAAAAATTCCGCACAGTCAACTATGAAGTGAATACAATGCTTAAAGAAAATGCTAAAAAATATCCTCAAACCATCAATTAAATCAAAACATAATACATCATGTTCATTCCACATACTTTCACAGTTTGAATCAAATCAAGACTAACGAGGACAAGACAAGACAAACTAACCCAAAGGGTTCCTTCCCCCCCCCCCCCACAGGAGAAAAGAAAATAATGCATTCAGTGTAACAATAAAATAAGAGATAAAAAAATGAGGATTCACTGAGGGTACGACAGCTCCAAGCAAGAAATCAGTCAAGCAATATTATCCAGCAACCTGGAAAAACATAAAGACAAAACAAAACAAAACAACACCAAACAAAACAAAGCAAAACAAATAAAGCAAAGGGAAAGAACGAAATTACCAACTCATGGATTGTCTCCCATGCAGCGCTTGTTTAACGTCATTAGCTTGACTGCGAAACCCTTAACCAAATTCTGACTGAAGCTTCAGCTGTCTTTTCACCTGGATTATCACATCATCTATGGTTGCAGCAGATGGTCTCACTCTCGGGTGCTTAACAATACCCATTGCACGTGTTTCTCTTCCCTTCTCTCGTATTTGAATGTCCAGCTCGACTTCCTCCTCACTTTGCAGGTCAGACAGAAAATCATGCACTATGTCATCTTTATTTTCCAGATTAACCAAGAATTCCTGAATGATTTCATCCTCATTGTACAGATTAGCCAGGAATTCGTGCACAATATCATCCTCATCCACCGAGGCAAACATCTTGACGTAGGAGCAATTTTGCAACAAAGGGTCAGGAGCTACTGACTTCTTACTAAACACGGAGAAAGTCACTGATCGCCCTGATCCTGCGATACTCAAAGTTCCTGACATGACGTCAATGCGAGTATTAGTTGTAGCCATAAAAGGCCTGCCTAGCAAAATAATGTGACCATTCATACTCCTTATCCCCTTATCGGTCTCCAGCACAACAAAATCCACCAGAACTCTAATACCACTCACAGTTTTCACAACATCCTCAACTATCCCACGAGGGTAACTAATAGAACCATCAGCTAATTCTATTTTCATGTCCGTATGCTTCAATTCACAATTATGCAATTTCTCAAATATACTAAAAGGCATCAGGTTAATTGCTGCACCTAAATCTAGCATGCCTGAGACCTCGTCGCCAATACCCAAGTCCATGCTTATGATAAAACTACCTGGATCATGTTGCTTAGGTAGTAGCTGATGTGGTTCAACTGCATTTGGTGGTATAGGTTCATTTGGCAACTGGGAAGCCTTGATTGCACTCACGGTTTTGCTCCTCCACTTCTCTGTAGTGTCCCTCTTGTTAAGGGTGTGTGTCGATCCTTCTCTTAGCCTGCTTTATAAAGCAACGAATTGGTCAAATTGGTGCTCGACTTTGTAAGGCGTGATTTCCTCCTCCTTGAGTTTCGGAGCAACTTCTCTAATGATAGACACAGCATGAGCCTGATGGAGCTGTTATCCTTGGCTCGGTATCTTCCCAGTCTGCTCCTGCTGCATCTGATTCATAGTCCCCGATATCTATCCCACAGCTGTTTCAAGACGATTGATAGTGGCATCTTGAGCTTCCCTCGCTCGCTTGCTTTCCTGCATGAAAGCGCTCAAACTGTCCTCCATGGAAGTCTTTTGAGGAGGATGAAACTGCTGTTGCCGCGGGTACCACTGCTGAGGGGGATAATTCTATCCTAAGCCTTGTCCTTGAGTCTGGTTTCTCCACCCAGAATTAGATTGGTTTTGCCATCCCGAGTTCTGCTGCTACTGACTCTGATCAAATCCTTGTCTTTGCTCAAAAGACTGGCGTGGTGGATATCCTTAAGCAGCATAAACCTCTGCTTCTCCTTTATAACTGTGTTCTCCCATCCGATGACATGTTTCCACCATGTGTCCAAATTCTCCACATATCCTGCACGGTTCAGACACATTTTCTTATCTTGCAGAAGATACAGTTTTTCCCATCTTCAGATCCTGCAATTCTCTCATCATATCGGCCATCTGTTTCTTCATGTCAACACTAGTCGTAACTGCACTCGCCTCTACCCGTTGTATTCTGGTGGATTTCTACTGCGAGCTAGCTGCCAGTGTCTCAAAGATCTCCTTCAATTCGTCAGCCGTCTTCACTGCAATATTTTCGCCGGCAGTACTATCTACTATAAACTAAGCTATCTGCAAAAGACCATCATAATAAAATTGCCACAACATCTCTTGTGCCATCTGATGATGTGGACACTACTGAAGTAATTCTCTAAATCTCTCCCAAGCCTTGTGGAAAGGCTCATCTATTGTTTGAATAAAATTCATGATCTTTGTACGCACTTCTTGAGTCTTATGGTTCGGGTAATACTTCAACATGAATTTCTCGCATACAACCGTCCATGTGGTTAGAGAGTTAGGTGGCAGTGATAAGTACCACGTTTTGGCTCTGTCCTTCAGTGTATATGGGAAACATTTCAACTTCAATTGGTCCTCAGTTAGAGCTAGCAAAGGAAAAGACTGGACCACCGTGCAGAATTCACGAACGAATTGCAAGGCATCTTCATTGGTCATCCCGTGTTAAGAGGACATCAAATTCAGATGATTGTGCTTCAAATCATAATTCCTCACTTCAGTTGCTAACACAATAGCAGATGCCGTGGTTCCAAAGGTTGGCCTCGGGAAATCGCCCATGTATCTAGGATTGTTTGCCATTTCTCCCAATTCAACTGGCTCGTATAACGAATCACCTCCAGATCTTTTTGATTGCACTACAACTTCTTTTTCAAAGCAAGGTTCATCAACCTCGTTAAAGCTGGACTCGGCTTCTTTCCGCAAACTTTGTGGAATCTTCCGTGGTTGATCGATGTTGTCAAAATAAGATGCCAAGTTCTTTTTCAAACTTCTTCGACCTTGCATACACAACACTTAACAAACCAATTACACGCACCAGAGGAAGAAGAATGACTGAGTAACAAAATAAAAATAAAAATAAACTTAAAATAATTTAAATAATAAAGCAACGCAATTAATCGCCTAAAGTTTTCCCTGGCAACGGCGCCAAATCTGTTCAACCTAATTAATCTCAGTTGCACGCAATTAAACGTGGTCGTAATAGATTAAATAAGCTAACCCAAATATGGTCTCTCAAGGAAAACTTAGGAGGAAAATTATTGTATTGCAAAAAGAAAAGAAAAATAAAGTAGTAAATCAAAAGGAATTTGTTGTTTATAACTAAGCGGAATGAATAACTAAGCATAAATTAATCCTAGGCAGGAATTAAAATCTAATCTAACGAAAGCATTAATCTTTTCTAATCCTAACATTAATTCAAGAAAGCATTCCGCAGGAGAAATTATAAAGCATACAAAAAGAACATAAATCGAAAGAACTCATAATCGTAAATGGAATTGGCAATAAACTGGAATTGAATCTGAAAATTGTAATGACTGAAATCTCCAATCCGAAACAAAATTCAAGACTTAGAAAACTAAACTAGAAAATTTTTGACGGAACTAGAGAAGAAACCCTAAAATAAACTCTGAAAAACGAAGAGAAAAATTATCTGGAACAGTTGATGTTTTCTAAAAACCCTCGCCCGCTATTTATACATGCGAAAAATTAATCACGCTCAGCGGTCTCCTAGGCTCAGCGACCGCTAAGCACACTTCATGAAGCCCGCTAAGTATCCGAACACATCGATCTCCTAGTGTGAGCGAGCGCTCGACTCAACGGTCTTCTAGGATGAGAGACCGCTGTCTTCTCGCTCTGTATTGGCTAGGCGCTGGACTCAGCGGTCTCCTAGGATGAGAGACCGCTGACTTCTCACCCTGTACTAGACGTGGCACAAAATCTTGAACTCAACGGTCTCCTAAAGTGTGGGACCGCTGAGTTGCACTTCGCCAAGAAACTCAAGCTGCGGTGGAAGTTGATCAAACATTGGTTGCCTTCGTCATTCTCGAGCAAAATCTACACTTCCAAACTGATAGCTCGACAACACATCATTAGCACATTTTAACTTTAAAATAATGCTAAACATAACAAATGACATAAAAAACACGCATGCAAAACATCCAAAAATGCAACCAAAAACTAACGCAACAAGTGAAAAAGTGCGATCGGTTGAAACGTGCATCCGATTGAACACTGTGACTAATCATGCAAAAGTTATTGGGTTTAAAATTACCGTATTATTTATCACAATTTGAAGCCAAAACATGGAGGTGAAAAGCACTAAATTATGAAGATGATGAAAAAGGCAACATCGCTAAATGTCACTCTTTTTTTCTTTGAAGGTATATGTCACTTTTTTATTAACCTTGTAAGTAAGCAAAACATTTTTCTTACCCTTGTAAGTAATATTATTTGACACGCTTCATCTATATATATATATATATATATATATATATATATATATATATATAATTAATACGATTACGGATTCAAGGCCTTCCCTTAATTCGGGGTCCTACGTGGTGCTCTAACCATTCCTTATTCCTATTTATCTTAAATCCTCATATTTTACATTTTTATTCATATATTCTATTATATCTAATAAAAATTTTCTATCCTACATCGCTTTTCTATAAAACTCAACTCTTGAACAACCTATATTAATACTTAAGATCAATGTGTATTCTCATCTCGCGATTTCATAGAATGTATGATCTTCAAATTTATACTTTATATTTAATTTTAAATTTTTATTATGTATACTATTCATTATTAATGTTTACTTTGTAATATTCAAATTTTTTGAGACAAATAATCTATTATTGTAGTAATTTATATTTTATTATTTTAATATTTTATACATCTAAACAAGTTCGGGTAATTAGCGGATATTACAATATGTCACATTCCCAAATCCCGAGGGACGGCTAAGTCGGGGTGCGATTAGGGGTCGGAATTAAGAAAAGGGAAAGAAATGGAGATTAATAATGAAGAATAAATATTAAACCATTGAAGAAAAACGTAGGAATGTACTTTAATTATTTAAAGTGAGACAATCTCAAAAGATTCTTGTCACAGAAGTTTAGTAGTTCTATGGTTTCAAGTACATATTACTTTACAAAATGTTATATAGAAAGTCAGAATATCTTGCAGTGGAAAAATACATAGTTTGACTTCACGTATGAAGACGTGAAGCCGGGGCATTACTAGCTTTATCGATATGAACAACTACTCAAACATCCGCCGTCACCCGTCGCTCAACTTGCATATTTATAAACATAAACACGGCTAAGTACAACGTACTTAGTGAACACATACCAAAATGTATGATAGGTTTAATAGATTAATCATGCTTTCTCAAAGTAACTCACATGGGTTTTCAGAAAAAGTACGTGCTTACTAAATTTTTTTCGTACTTGGATATCCACTCTGTTTATTCAATTGAAACCAAATCTGCTACCGCAAATGTTTTTTTTGCACATGTTCTTTTCGTACTTGGATAGATTAATCATGCCTTCTTCTGCGAACGCTCCTCACCGAGGCTCGCTACTCCTCAATAGAGTCCATACTCATCGGCTACCGTGTATACTAACTCTAGAAAGCACACCCTTTCGGAGCTAACTCAGAATCTGATCGAACCAATAAATTGGCGAACCAACTCAGATAGGCATAAGAGAATTCACTTAAACAATTTCTTATGTATGATAAATCACTTTAAAACAAACTTTTAAAGCATTTCGAAATCTGCGCATTGCTAGAGTTATTTTAGTATATAGAAAACCCACCTTAACCGATTACAGAACTTAGTAATGAGCTTCAGTCTTCCGTTCTTTCTTCTAGTTGCGACTTTCTCCTTTTATCACATATAATCAAGCTTTAGTAAATCGATCGAAATGGAAATGAAAACGAAAAATGGACTCGATAACGATTTAACTTTAGTAATTTGCACTCGATTTATCTTTTATTAAAAGAAAAGAGTTTTGGAAAAATCTCGTATAAGAATTCACTCACTTCTTACCCAACAGTAAGAATATTTTTATGGATAGTCGATGATTTCCAAGAAATCAAGTTAAAACAATTTAACTGGAAGAAATAAGAGATTTAGAAAAACTGTCCAACTGCTGCAACTTTGGAGGCAGTTTGAGAATAGAGTATTTGGAAACAGGGGATGGGCCATTGAAAAACCACGGATGTCTAGTTTCCAACCCTATTTACGGATCTGAATTTTGATAAACGAGCAAAAGGTTATGACCGTTCCTGTGAAGGGTGGCAGACCTGTCAGAATTCCAGCGAACTCTTACCCTCGATGCACGATTCCCTAGGCTTGATAATAGACATCCAAGCCTTAATTTCATTCAAACTGATGGTCCCTGAGCTGGGTCTTTGGTGTAGAGGGGGGTGAATACACCAAAGATAGACTTTTTAAAACTTTTTCACAAGTTTAAAACAGAGTGTGAGAGCTCAGTTATTAATCCAGCTGAGGAATGTCAGCTGGGTTAATAACTCAGCTGGCGGTGTGGAAAGTGGTGGTTTTAAAATTTAGCTCGTTTGCTTAGAAAAACTCAGCTTGAAAATATTGTCTTTACGTTTTCAGATTAATCAAGTTATGCAATTTTCAGAGAACACCCAGCTGTCTTTGGAGAGCAGCTGAGTATGCAGTTTTGATAAAAATACAAATGGAGTTATTATAAAGATTGAAAATAACGAGAATGAAAATAACACGAGATTTTACGTGGTTTGAAGTAACACATCCTACATCCACGACCAGATTCACTGGTAATTCACTACCACTTGGTTTCCAAGTATCAAGCAACTTCACAACTCGAACCTGAGTTGTGTTCCAACAGTTTACGGGCACTGTCAAGCCTAACCTTTCAGTTTGCGGGTACTGAAAAAACCTTACAACCACTTGAATTTCGCGCTTCAAGCAAGCGTAACCTTGACCTAACCTTTCTGGGTAAAGAGGGGTTTGGTTTGGGGTTCCAACTGTGAACGAGTTCTTACAATTAAGAACTTAGAGTTAGATGAACTCGTTCAAAATCTAGGCTTTAAGATATACAATGAATTTTGCCTAGGAATGAGATGAAAAACTGGACAGTTTCTAGACTAGAAATACTTTAAGATAAAGTGTTCTTTTAACTGTTTAGAACTACTAATGAGCTTTTGAAGGTTTGAGAAATTCAGAAAATGAAAGCTTGTAGAGAGTTTTTCGTATTTGATCCTGAGGTTGAAGACGGGTATTTAAAGGTAGAGATCCAAGACTAGCCGTTGGAGGAGCCGTTTGAATCTTACCTACTCTTCTTAAATTCAAAATCTGCCGTTGGGCGTTTCTGCACCTATCTTCATCAGTGTCACATCCTAGTTCTTGAGGTCTAGGATGCTGATTTGTCGATCTCTCATTGGTCGAGGTATATTGACTTCATTGACACCGGGATCTTTGTCTTCAACCTGTTTTACGAATCTTGGAGCTGGATTTGATACTCTGACTTGAATTGATGCTTTCAGAGTTAACATTCCTTTGGTCTGTACAGCTGTAACAGCTGTGTCTTGAACTCAGCTCGATTAATCTTCAGCTTGATCTTGCTCTGTTTTGAACTCAGCTCAGCTGAATAAAAAAACTCAGCTGATAGTTGACTCCTGTTGTAAACACAGCTGGATCTTCTGCTGTCTTGAACTTCTGCTGTCTTTTGCTTCCTGAACTTGTAAACTTAAAAAATCTAGAGCTCAAACAGACGAGCTGGAAAACACTACTTAGATTTATGCGATCATCTACTCGGTTGGAGTCAGTTGGGTTTTGGTATTAAATCAAAACTTTATAATTTTCCCAACAATTTCCTCCTTTTTTATGATGCCAAAACCTAACTGAGACAAACTATGAAGCTTCCCCCTACGATTAAGAGGGGTTAAAAAATCAGCAGTTTTAATAAGATTCAGAGTTCAGAGCGTGGACAAAAAGTAATTGTCATCAGGGTGAGCTTTGAGCAAAAAAAACTTTGTTTTATTAATGTAAGAAATTACAGCAGTTAGAGAGATTAATCGAAAAGAAAGAAAAAAAAGATTCTTCAATCTTCAATCTTCAATCCCAGCTGGCAGGGTCTTCTCTTCATCCACTGCATCTTTATTTTGACTTCGTTTCTCTTTCAGTTGGTTCCTCTAGCTCAGCAGTTTTGCATTTGCCTCGTTGTCTCATTATCTTCCCACTTTTTGGCATAATCAACAAGGCGGGAGAGACAATCATCTTATTGAGCTGTACAATATTCTGAATTGCATCAGCGATCTTAGCTGTGTTGTCAGCTGCTGCGATGTTTAGTTCGGCTGTCTGCGGCTGTAGGAGAGATTCTTGAGATCGATGACTTCTAGCTGGAGTGTGAGTTGAGAAATTTTTTTCATCTAGCGGAGACTGGAGTCTTGGTGGCTCAGCTGTTGTATTGGCTGGCTCTTCTCAAATAGCAGTAGCCTCAGCTGTGATTGCAGGCACAGCTGGAGCGGTCCAGCTGAGTGCTTGGAGGGACTAAGTATTGCCTTTCCACTTCTGAAGTGGGGGTAAGGGGTTCAACTCTTGTTTTCATCATCCAGCTGCAAGTGATCATCGGCTAGATGATGCTTTTCATTTGAGCTTGGTGCAGGGGATTGAGCTCCAACTTACATAAGTTGATCTTGAAGTTGGTGTCCCTATCGAGCTGAAGAAAATTGAGGAGAAGGCGGTTGAAGTATTCCATCTGCTGTGAGGTTTAAGCTTAGTTGATTGGGGTCTAAGCTTACTTGATCAGCTGGAATACGTTGTTGGGGTGGTGCCGATGATGACGTCCGCTGGCACATGAACTTCTTCTCCACCGTAAGAAACCACCGCTTGTGGACCTTCTGCTCTTCGGAGAGTAGTTACTAATTTTCTCTCAATGTCAGCTGCCTTCTCGGCTGACTGACTGTGCACCTTGAACTTGAGTCTTCTCTTTGAAGACGGTGATTCAGCTTGTTTTGTCTCCTCACGTTGTTTCTTCTTCCCAGCTGGGAAGTGAATAGATGCCTGCTGCATTGTCTCCTACATCTTAATCTTTGCCTTTTGTGGCGGAGCAAGAGTTTTGACATGTTTGCTCTAAAAAGCTCCGACTTCAGCAGCATCTTGTCCAGTTCCGACTGGACTTCCTCTCTGGTGCATCTCTCTGGGGAGAGATTCCTGTATGTCTTCAGGTGGAATTCCTTCGTCAGGATCCTGTTGACGTTGATCTCCGCATCCCAGGGAGTAGGGTGTCCCGTTTTCTCTATTGTTTTGAGAAAAAACATTAAAATGGAGGCGGTTTTTTTCCTTTGACATTCCCAGGAAGAATTCTGCAACTTCCTGGTCAATGACATTCTTGATCTTTGCAGTCACCCACTGCGTTAGACCGGATCTGTTGATGAGCTTCATAATCTCCTGGAACTCCGTCTTCTTGTGGTTCCTTTAAGCAATTCTCAAAGTGAAGCTTTGACAGAACTCTTTATGTTGATCGGCTTCTGGAGATATTTTTTTAGATTCCATGTTCTTCTTCTACAAATTTTGTTAGTAGAATAAATAATATATATATATGTAGGAGGAAGAAGAAAGAGTGCCGGATCAAAACTTTTTAGGGTTAAGGCGAATGCTTGTGTATTTCTTCTAGCATATATATATCAATTTTCTTGATGAATGGACGTTCAAGATTAGTAATTTAATATGAAGATCTACGACTGGGAGTGATTCTTACGTCATGTCTGTTTCTTGTTTAGAAAATATGATTAAATGCGCGCGTGAATACGGTTGACGCGTTTTGACTTATGCCTTGAATTCTCATGCTTCATATCTTTGCAGACTTTTAATTAAATTTGATTGGATATGACGTGATATGATTTGACTGAAGTCTGATAAAAACAGAATGAATAGGTAAGAATTGATGTTGCAAACCTCTCAGCTGATCATAGTAGTCAGCTGATACCTCGTTTATGAATAGCTGTGTTGAGTGGGCATTTTTCCAGCTGTATTTTAAGTTGGTTTTTCCCTCAGCTGAATAATCCTTCAACTTAGGTGTCCGGCTGAGCTTGGTTCTTCTCAGCTAGGTTCTTTGAGGTTGATTCAGAATTCCAACTGGGTCTGCTTCCATTCAGCTGGATGTGGTTTTGTCTGGGTTGAGTAATCCAAGTAATCCGCACAGCATCTTGAATATTGCTTCTACCAGCGGCTTTGTGAGTATATCAGCACGCTGTATGTCTGTATGAATTTTCTCATCAATCACATCCTTCTTTTCCATGTGATCTCTGGTGAAGTGATGGCGCACGTCCACATCTTTGCATCTTGTGTGATGTACTGGATTTTCTGATATAGCAATAGCACTTGAGCTATCACAGAAAATTGGAACTTGTCCAGTTCTCACTTCGTAGTCATCAAGCTGATGTTTCAGCCAGAGAATTTGTGAGCAGCAGCTTCCAACTGCCATATATTCTGCTTCTGTTGTGGAAGTTGCGACGCATGTTTGCTTCTTTGAAAACCACGAGATCAACTTGCTTCCTAGGAACTGTCATGTTCCTGAAGTTGATTTTCTGTCCAAGCTTTCTCGAGCGAAGTCTGAGTCTGAGTATCCAGTCAGCTGTAGATTGTCTTCAGCTGGGTACCACAGCCCAACATTCTGAGTTCCTTTGAGATATTTGAGAATGTTCTTGGCTGCTTGCATGTGTGTCTCCTTTGGATCAACTTGAAATCTGGCACATACTCCAACTGCGAAAGAGATGTCTAGACGACTGGCTGTTAGATACAGCAGGGAACCTATTATCCCTCTGTACTTGCTTGAATCAACTAATTTTCCTTCAGTTCCGGGTTCAATTTTCCAATTGGTGTTCATTGGGATCTTCACCGTCCTGCTGAATTGTACTCCATACTTCGTGATCAAGTCTTTCACATACTTGGATTGATTTATGAAAATTCCTTTTGTTGATTGCTTGACTTGAAGTCCTAGGAAGAAACTCTTTTCTCCCATCATAGACATTTGGAACTGTTTTGACATCATTTCTCCAAATCTTTGGCATAAGAATGTTGATCTTGAGCCGAAGATGATGTCGTCTACATAGATTTGAACAACTAGGATGTCTTCTCCCAACTTGATGGTGAAGAGTGTTCTATCTACTAAGCCCTTCTTGAATCCTTTGGATACAAGGAAATTTGATAGAGTATCATACCAGGCTCGAGGTGCTTGTTTCAATCCATAAAGCGTCTTCTTTAACTTGTAGACTTTGTTTCCTTCTACTTCAAATCCTGGAGGTTGTTCAACATAGACATCTTCCTTGATTTCTCCATTTAAAAATGCACACTTCACATCCATTTGATAGACCTTGAATTTGTGATGTGCTGCATAAGCGAGAAATAATATGATTGCTTCCAATCATGCTATTGGAGCAAATGATTCTTCGAAGTCGATTCCTTCTTGCTGTGTGTAACCCTTGGAAACGAGTCGAGCTTCGTTCTGATGATGACTCCAAGGGTATCCAGCTTGTTATTGAAGATCCATTTGAGTCCGATAATTTTGACTCCTTCAGGTCTGTCGACCAATTCCCAGACACAATTTCTGAGGAATTCATTTAGCTCTTCCTGCATGGCATTTGTCCAGGGTACGCTGTTTAAGGCTTCTAGAATGGCTTGAGGCTCTGGAACTTGAGCTACATAGCACGCCATTAGAGCTGTGTCTTCGTCGTAGATAGCCAGTTCTAGCTCTACTGAGAGTTGAGCTGTGTCACCTGCTTCTTGCTGATGCGATGTAGCTTGAGCAACTGAGCTTCTGGTTCTGACTTGGTCAGATGGTTCTCCAAATTTTGCTGATGATGTATGATCTTCGATCCATCTTCTCCTTTTACGAATTTCTTCTTCCAGCTGATTGATGCTAGAATTGGCTAGATTTCGTCTGGCTTGGAGTTGTTCTGGAGTTATGTCTTGAGAAAGAGACTCTACTTGGATTGTGTTTTGAGGTGACTTCTGTAGTGGCTCTGCTGGAGTTAGAGCTGGGGATTCAGCTGTGTCTGGATTTCCAGCTGATGGCATTCCCCCTTGATTTGACGTTGGAGGTTCCTCTTGATTTCCAGCTGGTGGAACTTCCTGATTGATTTGAGGTTCCTCCTCTAGCTCATCATCCCATATTAATGGTTCGGCCAGATTCCTGATTCGATTATCTTGAGCTCTTGTCTGAATTTGCCTTGAGGATTCTCCTTTATTTCTTCGTTTGATAGAATCTCTGTATTCGAATGATGATTCGTCAAAGGTAACATGGGGAGTTACTTCGACTGTTTGAGTTCTTCTGTTGAAGACTCTGTAAGCTTTACTCACAGCTGAGTAACCAAGGAATACTCCTCGGTCAGTCTTTGCATCGAACGTCTTGAGCTGTGTTTTTCCATTGTTTAGGATATGACATTTGGATCCGAAGACCTTGAAATATCCAATGTATGGTATTCTATATTCCATAGCTCATACGGCGTCTTTCCTTGCCTTGATGTGAGTAGAGAGCGATTATAAGTGAAGCAAGTTGTGTTGATTGCCTCGGCCCAGAACTTCTTTGGAATAGCAGAGCTGGCAAGCATCGATGTGGCCGCTTCTTTGAGTGTTCTGTTTCTCCTCTTTGTTACACCATTCTGCTGGGGTATGCGTGCTACTGAGGTTTGATGTTGAGCTCCATTCTTCTCGCAATATTCATATATGGTTTCATTTAGAAACTACGTTTCCCGATATGATCTGATTGACATTATCTTGCACTCCTTCTGAGTTGAGAGTCTTCCCAGCAGGATTGGTAGAATGACACTCATGTGAATCTTGAGAAGTCATCTACTACGACCAGAGTATATTTTCTGCCGTTGAAGCTTGCTGGAGTAACTGGACCAAAAAGATCCATGCGTAGGAGTTGAAAAACGCGATCAGTTGACTGTACTGGCTTGAGGGAGAATGAAATTCCTGTTTGTTTCCTTGTTGGCATGCGCTACACATATGACTTTTGTCATATACTTAATCTGGAATTCCATTAGCGAGCTGGTTCCTAGCCAGTTTGTTGATCGTTTTGAAGTTGAGATGATTCCACCGTCTGTGCCACAGCCAGCTGACTTAGTTGCTGCTTTTGGATACAAGACAAGTCTCAGGAAGGCTGTTGTTCCAGTCAGCGAAGTACATATTTCCTTCTCTTTTCCCTCTTAGTAGTATCTGCTTGGTTTCCCCGTGCTTCATTGTGCATCCATGTGCATCAAACTTGACAGAAAAACCGTTGTGGCAGAATTGGCTAATGGAAAGCAAGTTATGTTGCAGTCCTTGTACATATGAAACATTAGAGATTTTAACATTTTTAGTTTCAAATGTACCATAACCTTTGGTTAGACCTTTGGAATTGTCACCAAATGTTACTTGTGGCCCTGGACACTCGATGTAATCCTGGAGTAGATGCTTTAAGTGAGTAATGTGCTTGGAACATGCGCTTTCCATGTACCATAGCGTTCTCATCGACTCCTCAATGATGTGTCGTTCCCTTGCAACCTATGACATAAATCAAAATTTAGATACTCAGTTTTAATTGGGTCCTTGTGGGTTAGACAGACATCCTTTCACGACCCAGATCTGCTTGATGACTCGAATTGGGTCATTTGATCTGATGATCCTTCTAGCTGAGTCAATGTACACATTCATTGTGTTCTTTGGTTGTTGCTGGTGGGGTCTTGATCTCTGTATTTTCCTTGTTTGATTTCTTTGTTGATGTCCGGGTCATTTTCAGTATCCAGCTGAGTATCCAGCTGAGACGTTCCTTTGTCTCTGCTGTCTTTTGTGATATCTCGGCAGGGACTGGTACTCCTGTTGGTGATCATATGAGTGATATGCAGCTGGGTATCTCCTTTGATATCTTGGTTGATATCTCTCGACGTGCTGTTGTTGATGCTGGTATCTGAACTGTCCAATTTGCGGTCTCTGTTGAGTTTGAGCACGTTGCTGTCTGATCTGTGCTTGAGGTTGTCTCACAGCTGGCCTTTGTGATGCCTGCTGTGTCTTCAATGGTTGTCGTTGAGCAACTGGAATTGGATTTTCCTTTGCTTTTACAAACATTACCTTTGTTCCACTTGTGGATGCGATGTTTTAATGTCTTTAGTTCCAGTATAACCCAATCCCGTCTAGAGTGCTGCTGGTTGCTGAACACTAAGATCTCAGTTATCTTTCTTTCTGGTGGTAGGACTTCTACTATGAAAAGAAACAGCTGGTGGAAGAACTGGAAAAGACCACAGCTGAATCAGAAAAAAAGATAACTGAGATCTCAGTTATGATTTCGTCCATTGTGGTGGTAGCTTTTATTAGCGTTACCATCTTCATAGTTAGCGCCTCTTCAGATTTTTTCAACACTAAGATCTCAGTTATCTTTTTTTCTGATTCAGCTGTGGTCTTTTCCAGTTCTTCCACCAGTTGTTTCTTTTCATAATAGAAGACCTTCAACAGCTGATCTTGTTTTACTATTGTGTCCTTCAGTGAGGCAGATTCTTCCTTGGGCTGTGTGGCATCAGCTGCTTCTGATGCTTCTTTCTTTTTCAGTTCCACCTTCAGCTCGGCATTCTCACACATCATGATGTCAAGGATTTCTTGAAGTTCCTTGAAATCGTTCATAACTTTCTCTACTAAACTCCAATCAGACAGTCCTGATTCTGAAACCTCTGTAGAGTGTTCGTGTGATGGTGAGGGGTTAGATAGATTTTGAGTTCTTGACATTACCTCATCCTCGTCGATTCCGTCCGCGTACCCCATGAAGAATGTATCCCATTTAGGTTCATCATGGGCCATCAATGCTTCTTCTTCTGAATTTGAAAATGGCATGTTATCCTCTATTTTGTTGCAATCCGACTCCTCGTCGGTGATGTAGGCTCTCCTTCTGTCAGCTTCTTTAGCTTTCAGTTGGTCTTTATCTTTCTTGGATAGCTTGGGACATTCTAGCCTGTAGTGTTCTGGTTCCTTGCAGTTGAAGCAACCTTCTTCTGTTCGTTTGTCAGCTGACTTCTCATCAGCTGCTGCGTACTTATCTCTGTAAGTTCATGCGAACTTCTTGTACTTGCCCTTGCTGGTGTTGAGTCTGTCGTAGTTTTTAACCAGCATGGCTATCACTTCAAGTAGCTCTTCCTTGCTCATGTCCTTCTTGTCCTTCTTCGAGGACTCAGCTGACTGTATGTATGTGGATTTTTCAGAGTTAGCTCTGAACGCAATCTCCTTTGGCGCAGGTGTCAGCTCTCCATCATTTTGATTGCTTGAAGATTCTTTCATGGTAATCTTCAAGTTGTATTCATTGGCTTTGAGCAGGGAGAATAATCTTCAGTTCAAAGATCACCTAAGTCACTTCGACTTTGATGTACCAGCTTTTATGTGTTCCATTCAGCTGTGAGCGCTGAAAGGACTTTTAGGTTCTTTTCACACTGGGTGTATTTTCCAGTTCTGATGGTTTCAATTTCTACCACTATATTTGAGAATCTGAGCTTCATCCCTTCGATGGACTCGTTGACAAGCTGCTTGAAGTTATCAAACTTCTGGCATGCAATAGTGAATTTATTCTCTTTTATCTCTTCTGACCCTTCGCATAGCTTGGCTAGGGTTTTCCACATCTCCTTTGCGGTGATGTAGTTGATGACCTTGCTGAGGTAGGCATTGGAGACAGTTGATGACATGGTGTTCCTTGCGAAGCTGTCTAATCCAGCTTGCTTCCTCTCTTCTGAGGTATATTCATTCCTTGGCTTGGGAATGAACTGATACGTTGGTTGTGCTCTCTCTTGAGCAGGTACAAGCTCGTTTTCTTGCTTGTAAATGAGGATGGGTCCGTCTGTGATGATGTCCCACATCATGTCATGATGCGGACAAAGAAAGCTTTTCAATCTGAACTTCCAGATTACATAGTCATCAACCGAGAAGGTGGGAAGATTCCTGTTATGATAAGAATCCATGGAGATATGCACAGTATGAAACAATATGAGTTTTTCAAAAGAGGATCAGTTCAGATAACCACTGACAGAGTTTCAAGACAAATCTCTTGATTCAGAAACAACGGACTTTTTAAAACTTTTTCACAAGTTTAAAACAGAGTGTGAGAGCTCAGTTATGAATCCAGTTGAGGAATGTCAGCTGGGTTAATAACTCAGCTGGCAGTGCGGAAAGTGGTGGTTTTAAAACTTAGCTCGTTTTCTTAGAAAAACTCAGCTTGAAAATATTGTCTTTACGTTTTCAGATTAATCAAGTTATGCAATTTTCAGAGAACACCCAGCTATCTTTGGAGAGCAGCTGAGTATGCAGTTTTGATAAAAATGCAAAGTGCCAATGGAGTTAGTATAAAGATTGAAAATAACGAGGAAGAAAATAACACGAGATTTTACGTGGTTTGGAGTAACACATCCTACATCCACGACCAGATTCACTGGTAATTCAGTACCACTTGGTTTCCAAGTATCAAGCAACTTCACAACTCGAACCTGAGTTGCGTTCCAACAGTTTACAGGCACTGTCAAGCCTGACCTTTCAGTTTGGGGGTACTAAAAAAACCTTACAACCACTTGAATTTTGCTCTTCAAACAAGCGTAACCTTGACCTAACCTTTCTGGGTAAAGAGGGGTTTGGTTTGGGGTTCTAACTGTGAATGAGTTCTTACAATTAAGATATTAGAGTCAGATGAACTCGTTTAAAATCTAGGCTTTAAGATATACAATAAATTCTGCCTAGGAATCAGAAGAAAAACTGGGCAGTTTCTGGACTAGAAACACTTTAAGATAAAGTGTTCTTTTAACTGTTTAGAACTGCTAATGAGCTTTTGAAGGCCTGAGAAATTCAGAAAATGAAAGCTTGTAGAGAGTTTTTCGTATTTGATCCTGTGGTTGAAGATGGGTATTTATAGGTAGAGATCCAAGACTAGCCGTTGGAGGAGCAGTTTGAATCTTACATACTCTTCTTAAATTCATAATCTGTCGTTGGGCGTTTCTGCACTTGTTTTGATCTGTGTCACATCCTAGTTCCTGAGGTCTAGGATGTTGATTTGTCGATCTCTCATTGGTCGAGGTATATTGACTTCCTCTGGCACTGGGATCTTTGTCTTCAAGTTCCTGTACGAATCTTGGAGCTGGATCTGATACTCTGACTTGAACTGATACTTTCAGAGTTAACATTCATTTGGTCTGTACAGCTGTATCAGCTGTGTCTTGAACTCAACTCGATTAATCTTCAGCTTGATCTTGCTCTATTTTGAACTCAGCTCAGCTGAAAAAAAAAACTCAGCTGATAGTTGACTCCTGCTGTAAACACAGCTGGATCTTCTGCTGTCTTGAGCTTCCTGTACCTGTAAACTTAGAAAATCTAGAGCTCAAACAGGCGAGCTGGAAAACACTACTTAGATTTATGCGATCATCTACTCGGTTGAAGTCAGTTGGGTTTTGGTATTAAATCAAAACTTGATAATTTTCCCAACACAAACACTAACCATGCAACCATGCAAACCCTAGCATGCAAACCCTAGATTCTTAATGCACAAAACATTAAACATCTCGATTCTCAAGTTCGATATTTCTATACTTGGCATTTTCCTTGAAATTTTGATAACACAAATAAACACATTCTTTATTTTCCCAACTCTTAACCCAATCATCAAATGACATATATAATCGCCAATTAATCATTTTTTCAACAACTAACAACATAATCAAAACCACAATCAAAGTTCTAAACGAAACATGTATATAACTTTTATCGAGCAACGACGAGCGTAGTAGATTTTCAAAACATTTTTATTAATTCTAATAAAATCACAATAAGCATTCACCAACATGCTTATTAACAATACATGAACCACATTATCAAATGATAACATATAAAGCTTCGTTTTTTCGATTCTTTATCCAAGTACTTACTTTCTTTTCAATTTCAATTACTAACTAACCAAATTATTCTCTAATAATTTCTATCATCACAACACATTAATAGGATCACATTAACATGCTTAACTCACCAAATCAAACACTTAATCTATTTCTCAATAATTTCACATTTTTAAAGAAAGTTGATCCGTTAATTCTCAATTAATTACATAACGAGCTCTTAGCATACATAACTACTAATCTCCAATTACTTTTCTCAATTAAAAACTTAGTCGGCGATTTTGCTCGATTTCTCATTTCTTACAAAACGATAATTGTTCTTAGAAAATTCTCAAACTTACACGTTATGATCATTAAGCTACTAGATTAACAATTATGAAAACCATTTGATCATATCATAAACAAACCCTTCATATATTCTCGATTTTTCGTCTCAGACGAAAATAGTTTTATTTTTAGAAAAATCTAAATTTAATATATAATCAACTACATGATTCCTAGTAATCAAATATATCAACACAATATCTATATCATCCATACATATCAATTTCATTCACATTCTTAATTTCTTACTAAAGTGTAAATATTTTAGAAAAATTCCAATTAATTCATACATATTTATATTATCATATCAAAGTGTTGGGAAAATTCTAAATTTTGATTTGATACCAAAATTCAACTGACCCCAACCTACTAGATCATTGCGCAAGCCTAAGTATTTATCCAGCTCACATGTTTGAATTTATAGATTTTCTAAATTTACAGGAGAAGATGCTGAAGACAACAGAAGACCCAGCTGAGTGAAGCATAACTGAGGAGTCAACATCTGTAGAAGATAGCTGAGCTTAGCCAGCCAAAGGACCCCGCTAAGCTGACTCAAGCTACGAATTTCAAGCAGAAGGAATCCAGCCAAGTAGATCCAACGGAGCTAAGGAAGCTGAGCTGACTCGTGCTTAGAGGATCCAGCTAAGCAGAGCTAATGAAGTTCCCTTCAAGGCCTCCAGCAGACATTAGATCAGTCAAGTCTGAAGTCACAGCTCTAAGTCAAAAGACAGCTCCAAAGACAAAATCCCAGTGTCAAAAAGATTCAGTATACCTCGACCAATGAAGGATCGACAAATCAGTACCCTAGAAATGCGAACCTAGGATCTGACACAATGAAGAAGACATGTGAAGATTTGCAAATGGCAGATTGCTTTTTTCAGAGAGTTGGTGAGATTCAAACAACTCTTCCAACGACTAGTTTTGAAACTCCATCTATAAATACCAGCCTTCTTTAACAGATTACAACATGAAAAACTCTCTACAAGCTCTCAACACACGCTGAAATTCTCAAGCTTCTCTCAAGCTCTAGCAGTCCACAATTCTTTCAAGAACACTATTCTCTAAGTGTTCCTAGTTAGACTGCTGTTGTTTTTCGTCTGTAATCTAGGCAGATATTCATACCCATCCTAAGCCTAGTTTGAACGAGTTCATCTAACTCTTGTTCTTCATTATAAGAACTCGTTCTTAGTTGGAAACCCCAATCCCAGAAAAAGTTAGGTTAAGGTACGCCAGCTCGAAGCACATAATTCGAGTGCTAAGGTCATTTTAGTACCGTAAACTGAAACGTTAAGGCTTCTATAGTACACGCACACTGTTAGAACACAGCTCTAGTTTAAGCTGCGAAGTTGCTTGTTACTCGTGAAAACAAGTGGTTATCCCTAGTGGATTTTACCAGAGGATTCTGGTTGTGGACGTAAGAGTAGCTTGTCCGAACCACGTTAAAACCTTGTGTTCTTTATTGCTATGTTTAATTTTTGCATTCTTTATTAAAAAACTAACCACTCATCAAGCACGTTATTTCTCAAGTTAAGTTTCCTGGCTCAGTGACCCAGCCAGCTATGTTTTCAAACTGCATAACTTGATAAGCTGAAAACTGAAAGATAATATTTTACAGCTGAGTTTTTCTAAATTAACGAGTTAAGTTTTAAAACCACCACATTCCGCACAGTCAGCTCAGTTATCAGTCCAGCTGACCATCTTCTTAAAGAAGTCAGCATGATTCATAACTGTGCTAACACTCAAAAGTTTTAACTTGAAATTTTTTTTATCTCGGTGTATTCACATTCCCTCTACACCGATAACTCATTTCGGGACCATAAAGTGGTATCAGAGCAATGGTTAAAAAGACCGTTGTATTTTTTACACGAGATCCGTCTTGTGCATTCTGTCAGTGGTCAACTGAACATATCCCTTTTTCGGAAAAACTCATATTACTGCATAATGTACATATTTTTTATGGATTCTTATCTTAGCAGGAATCTTCCAACCTCTTAGTGGATGATTATGCCATCTGGAAGCTCAGGGTCAAGAGCGTCATGTGCGCACATCATGACATGATGTGGGACATAATCACTGACGGACTTATCATCATATACAAAGACAAAAATGAACTTGTTCCAGTCTCAGCCGGTGGAGAACCTGTCTACCAGCCGATCCTCAAGTTAAAATCTGAGTACACCTTAGAAGAAAGAAAGCAAGCTGGATTAGACAGCTTCGCGAGGAACACTATCTCCTCCACAATCTCCAATGCCTATCTAAGCAAGATCATCAGCTACGAGACCGCCAAGGAGATATGGGAAATCCTAGCAAAGCTATGCAAAGGTTCTGAAGAAATCAAAGAAAACAAGTTTACAATCGCATGCCAGAAGTTCGACAACTTCAAGCAGCTACCCAACGAGTCCATTGAACAAATGGAACTCAGATTCTCGAGCATCATTGTCAAAATCGAGATGATCAGAACTGGGAAGTATACCCAGCGGGAGAAGAACTTGAAAGTTCTCTCTGTACTATCAGTTGAGTGGAACACATACAAAGTGGTCCATCAGAGCAGAAGTGATTTGAGCGATCTCAAATCAGAAAGCCTATTCTCAATACTCAAAGCAAACGAATATAACTTGAAGATTACCATGGAAGAATCTTCAAGCAAGCAAAACGAAGGAGAGCTGACTCCACCTCCAAAAGAAGTTGCTTTCAGAGCCAACTCTGACAAGTTAACTCACGTCAAGTCAGTTGAGTCCTCCAGGAAGAAGAAGGACAAGAAGGACATCAGTAAGGAAGAGTTGCTCGAAGAAATTGCCATGATGGTTAAAAACTACAACAGACTCAACACCAGCAAGGGAAAATATAAGAAATTTGCCAAGTTCTACAAAGATAAGTACGCCACAGCTGATGAGAAGTCAGCTGACACAACGAAGAGGACAGATGAAGGTTGCTTCAACTGCAAGGAGCCAGGACACTTCAAGCAGGACTGTCCTAAGCTGTCCAGGAAAGAGAAAGACCTTCTGAAGACCAAGACAGCTGATAGAAGGAGAGCGTACATAGTTGACGAGGAGTCTGAGTGAAACAAAATAGAAGGTGACATGCCTTTCTCAGACTCAAAGGAAGAAGTACTAATGGCCTATGATGAGCAAGAATGGGATGCTTGCTTCATGGGACAAACTGACAGACTCGACGACGACGAGGTAACTTCCAAAACCCTAATCGTATCTAACCCCTCACGATCACACGAACACTCTAAGCAGGTATCAGAATCAGAAGGAACAACTGATTGGAATCTGGTAGAGAAAGTTATGAATGACTTCAATGAGCTACAAGATATCCTTGATATTACAATGTGTGAGAATGCCGAACTGAAAGTTGAACTGGAAAAGAAAAGGGCATCAGACGCAGCTGATGCCACCAAGCTCGCAGAGGAGGTAGTTTCACTAAAAGATAAAATAATGAAATAAGACTAGCTGATGAAAGAATTTTACTTCGAGAAAAAGCAGCTGATGAACGATCTGGAAAAGTTCACAGCTAAATCTAAAATAAAGTCAGCTGAGATTTCAAAACTGAAAAAGTCAGAAGAAGCACTGACTGTCAAGATGATCACACTCATCAAAGCTTCAACCAAAATGGATGAGATCATTAGCGTACATCGTCCAATAGCATTAAAGACTGGACTGGGTACGACGCATCAAAGAACATTACAAATGTTGCTTCTACAAGTGGCACAAAGATGACATTTGTAAAAGCTAAGGAAAACCCAACTCCAGCTGTACCAGTAGCTGACAAGAAGAGAACACAGTCTGCTCCAAGAAAGCAAGCTGTGAGGCAACCCCAAGCGCAAGCTGTGCTCAACCGCAAAGAAAACAACAAGTTGGTTATCCCAGATACCGGCAATATCAGCACGAAGTGGGCAGGTATCAGCCAAAATATCATCCAAGACAGTCAGCTGGATATCAATCTTATGATTACGAGCTGGACTACAATTTCCAGCCAAGATATCAAGCCAAACAGCAGAGACAACCAAGGAGAAATGTCTCAGCTATACACACAGCTGGAAAGAAGAAAAGATCGGAATATCAGCGAAGAAGGAATCAAGTTGGGAAACAAGAGAGACCTTGACCCAGACAGCAGAGTTAACCAAAGAACACGAAGAATGTGTTCGTAGAAGCAGTTGGAAAGATAATTAGATCAAATGACTCAATCCGAGTCATAAGGCAGATCTGGATCGTGAAGGGATCTTTGACTAACCCCCATGGATCTAATTAAAACTGGGGATCTACATTTTGATTTCTGTGACAGGTTGCAAGGGAAAGGCGCATCATAGAGGAATCGATGAGGACATTGTGGTACATGGACAACGGATGCTTCAAACACATGACACATCAATAGCATTTACTCCGGGAGTACGTAGAACGCCCTGGCCCACAAGTAACATTTGGTGATAATTCCAAAGGTCAAACCAAAGGTTACGTTACATTCGAAACTGGAAATGTTAAAATTACAAATGTTTCTTATGTACATGGATTGCAATATAACCTGCTCTTCATTAGCCAATTCTACGACAATAGTTTTTCTGTCAAGTTTGATGCACAGTGAAGAATAGGGAAACCAAGCAGGTGCTACTGAGAGGGAGAAGAGAAGCAAACATGTATTTTGCTGACTGGGACAGCAGCCCTCCAGACACATGTCTTGTATCTAAAAGAAACAACGAGCTCAATTAGCTGTAGCACAGACAGCTGAACCATCTTAACTTCAAGACAATCAATAAATTGGCTAGGAACCAGCTCGCTGACGGGATTCCAGATCAAGTATATGACAAGAGTCATATTTGCAGCGCATGTCAGCAGGGAAAACAAACGAAGATATCATTTCCCTCAAGCCAACTCCATCAGTAGACGGAGTTCTCCAGCTCTTCCATATGGATCTTTTTGGTCCTGTAACTCCAGCAAGCTTCAACGGCAGAAAATACACTCTGGTCGTAGTGGATGACTACTCCAGATTCACTTGGGTGTCATTCCTATACTAGAAGAGCGAAACCAGATCAAAGCTACCTGCACTGCTGGAAAGGCTGACGACTCAGAAAGAATGCAAAATCATCCAATCAGATCTGATAGAGGAACAAAGTTTCTTAATGAAACTATCTGCGAGTATTGTGAAAAGAACGGAGTCCAGCATCAAACCTCAGCTGCACGCACACCTCAGCAGAATGGTGTAGCTGAAAGGAGGAATAGAACGCTCAAAGAAGCAGCTACCTCTATGCTAGCCAGCTCAACCATCCCTAAGAAATTATGGGCTGAAGTTGTAAACACAGCTTGCTTCACTCAGAATCGCTCTCTACTCACAGCAAGAGAAGGAAAGATGTTGTACGAGCTAGCTATGGAACAACAGAAGACTTGGATGCTCAATTTAGAGCTGGAAGCAGTAGCAATGCTCAACTGAACCTCGTCACAGCTGACAACACAGCCAAGATAGTTGATGTTGAAATTTCCCTCGCCAAGCTGAATGCGACTGTCGTCAACCTTACCTCCGCCCTTGTAGATAATGACAAAAAGGGGGAAGACGACGTGAGAAAAACAAAGGGCAAGGCTGTAGCTAAGGAAGAGATTCAAGTTCAGCAATCAGAGATAGATGAAGTAGTTACTGAGCTGGAAGCTGATGAGCCAGCTGAAAGAAAAGGTCGATGGAGCAAGGCGATGATTCCACTTGCCAAAGCTTGCGGAGCCAAACCAGAACAGTACAATGATGTACAGTAGCTTTGCACATTTGCAATAGAGCAGAAAAATGAGCTGAAGAACTTTCAAGAGCAGCAGAAGAAGAAGAATAATTTGCTGAAGCCAGATGAAAAGAAAGACAAAAATAAGAGAGCTGGTTTCAGAGCGCATTCAAAGAAGAAGCCGCAGGTAGTGATGAACTGGAAAGAGTCGATGAATGGATTCCTGAAGAATATAACGACAACTGGAAATCCACAAAAAATGACTTCATCGAAGAATACTACAACCTGAAGGCTATCCAAACATGAAACCAGACGAAGCCTTAAATGAATTTCTCTGCGTACTTCATGATCAAGACCGAATGCTTGCCAGAGTCTTCCTCAAAGCTGCCCAAGCTCACAAAATCAAAATCACTACTCCGTCGCTGACTCACCTTAAGCTGCCAATGATAGCTGGAACATATTTCCCTGACAAGGCCAAAGTCATCCAAGAAGTCAATTATTGGGCCGTTAGGAGAAATATCTCAAAGCTGAAGAATCCAGCTGAATTTAAAGAGCTTCAAAAATTGATCTTCAACTGCTATAGGTTGAGAACCGATGAACAAATTGAAGAAGATAGGAAGAAGCAGCAGAAGTGAAGACCCAACCAACTGGGAGATTTTTTTGATATTCAGTTTTTAACTTGTAATCTGTGAAAAAAAAATTAAGTTAATAAAAACTGAACCATTTTGCTCTCAAGCTCATCCTGATGACAATAACTCTTTGTCCAGGCTCTGAACTCTGATTTATTATTTATTATCTTAACTGCTTTCACTCTGTTTTTCTCAGTTAGGTTTTGGCATCATCAAAAATGGGGAAATTGTTAGGAAAATTCTATGTTTGGATTTGATACCAAAACCCAACTGACCCCAACCTAGTAGATGATTGTGCAAGGCTAAGTATTTTTCCAGCTCACGTGTTTGAGCTTATAGATTTTCTAAGTTGACAGGAGAAGACGCTGAAGACAGCAGAAGGCCCAACTGAGTGATCAGCTGAGTGAAAACACATCTGAGGAGTCAACAGCTGTAGAAGACAGCTGAGCTTAGTGTTGGGAAAATTATAAGGTTTCGATTTGATACCAAAACCCAACAGATTCTCCAACCGAATAGATGATCGCGTCAACCTAAATAGTGTTTTCCAGCTCGCCTGTTTGAGCCTTAGATGTTCTAGGATTACAGGTTAAGGAAGCGGAAGACGACGGTCCGACCCAAATTTGTGTTCTCACCGTAGTCGGCCTAGCAAAAGAAAGCAGGCGTCAACCTTCAGCTGAGTGATCCAGCAGAGCCTGATCAAGCTGAAGAAAATTCGAGCTGAGTTCAAAACACAGCTGGTCCAGCTGTACAGAACAAAGGAACTATCTCTGAAGACTCCACGTCGAGACAGTCCAGCTCTGAATTCAAAAGCCAGCTCTAAAGGCAGAAGATCCCGGAATCAGAGGAAGTCAACCTACCTCGATCAATGAGGGATTGCCAGATCAGCATCCTAGACTTCAGAACCTAGGATGTGACACTAATGAAGACAGGTGCAGATACGCCCAACGGCAGATCTTGTATTTAAGAAGAGTAGGTAAGATTCAAACGGCTCCTCCAACGGCTAGTCTTGAATCTCTACCTATATAAACCCGTCTTCAACCTCAGGATCAGATACGAAAAACTCTCTACAAGCTTTCATTATCTGAAATCATTATTCTTTCAAAAGCTCTCAAGCAGTTCTACATAGATCAAAGAACACTTTATCTTAAAGTGTTTCTAGTTAAGAAACTGCTTAGTTTTTCGTCTGTTCCCTAGGCCAAACTCATTGTATATCTTAAGCCTAGATTTCGAACGAGTTTATCATACTCTGAAGTTCTTAATTGTAAGAACTCGTTCATAGTTGGAACCCCATACCCAAACCCAAACCCAGAAAGGTTAGGTAAAGGTACGCTTGCTCGAAGCGCGTAATTCGAGTGGTTAGGTTCTTCAGTACCCGGAAACTGAAGGTGTATAGGCTTGACAGTGCCCGCAAACTGTTGGAACACAGCTCGGGTTAGAGTTGTGAAGTTGCTTGGTACTTGGAAACCAAGTGGTAGTGGATTACCAGTGAACCTGGTCGTGGACGTAGGAGGTGTTACTCCGAACCACGTAAAAACTCGCGTGCTTCTTACTCTATCTCTTTACTATTGCTTTATATTCAGCTGTGTACTAACTCCTTCATATCATTGCATACTTGTTCAAAACTGCACACACAGCTGCTCTCCAAAGACAGCTGTGTCTCTCGAAAAGTTGCACAACCTGACTAAGCTGAAAACGTTAAGTTAATATTTTCAAACTGAGTTTTTATAAGTAACTGAGCTAAGTTTTCAAACCACCACTTTCCGCACCGCCAGCTGAGTTATTTACCCAACTGACCCTCCCCAGCTGGATCAATAACTGAGCTCACCAACTCTGTGTTTTAACTTGAAAAAGTTTCGAAAAATCTACTTGGTGCATTCACCCCCCCCTCTACACCAAGTACCCAGCTCAGGGACCATCAATTGGTATCAGAGCAGTGGTTCAAAACACCACCGTTTCTGTATCAAGAGATCTCTCTTGACACTCTGTGTCAGTGGTCAACTGAACAGATCCGTTTTTCAGAAAAACTCATCTTATTACATACTGCACATGTCTATGGATTCTTATCTTAACAGGAATCTCCCCACCTTCTCGGTAGACGACTATGCAATCTGGAAATTCAGATTGAAAAGCTTCCTTTGTGCACATCACGACATGATGTGGGACGTCATCACAGACGGACCCATCTTTATCTATAAACAAGGAAATGAACTCGTACCTGCTCATGATGGAGGACAACCAGAATACCGGCCAATTCTCAAGCCAAAGAAGGATTACTCGTCAGAAGAACCAAAGCAAGCTGGTCTGGACAGCTACGCAAGAAACACCATCTCATCAACAGTCTCAAACGCCTACCTGAGTAAGATCATCAAGTGCGAGACAGCCAAAGAGATGTGGGAAATACTTGCCAAGCTATGTGAAGGATCTGAAGAAATCAAAGAAAACAAATTCACAATAGCTTGCCGAAAATTCGACAACTTCAAGCAGCTAGCCAATGAGTCCATCGAAGCGATGGAGCTAAGGTTCTCAAACATAGTCATTGAGATAGAGACAATCAGAACTGGGAAGTATACCCAGCGGGAAAAGAATCTAAAGGTTCTTTCAGCTCTTTCAGCTGAATGGAACACTTACAAGGTAGTTCACCAAAGTCGAAGTGACTTGGGTGATCTATCTACAGAAAGGTTGTTCTCACTCTTAAAAGAAATATGACGGAGAACTCACCCCAGCTCCAAAAGAAATAACTTTCAGAGCCAACTCTGAAAAGTCAGCTCATGTCAAGTCAGCTGAGTCCTCCAAGATGAAGAAGGACAAAAAGGATATGAGCAAAGAGGAGCTACTCGAAGAAATTGCCATGATGGTGAAAAATTATAACAGACTCAACACCAGCAAGGGCAAATACAAGAAGTTCTTTAGGACTTACAGAGATAAGTACGCAGCAGCCGATGAGAAGTCAGCTGACCAACGAACAGGTGAAGGTTGCTTCAACTGCAAGGAACCAGGACACTACCGACAAGATTGTCCAAACCTGTCCAAGAAAGACAAAGACCAATTAAAAGTTAAGGCAGCAGACAAAAGGAGAGCTTATATCGCTGATGAAGAATCAGAGTGCAAGAAAATGGATGACATGCGATTTTCAGACTCGAAAGAAGAAGCCCTGATGGCCCATGATGAACCTGATTGGGATACATGCTTCATGGGACAAACAGACGGCATCGATGAAGATGAGGTAACGTCTCGAACTCTAAATCTATCTAACATCTCACCATCACACGATCACTCTACACAGGACTCAGAATCTGGACTACCTGATTGGAGTCTAGTAGAGAAAGTAATGAACGATTCCAAGGAGCTTCAAGAGATCCTTGACGTCATTATGTGTGAGAATGCCGAGCTGAAGGCGGAACTGGAAAAGACAAAAGTATCAGACACAGCTGATACAACTCAGCTCCAACAGGAAGTCGTTTCACTAAAAGACAAAATAGTGAAACAAGATCAGCTGATGAAGAAATTCAACACTGAGAAGAAACAGCTGATAGAAGATGTGGAAAAGGTCACAGCTGAATCGGAAAAGAAGTCAGCTGAGATCATTGAGCTGAAAAGCACCGAAGAGGTACTATCTAAAAAGATAGTAGCTCTCATCAAAGCCACGTCAACAATGGACGAGATCATTAGTGCTCAGCGTCCAGCAGCACTCAAAGCGGGACTGGGATACAACGAATCAAAGAATGCCTCAAACATTGCCTCCACAAGTGGAACAAAGGTTATGTTTGTACGTGCAAATGAACCTTCAATCCCAAAGAAATTTCAAAGATCAACAGTTGAGGACACAGCAGGCGTCGGGAAGAACAGCTGTGAAACAGTCTCAAACTCCGTCGAGAACACAGCAGACATCAAGAAGGTCAGCTGTGCGACAACCTCAAGCCCAACTCAGACAGCAACGTACTCAACCTCAACGAAGACCACAGGCTGGATTTTACGTATACCACCACAAAGACCAAAGACGTTGATCGATATCAACCAAGATATCGTAGATACCCACTGGATACCACTCATACGAGTATCACCGGATAATCATTTCCACAAGATCACATGAGACAAGCAGAGACTAAGAAACGTCTCACTTGGCACACACTGAAACCAAAAGAAATCCGTACAACAAAACAAGAAGACACGAAGATCAAGACCCCGCCAAAGAATAACGAGAAGAACACAAAGAATGTGTATATCGACTCAGCTGGGAGAATTATCAGATCAAATGACCCAATTCGAGTCATCAAGCAGATCTGGGTAGTCAAAGGATCTATGTCTAACCCACAAGGACCTAATTAAAACTGGGTACCTGAATTTTAACTTTTTGTTTAGGTTGCAAGGAATCGACGCATCTCTGAGGAGTCGATGAGAACGCTTTGGTACTTGGACAGTGGATGTTCCAAGCACATGACGCACCTAAAGCATCTACTCCAGGAGTATATTGAGCGTACAGGTCCACAAGTAACATTTGGTGACAACTCCAAAGGCCTAACCAAAGGTTATGGTACATTTAAAACTAGAAATGTTATAATCCCAAATGTTTCTTATGTACAAGGATTGCAACATAACTTGCTTTCCATTAGCCAATTCTGCGACAACGGTTTTTCTGTCAAGTTTGATGCACAGGGATGCACAGTGAAGCACAGGGAAACCAAGCAGATACTCCTAAGAGGGAAAAGAGAAGGAAATATGTACTTCGCTGACTGGAACAGCAGCCCTCCGGAGACTTGTCTTGTATCAAAAAGCAGCAATGAAGTCACCGGCCGTGGTACGTACGGCTGAATCATCTCAACTTCAAGACAATCAACAAACTGGCTAGGAACCAGCTCGCTAATGGAATTCCAGATCAAGTATATGACAAAAGTCATATGTGCAGCGCGTGTCAACAAGGAAAGCAAACAAGAATTTCATTCTCTCTCAAGCCAGCTCAGTCAACTGATCGAGTTCTTCAACTTCTTCACATGGATCTTTTTGGTCCAGTTACTCCAGCAAGCTTCAATGGCAGAAAATATTCTCTGGTCGTTGTGAATGATTTCTCAAGATTCACATGAGTATCATTCTTGTACCAGAAGAGCGAAACAAGAACTAAGCTACCTATCCTGCTGGAAAGATTATCAACACAGAAGGAGTGCAAGATAATGGCAATAAGATCAGATCGTGGAACGGAGTTTCTAAATGAAACTATTTATGATTTTTGCGAGAAGAACGGAGTTCAACACCAAACATCTGCAGCTCGCACACCTCAGCAGAATGGTGTAGCAGAAAGAAGAAACAGAACTCTCAAGGAAGCAGCTACCTCAATGCTAACTAGCTCTGCCATTCCAAAGAAGTTCTGGGCTGAAGCAATCAACACAGCTTGCTTCACTCAGAATCGCTCCCTACTCACATCAAGGCAAGGAAAGACACCGTATGAGCTATGGAACAACAGAATACCATACATTGGATATTTCAAGGTATTCGGATACAAATGTCACATTCTCAATAATGGGAAGACACAGCTCAAGACGTTCGACGAAAAGACAGACCGAGGAGTATTCCTTGGTTACTCCGCTGTGAGTAAAGCATACAGAGTTTTCAACAGAAGAACTCAAATAGTCGAAGTAACTCCACATGTTACCTTTGACGAATTCTCCTGCGAATATTGAGATTCTATCAAACGAAGAAGCGAAGTAGAATCTTCAAGATTGATTCAGACAAGGGCTCAAGAGAATAGAATCAGGAATCTGGCCAAACCATTAATTTGGGACAATGAGCCAGAGGAGGAAATTCAAATCAACCAAGAAGCTCCACCAGCTGGAAATCGAGAAGAAGCTTCAACGCCAAATCAATGGGGAACATCATCAGCTGGGAATCCAAACACAGCTGAGACTCCAGCTCCATCTCTAGCTGAGCCTCTTCAGAAGTCACCTCAAAATCCAAATCAAGGAGAATCAATCTCTCAAGACTTAACTCCAGAGCAACTCCAAGACAGACGAAATTTAGCCACTTCAAGCATCAATCAACTGGAAGAAGAAATTCGTAAGAGGAGAAGATGGATTGAAGATCATCCATCATCAGCAATCATTGGAGAACCATCTGACCAAGTCAAAACCAGAACCTCAGCTGCTCAAGCTTCATCGGATCATCAAGAGGCAGCTGACACAACTCAACTCTCAGTAGAGCTAGAACTGACGGTCTATGATGAAGACACAGCTCTAATGGCGTGTTACGTAGCTCAAGTGCCAGAGCCTCAATCAATTCTCGAAGCATTGAAGAGTGTGCCTTGGACAAATGCCATGCAAGAAGAGCTGAACGAATTCCTCAGAAATTGTGTTTGGGAATTAGTCGACAGACCTCAAGAAGTCAAAGTCATAGGACTCAAATGGATACTCAAGAACAAGATGGATACCCTGGGAGTCGTCATCAGAAACAAAGCTCGACTCGTTGCCAAGGGCTACACTCAGCAGGAAGGAATTGACTTCGAAGAATCTTTTGCTCCAGTAGCACGATTGGAAGCAATCAAACTATTTCTCGCCTTTGCAGCACATCACAAATTCAAGGTCTATCAAATGGATGTGAAGTGTGCATTCTTAAATGGAGAAATCAAAGAAGATGTCTACGTTGAACAACCTCCAGGATTCGAAGTAGAAGGAAATAAAGTCTATAAACTAAAGAAGGCTCTTTATGGATTAAAGCAAGCACCTCGAGCTTGGTATGACACTCTGTCAAATTTTCTCATATCCAAAGGATTCAAGAAGGGCTCAAAGAGATTTAACTCTTTTCACCATCAAGTCAGGAGAAGATATCCTGGTTGTTCAAATCTACGTAGACGACATCATCTTTGGATCAAGATCAAGCTTCTTATGCCAAAGATTTGGAGAGATAATGTCCGAGAAGTTCCAAATGTCCATGATGGGAGAAATGAGTTTCTTCCTAGGACTTCAAGTCAAGCAATCTTCAGAAGGGATCTTCATAAATCAATCCAAATACGTGAAAGATTTGATCGCCAAGTATGGAGTTCAATCCAGCAGAACTGTAAAGATTCCAATGAACACCAACTGGAAGATTGAACCAGGAAATGAAGGGAAGTCAGTTGATTCCAGCAAATACAGAGGGATAATAGGATCCCCGCCGTATCTAACAAAGAAGTCGTCCGGACATCTCTTTCGCAATCGGAGTGTGTGCCGATTTCAAGTTGATCCAAAGGAAGCAACATGCAAGCAGCCAAGAACATTCTCAAATATCTCAAAGGAACTCGAATGTTGGCCGTGGTACCCAACCGAAGACAATCTACGAATTGATCGGATACTCGTATTCAGACTTCGCTGGAGATCGATTGGACAGAAAATCAACTTCAGAAACTTGTCAGTTCTTAGGAAGTAAGTTGATTTCATGGTTTTCAAAGAAACAAACGTGCGTCGCAACTTCCACGACAGAAGTAGAATATATGGCCGCTGGAAGCTGCTGCTATCAAATTCTCTGGCTGAAACATCAGCTGGATGACTATGAAGTAAAAACTGGACAGGTTCCAATTTTCTGTGATAGCTCTAGTGCGATTGCCATTTCAGAGAATCCAGTGCTTCACACAAGATGCAAGCATGTAGACGTACAACATCATTTCATCAGAGATCACGTAGAAAAGAAGGATGTGATTGTTGAGAAAATTCACACAGACATACAGCGGGCTGATATTCTCACAAAACCGCTGATAGAAGCAAGATTCAAAATGCTGTGCGGATTACTTGGACTTCTCAACCCAGACGATGCTTCACCCAGCTGAATGGAAGCAGACCCAGCTGAATACAAGCAGTCAACTGAAATTCAGAATCAATGTCACTATATCAGCTGAGAAAGAATTCAGCTAAACCAGATGCTGAAAGGAAAGGATTATTCAGCTGAGGGGGAACCAGCTGGAACCACGATGACCCAGCACACCCACTCAACCGAGGTATCAGCTGACTACAATGATCAGCTGAGAGGTTTGCAACAACATTAATTACTCCTACTCAATCTGTTTTCTGTCAACTTACATCTTGTCATTTCTAATCAATCTTAATTAAAATGTCTGCAAAGAATTGAATAATGGGAGTTTCGAGGCAAAAGTCAAAACGCCTCAACCGTTCTCTCTCGTGCATTAACTCACATCCTCTAATCAAGAAATTGACATGACGCGAGAATCACTCCCAGTCGTAGATCTTCTTATCAATAGACAAATCTTGATCGTCCATTCATCAAGAAAACTCTTTAAATATGCTAGAAGATATACGTATCAACCCTAGAAAGTTTTACAGCACTCTTTCTTATTTCCATCAATTGGTATTGTTTGTTTCTACTAACAAAATATGCAGAAGAAGAACATGGAATCCAGAAAGATATCTCCCGAAGCCGATCAAACTTGAAGAATCTGTCAAAGCTTCAAGATAAGAGTTGCTTAACTCTCAGGAACCTCAAAGAAGACGAAAGTCCAGAAGAAGGTGAAGCCCATCGACAAAACTAGGCCAGCGCAGTAGGAGACTGCAAAGCTCAAGAACGTCATCCACCAGGAAGGTGCAGAAAACTTTCTGGGAATGACAAAGGAAAAAGACCTCCTCAGCCCCACTGTTTCTCTCAACGTAATAAAAAAAAAAAGAACGGGACACACAACTCCCTGGGATGCAAAAATCAACGTCAACAGACCTGGACCAGATGTTGATAAAACCGGAGTATTCAAGAGCAGTCATGTCAAAGCTCTTGCTCCGCCACAGGAGGCACAGAAAAAGATGCAGGAGACAAAGCAGCATGCATCTAACTCCGTCCCAGCTGGGAATCGGAGACAACTTGAGGAGACAAAATATACTGAAGCACTATCTTCAAACCGAAGACTCAAGTCAAAGGTGCTCAGTCAGTCAGCAGAGAAGCCAGCTGACATTATGAGAGAATTCGTAATCACTCTCCGAGGAGCAGAAGGCCCACAAGCGGTCGTTTCTTTCGGTGGAAGAAAAGTTCACATCCCTGCGTGAACATAGTCATCACCAACACCGCAACGGAGTATTCCAGCTGAACAGCCAAGCTTAAACCCCAAGACAGATGGGAAACTTCAACCGCCTTCTCCTCAGTTTCCTTCAGCTCCACAGGGACACCTTCTTCGAGATCTTTCAATAAATGATGCTCAAGTCCCTGCACCAAGCTCAAATGAGAAACATCACCCAGCCAACGATCACCTGCAGCTGGATGATGATGATATGAGCTGAATACAAGTCCCTCAAGTGCTGAATCAGACTTTCTCATTCAATCTAAGAAGTCTGAAGAAGCAAAATTGCAAGGAATGAAGTTATGCCCGACTCAGAAGATGCTATCTCCCGTGCTAACTCATCCCTCCAAGCACTCAGCTGGACTGCCCCAGCTGAATCAGGCCAAGGACGCTGTGTCTGCAATCACAGCTGAGGCTAATGCAACAGAAGAAGAGCCAGCTAACACAACAGCTGAGCCACTTAGACTCTAAACCTCGCTGCTCAGAGCTGAAAACCACAGTTTCGCCAAACTAAAACATCGCAACAGCCGATGGTGTATATCTCCCACCCTGTTTTGATCATGCCAAAACGGGGAAAGTAAGGGAGAAGAGAGACAAGTCAATGAAGAGGCAAACTGTTGAGCTAGAGGAACCAGCTGAATCAGAATCAGCTGAAGAAGAGACGAGTCAAAAGAAAGAAACAACGGATGCAGAAGAGAAGACCCAGCCAACTGGGACTGAAGACTGAAGGATTGAAGACTGAAGATTTGAAGATTTTTTTTCCTTCTTTCTTTTTCCTGTGTTATAATGTATTTTCTTACATTAATAAAACACAAGTTTTTCTGCGTCATAAGTTGTCTCAGTTAGGTTTTGGCATCATCAAAAAGGGGGAAATTGTTGGGAAAATTATAAGGTTTCGATTTGATACCAAAACCCAACTGATTCTCCAACCGAATAGATGATCGCGTCAACCTAAATAGTGTTTTCCAGCTCGCCTGTTTGAGCCTTAGATGTTCTAGGATTACAGGTTAAGGAAGCGGAAGACAGCAGTCGACCCAGCTGTGTTCTCAGCTGGAGTCAGCTAGCAAAAGAAAGCAGGCGTCAACCTTCAGCTGAGTGATCCAGCAGAGCCTGATCAAGCTGAAGAGAATTCGAGCTGAGTTCAAAACACAGCTGGTCCAGCTGTACAGAACAAAGGAACTATCTCTGAAGACTCCACGTCGAGACAGTGCAGCTCTGAATTCAAAAGCCAGCTCTAAAGGCAGAAGATCCCGAATCGAGGAAGTCAACCTACCTCGATCAATGAGGGATTGCCGTGACGCATCCTAGACTTCAGAACCTAGGATGTGACACAAATGAAGACAGGTGCAGATACGCCCAACGGCAGATCTTGTATTTAAGAAGAGTAGGTAAGATTCAAACGGCTCCTCCAACGGCTAGTCTTGAATCTCTACCTATATAAACCCGTCTTCAACCTCAGGATCAGATACGAAAAACTCTCTACAAGCTTTCATTATCTGAAATCATTATTCTTTCAAAAGCTCTCAAGCAGTTCTACATAGATCAAAGAACACTTTATCTTAAAGTGTTTCTAGTTAAGAACCGCTTAGTTTTTCGTATGTTCCCTAGGCCAAACTCATTGTATATCTTAAGCCTAGATTTCGAACGAGTTTATCATACTCTGAAGTTCTTAATTGTAAGAACTCGTTCATAGTTGGAACCCCATACCCAAACCCAAACCCAGAAAGGTTAGGTAAAGGTACGCTTGCTCGAAGCGCGTAATTCGAGTGGTTAGGTTCTTCGCACCCGGAAACCGAAGGTGTATAGGCTTGACGGCCCGCAACCGTTGGAACACAGCTCGGGTTAGAGTTGTGAAGTTGCTTGGTACTTGGAAACCAAGTGGTAGTGGATTACCAGTGAACCTGGTCGTGGACGTAGGAGGTGTTACTCCGAACCACGTAAAAACTCGCGTGCTTCTTACTCTATCTCTTTACTATTGCTTTATATTCAGCTGTGTACTAACTCCTTCATATCATTGCATACTTGTTCAAAACTGTACACACAGCTGCTCTCCAAAGACAGCTGTGTCTCTCGAAAAGTTGCACAACCTGACTAAGCTGAAAACGTTAAGTTAATATTTTCAAACTGAGTTTTTCTAAGTAACTGAGCTAAGTTTTCAAACCACCACTTTCCGCACCGCCAGCTGAGTTATTTACCCAGCTGACCCTCCCCAGCTGGATCAATAACTGAGCTCACCAACTCTGTGTTTTAACTTGAAAAAGTTTCGAAAAATCTACTTGGTGCATTCACCCCCCCCCTCTACACCAAGTACCCAGCTCAGGGACCATCACTTAGCCAGCCAAAGAACCCAGCTAAGCTGACTCAAGCTACGAATTTCAAGCAGAATAGATCCAGCCAAGTAGATCTAACGGAGCTAAGGAAGCTGAGCTGACTCGTGCTTAGAGGATCTGTAATACCCCGTTTTTTAATAAGCTTTTAAATTTATTTATATGGCTTATTATTATTGTTATTGTTTCTATTTTATGAATATTTTGATTTTTATTAGTTCGAATTAATTTTAGTTCGGACTTGAGGGAATCCATAGTTGCGCCCCTAATTAAAAGAATTTCATTTGAATTTAAATTCTTAGGCCAATTAATAATCTCATTTGAGTTGAGCTCTAAAGTTATTTTCTTCTATGTATTAGCGAAGAAGGAAAATTAAAAGATAGAATTGATCTTCAGTTATATGGACTCAAGAGTGTGTTCGGAATATCTTGAGGTAGAAACCCATTTAGAATTTGTAACAAGATTTCCATAATATTCATGTGGATATACACTGATGGCTTTAGATTAAGATTTTAAATTAGATTTAACTAGATTTCGTATTCTACGCATCCCACATCTTCTTCTACTCGAAATCAAACTCCTTTCAAACTCTTATATATATCCTAATTATCTTCTCCAAATCGTTTTACCACAATTCAAAATTTCATAAGCCTCTCTACACACAGAAGCTTCGATCAGCAGCAGTAAAGTTTCAAGAAACTAAAAGTAGTTTTTTTTCTTTCACACTCAATCTCAGCAATAACCTTTGTCCAACACTTCTCTCGACGGTAAGATTTTAGATACCAAACTTCTTTGATAGTCCCTGAGCTGGGTCTTTGGTATAGAGGGGGGTGAATACACCAAAGATAGACTTTTAAAAACTTTTTCACAAGTTTAAAACAGAGTGCGTGAGCTCAGTTATGAATCCAGCTGAGGAAGGTCAGCTGGGCTAATAACTCAGCTGGCGGTGCGAAAAGTGGTGGTTTTAAAATTTAGCTCGTTTGCTTAGAAAAACTCAGCTTGAAAATTTTATCTTTACGTTCTTAGCTTAATCAAGTTGTGCAATTTTCAGAAAACACACAGTTGTCTTTGAAGAGCAGCTGAGTATGCAGATTTGATAAAATGCAATGTGCCAATGGAGTTAGTATAATAACTGAAAATATCGAGAAAGATAAGAACACGAGATTTTATGGGGTTCGGAGTAACACCTCGTACATCCACGACCAGGTTCACTGGTAATTCACTACCACTTGGTTTCCAAGTACCAAGCAGCTTCACAGGTCGAACCTGAGTTGTGTTCCAACAGTTTACGGGCACTGTCAAGCCTAACCTTTCAGTTTGTGGGTACTGAAAAAACCTTACAACCACTTGAATTTTGCGCTTCAAGCAAGCGTAACCTTGACCTAACCTTTCTGGGTAAAGAGGGGTTTGGTTTGGGGTTCCAACTGTGAACGAGTTCTTACAATGAAGAACTTAGAGTTAGATGAACTCGTTCAAAATCTAGGCTTAGAATATACAATGATTTCTGCCTAGGAATCAGACAAAAAACTGGGCAGTTTCTGGACTAGAAACACTTTAAGATAAAGTGTTCTTTGAACTATTTAGAACTGCTAATGAGCTTTTGAAGGCTTGATAAATTTAGAGAATGAAAGTTTGTAGAGAGTTTCTCGTATCTGATCATGAGGTTGAAGACGGGTATTTATAGGTAGATATTCAAGACTAGCCGTTGGAGGAGCCGTTTGAATCTTACCTACTTTTCTTAAATTCACAATCTGCCGTTGGGCGTTTCTGTACCTGTCTTCATCAGTGTCACATCCTAGGTTCTGAATTCTAGGATGTTGATTTGGCAATCCCTCATTGGTCGAGATAGATTTTTCTCTTCTGACACCGCAATTTGTCTTCAAGCTGTTTTAAGAGTCTTGGAGCTGGATTTGATACTCTGACTTGAAATGATGCTTTCAGAGTTATTATTCCTTTGTTCTGTACAGCTGGATCAGCTGCGTCTTGAACTTAGCTCGTTTAAACTTCAGCTTGATCATATTCTACCTTGAACTCAGCTCAATTAATCTTCAGCTTTATCATGCTCTGTCTTGAACTCAGTTCAGCTGGAAAACTCAGCTAATAGTTGACTCCTGCTGTTAAAACAGCTGGATCTTCTATTGTCTTGAGCTTCTGCTGTTAACACAGCTGGATCTTCTACTGTCTTAAGCTTCTGCTGTTAGCACAGCTGGATCTTCTGCTGTCTTGAGCTTCTGCTGTCTTCAGCTTCCTGAACCTGTAAACTTAGAAAATCTAGAGCTCAAACAGGCGAGCTGGAAAACACTATTTAGGTTGATGCGATCATCTACTAGGTTGGAGTCAGTTGGGTTTTGGTATTAAATCAAAACTTTATTATTTTTCCAATTCCAACCATTCTCTACTTTTTGATGATGCCAAAACCTAATTGAGACAAACTATGAAGCTTCCCCCTATGTTTAAGAGTGGAAAAAAAAATTCCGCAGATTTAATAAAGTTCAGAGTTCAGAGCCTGGACAAAAAGTAATTGTCATCAGGGTGAGCTTTGAGCAGCAAAATAAACTTTGTTTTATTAATGTAAGAAATTACAGCAGTTCAAAAGATAAATCGAAAAGAACGAAAAACTTCAATTCTTCAATCTTCAATCTTCAATCCCAACTGGCTGGGTCATCTCTTCTACATCCGCTACTTCTTTATTTTGACTGTTTCTCCTTCAGCTGGTTCCTCTAGCTCAGCAGTTTTGCCTTTGTTTAATGAAGACATTTGTCTTAGTCTCATTATCTTCCCCCTTGCTTAATGAGGACATTTCTACGTCTCATTATCTTCCTCCTTTTTGGCATTATCAACAAGGCGGGAGAGGCAAATTATCGTCTTATTGAGCTATACAGTTTCCTGAATTGCGTCAGCGATCTTCGCTGTGTTGTCAGCTGTTGCGATGTTTAGTTCGGCTGTGCTGTGGCTGTCAGTTCTGAACTATGTTCAGATCTTTGTGGAGGTTGAACAGCTTGTAGACATCCGTGGTGTAGGAGAGATTCCTTTGATCGATGACTTCCAGCTGGAGTGAGAGTTGATAATTTTTCATCCAGCGGAGTCTGGGTCTTGGTGGCTTAGCTGTTGCATCGGTTGGCTCTTCTTCAATAGCAGTAGCCTCAGTTGTGATTGCAGGCACAACTTCCTTGGCTGATTCAGCTGGGGGCGGTCAAGCTGAGTGCTTGGAGGGACTTAAGTATTACCCTTCCACTTCTGAAGTGGGGGTAAGGGGTTCAGCTCTGTTTTCATCATCCAGCTGCAAGTGATAATCGGCTGGATGGTGCTTTTCCACTTGAGCTTTGTGCAGGTGCTTGAGCTCCAACTTTTATAAGTTGATCTTGAAGTTGGTGTCCCTGTTGAGCTGAAGGAAATTGAGGAGAATGCGGTTGAAGTATTCCATCAGCTGTGAGGTTTAAGCCTAGTTGATTGGGGTCTAAGCTTAGTTGATCAGCTGGAATACGTCGTTGGGGTGGTGGTGATGATGATGTCCACGCTGGCACATGAACTTCTTCTCCACCGTAAGAAACCACTGCTTGTGGGCCTTCTGCTCCTCGGAGAGTAGTTACGAATTTTCTCTCAATGTCAGCTTGTTTCTTGGCTGACTAACTGGCACCTTGAACTTGATTCTTCACTTTGAAGACGGTGCTTTAGCTTGTTTTGTCTCCTCACGTTATTTCCTCTTCCTAGCTGGAAATGGAATAGATGCCTGCTGCTTTGTCTCCTGCATCTTAATCTTTGCCTTTTGTGGCGGAGCAAGAGTTTTAACATGTTTGCTCTAAAAGGCTCCGACTTCAGCAGCATCTTGTCCAGTTCTGACTGGATTTCTTCTCTGGTGCATCTCTTTGGGGACAGATTCTTGTATGTCTTCAGGTTGAATTCCTTCGTTAGGATCCTGTTGACGTTGATCTCCGCATTCTAGGGAGTTGGGTGTCCCGTTCTCTCTTTTGTTTTGAGAAAAATATTAGAACGGAGGCGGTCCTTTTCCTTTGACATTCACAGGAAGAATTCTGCAACTTTCGGGTGAATGATATTCTTGAGCTTTGCAGTGACCCACTGCATTAGATCGGATCTGTCGATGAGCTTCATTATCTCCTGAAACTCCGTCTTCTTGTGGTTCCTGAGAGTTAAGCAACTCTCAAAATTGAAGCTTTGACAAAACTCTTCATGTTGATCGACTTCTGGAGATATCTTTCTAGATTCCATGTTCTTCTTCTGCAAAATTTGTTAGTAGAACAAATAATATATATAGGGGAGGTAGAAGAAAGAGTGTCGGATCAAAACTTTTTAGGGTTAAGGTTAATATTTGCGAATCTCTTCTAGCATATATATAAATCAACTTTCTTGATAAATAGACGATCAAGATTAGTTGTTTGATATGAAGAGCTACGACTGGGAGTGATTCTCGTGTCATGTCAGATTCTTGTTCAGAAAATGCCATTTAATACGCACGTGAAGACGGTTGAGGCATGTCGACTTCTGCCTTGAAACTCCCATGCTTCAGATCTTTGCAGACTTTTAATTAAATTTGATTGGATATGACGTGATATGATTTGACTGAAGTCTGTCTAAAGCAGAATGAATAGGTATGAATTGATGTTGCAAACCTCGCAGATGATCATAGTAATCAGCTAATATCTCGTTTATGAATAGCTGTGTTGAGTGGGCACTTTTCCAGCTGAATTTTGAGCTGGTTTCCCCCTTAGCTGAATGATCCTTCAACTTAGGCGTCCGGCTGAGATTGGTTCTTCTCAGCTAGGTTCTTCTTTGAGGTTGATTCTGAATTCCAGCTGGGTCTGCTTCCATTCAGCTAGATGTGGCTTCTTCGTCTGGGTTGAGTAATCTAAGTAATCCACACAGCATCTTGAATCTTGCTTCTATCAGCGGCTTTGTGAGTATATCAGCACGCTGTATGTCTGTGTGAATTTTCTCAACAATCACATCCTTCTTTTCCATGTGATATCTGATGAAGTGATGTCGTACGTCCACATGTTTGCATCTTGTGTGATGTACTGTATTTTCTGATATAGCGATAGCACTTGAGCTATCACAGAAAATTGGAACTTGTCCAGTTTTCACTTCGTAGTCATCCAGCTGGTGTTTCAGCCAGAGAATTTGTGAGCAGCAGCTTACAGCAGCCATATATTCTGCTTCTGTTGTGAAAGTTGCGACGCATGTTTGCTTTTTTGAAAACCACGAGATCAACTTGCTTCATAGGAACTGACATGTTCCTGAAGTTGATTTTCTGTCCAACCGATCTCTAGTGAAGTCTAAGTCTAAATATCCAGTCAACTGTAGATTCTCTTCAGCTGAGTACCACAGCCCAACATTCTGAGTTCCTTTGAGATATTTGAGAATGTTCTTGGCTGCTTGCATGTGTGCCTCCTTTGGATCAACTTGAAATCTGGCACACACTCCGACTGGGAAAGAGATGTCTAGACCACTGGCTGTTAGATACAGCAGGGAATCTATTATCCCTCTGTACTTGCTTGAATCAACTGATTTCCTTCAGTTCCGGGTTCAATTTTCTAGTTGGTGTTCATTAGGATCTTCACCGTCCTACTGGATTGAACTCCATACTTCGTGATCAAGTCCTTTATGTACTTGGATTGGTTTATGAAGATTTCTTCTGGTGATTGCTTGACTTGAAGTCCTAGGAAGAAACTCATTTCTCCCATCATAGACATTTGGAACTGTTTTGACATCATTTCTCCGAATCATTGGCATAAGAAAGTTGATCTTTATCCGAAGATCATGTCGTCTACGTATATTTGAACAACCAGGATATCTTCTCCCAACTTGATGGTGAAGAGTGTTCTGTCTACTGAGCCTTTCTTGAATCCTTTGGATACAAGGAAATTTGATAGAGTATCATACTAGGCTCGAGGTGCTTGTTTCAATCAATAAAGCACCTTCTTTAACTTGTAGACTTTATTTCGTTCTACTTCAAATCCTGGTGGTTGTTCAACAAAGACATCTTTCTTGATTTCTCCATTTAAAAATACACACTTCACATCCATTTGATAGACCTTGAATCTGTTATGTGCTGCATAAGCGAGAAATAATTTGATTGCTTCCAATCGTGCTACTTAAGCAAATGATTCTTCGAAGTCAATTCCTTCTTGCTGTGTGTAACCCTTGGCAATGAGTCGAGCTTTATTTCTGATGCCAAGGGTGTCCAGCTTGTTTTTGAAGATCCATTTGAGTCCGATGACTTTGACTCCTTCAAGTCTGTCGACCAATTCCCAGACACAATTTCTGAGGAATTCATTTAGCTCTTCCTGCATGGCGTTTGTCCAGGGTACGCTATTTAAGGTTTCTAGAATGGTTTGAGGCTCTGGAACTTGAGCTACATAACACGCCATTAGAGCCGTGTCTTCATCGTAGACGGTCAGTTCTTGCTCTACTGAGAATTGAGTTGTGTCAGCTGCTTCTTGATGATCCAATGTAACTTGAGCAATTGAGCTTCTGGTTCTGACTCGGTCAGATGGTTCTCCAATGATTGCTGATGATGGATGATCTTCGATCCATCTTCTCCTTCAATGAATTTCTTCTTCCAGCTGATTGATGCTAGAAGTGGCTAGATTTCGTCTGGCTTGGAGTTGTTCTAAAGTTAAGTCTTGAGAATGAGACTCTACTTGGATTAAGTTTTGAGGTGACTTCTGTAGGAGCTCTGCTGCAGACAGAGCTGGGGATTCAGCTGTGTCTGGATTTCCAGCTGATGGCATTCCCCCTTGATTTGGCGTTGAAGGTTCCTCTTGGATTTCCCACTGGTGGAACTTCCTGATTGATTTGAGGTTCCTCCTCTAGCTCATCATCCCATATTAATGGTTCGGCCAGATTCCTGATTCGATTCTCTTGAGCTCTTGTCTAAATTTGCCTTGAAAATTCTTCTTCATTTTTTTGTTTGATAGAATCTCTGTATTCGAATGATGATTCGTCAAAGGTAACATGGGGAGTTACTTCGACCGTTTGAGTTCTTCTGTTGAAGACTCTGTAAGCTTTACTCACAGCTGAGTAACCAAGGAATACTCCTCGGTCAGTCTTCGCGTGGAACGTCTTGAGCTGGGTTTTTCCATTGTTTAGGGTATGACATTTGGATCCGAGACCTTGAAATATCCAATGTATGGTATTCTGTTATTCCATAGCACATAGGACGTCTTTCCTTGCCTTGATGTGAGTAGAGAGCGATTCTGAGTAAAGCAAGCTGTGTTGATTGCCTTGGCCCAGAACTTCTTTGGAATGGCAGAGATGGCAAGCATCGATGTTCTGTTTCTCCTTTCTACTACACCATTCTGCTGGTGTGTGCGCGCTGCTGAGGTTTGATGTTGAACTCCGTTCTTCTCGCAGTATTCATATATAGTTTCATTTAGAAACACTATTCCCCAATCTGATCTGATTGACATTATCTTGCACTCCTTCGGAGTTGAGAGTCTTTCCTGCAGGATTGGCAGCTTAGTCCTTGTTTCACTTTTTTGGTACAGGAATGACACCCATGTGAATCTTGAGAAGTCATCCACTACAACCAGAGTATATTTTCTGCCATTGAAGCTTGCTGGAGTAACTGGACCAAAGAGATCCATGTGTAGGAGTTGAAGAACGCGATCAGTTGACTGTACTGGCTTGAGTGAGAGTGAAATTCTTGTTTGTTTTCCTTGTTGGCATGCGCTGCACATATGACTTTTGTCATATACTTGATCTGGAATTCCATTAGCGAGCTGGTTCCTAGCCAGATTGTTGATCGTCTTGAAGTTGAGATGATTCAGCCGTCTGTGCCACAGCCAGCTGACTTCATTGCTATTTTTGGATACAAGACACGTCTCAGAAGGGTTGCTGTTCCAGTAAGCGAAGTACATATTTCCTTCTATTTTCCCTCTTAGTAGTATCTGCTTGGTTTTCCTGTGCTTCACTGTGCATCTCTGTGCATCAAACTTGACAGAAAACCGTTGTCGCATAATTGGCTAATGGAAAGCAAGTTATGTTGCAGTCCTTGTACATATGAAACATTAGAGATTTTAACATTTTTAGTTTCAAATGTACCATAACTTTTGGTTAGACCTTTGGAGTTGTCACCAAATGTTACTTGTGGGCGTGGACGCTCGATGTACTCCTGGAGTAGATGCTTTAAATGGGTCATGTGCTTGGAACATTCGCTGTCCAAGTACCATAGCGTTCTCATCAACTCCTCAATGATGTGTCGTTCCCTTGTAACCTATGACAAAAATCAAAATTTAGGTACCCAGTTTTAATTGGGTCCTTGTGGGTTAGACAGAGATCCTTTCACGACCCAGATCTGCTTGATGACTTGAATTGGGTCATTTGATCTGATGATCCTTCCAGCTGAGTCTATGTACACATTCTTTGTGTTCTTCGGTTGTTGCTGGTGGGGTCTTGATCTCTGTATTTTCCCAGTTTGATTTCTTTGTCGATGTCCGGGTCTTTTTCGGTATCCAGCTGAGACGTTCCTTTGTCTCTGCTGTCTCTTGTGATATCTCGGTTGGAATTGATACTCCAGCTGGTGATCATATGAGTGATATCCAGCTGGGTATCTGCTTTGATATCTCGGTTGATATCTCTTGACGTGCTGTTGATGTTGATGGTATCTGAACTGTCCAGCCTGTTGTCTTTGTTGAGTTTGAGCACGTTGTTGTCTGATCTGTACTTGAGGTTGTCTCACAGCTGGCCTTTTTGATGCCTGTTGTGTCCTTAATGGTTGTTGCTGAGCAGCTGGAATAGGGTTTTCTTTTGCTTTTACAAACATTACCTATGTTCCACTTGTGGAAGCGATGTTTGTAACGTCATTAGTTCCAGTATAACCCAATCCTGTCTTGAGTGCTGTTGGACGCTGAACACTTATAATTTTGTTGTGGTAGCTTTGATTGGCGTTACCATCTTCATAGTTAGCGTCTCTTCAGATTTTCTCAACACTAAGATCTCAGTTGTCTTTCTTTCTGATTCTACTGTGGTCTTTTCCAGATCTTCCAACAGCTGTTTCTTCTCATAGTAGAACTCTTCCATTATCTGATTTTGTTTCACTATTTTGTCCTTAAGTGAAACAAGCTCCTCTTTGAGCTGTGTTATATCAGCTGCTTCCGATACCCTTTTCTTTTCCAGTTCCACCTTCAACTCGGTATTTTCACACATCATGATGTCAAGGATCTCTTGAAGCTCCTTGAAATCGTTCATAACTTTCTCTACTAAACTCCAATCAGGTAGCCCTAATTCTGGAACCTGTGTAGAGTGTTCGTGTGATAGTCAGGGGTTAGATAGATTTTGAGTTCTTGACATTACCTCATCCTCATCAATTCCGTCTGTCTGTCCCATGAAGCATGTATCCCATTCAGGTTCATCATGAGCCATCAGTGCATTTTCTTCTGAATCTGAAAATGGCATGTCATCCTCTATTTTGTTGCACTCCGACTCCTCGTCGGCGATGTAAGCTCTCCTTCTGTCAGCTGCCTTAGCGTTCAGTTGGTCTATATCTTTCTTGGATAGCTTGGGACAGTCTAGCCTGTAGTGTCCTGGTTCCTTGCAGTTAAAGCAACCTTCGTCTGTTCGTTTGTCAGCCAACTTCTCATCAACTGCTGCGTACTTGTCTCTGTAAGTTCTTGTGAACTTCTTGTATTTGCCCTTGCTGGTGTTGAGTCTGTTGTAGTTTTTGACCAGCATGGCTATCTCTTCAAGTAGCTCTTCCTTGCTCATGTCCTTCTTGTCCTTCTTTGAGGACTCAGCTGACTGCTTGTAGGTGGATTTTTCAGAGTTAGCTCTGAACGCAATCTCCCTTGGCGCAGTGTCAGCTCTCCATTATTTTGATTGCATGAAGATTCTTTCATGGTAATCTTCAAGTTGTATTCGTTGGCTTTGAGTAGAGAGAATAATCTTTCAGTTGAAAGATCACCCAAGTCACTTCGACTTTAGTGTACCACCTTGTAAGTGTTCCATTCAGTTGTAAGCGCTGAAAGGCTTTTAGGTTCTTTTCACGCTGGGTGTATTTCCCAGTTCTGATGGTTTCAATCTCTACCGCGATAATTGAGAATCTGAGCTTTATCCCTTCGATGGATTCGTTGACAAGCTGCTTGAAGTTATCAAACTTCTGGCAGGCAATCGTGAATTTATTTTCTTTTATCTCCTCTGACCCTTCGCATAGCTTGGCTAGGGTTTCCCACATCTCCTTTGCGGTGTTGCAGTTGATGATCTTGTTAAGGTAGGCATTGGAGACAGTTGATGATATGGTGTTCCTTGCGAAGCTGTCTAATTCAGCTTGTTTCCTCTCTTCTGAGGTATATTCATTCATTGGCTAGGGAATGAACTGATACGTTGGTTGTCCACCATCTTGAGCAGGTACAAGCTCGTTTTCTTGCTTGTAAATGAGAATGGGTCCGTCTGTGATGATGTCCCACATCATGTCATGATGCGCACAAAGAAAGATTCTCAATCTGAACTTCCAGATTGCATAGTCATCAACCGAGTAGGTGGGAAGATTCCTGTTAAGATAAGAATCCATGGAGATATGCACAGTATGAAATAATATGAGTTTTTCCAAAAGAGGATCTGTTCAGTTGATCACTGACTGTTTCAAGACAAATCTCTTGATTAAGAAACAGCGGTCTTTTGAACCACTACTCTGATACCAATTTATGGTCCCTGAGCTGGGTCTTTGGTGTAGAGAGGGAGTGAATACACCAAAGATAGACTTTTAAAAACTTTTTCACAAGTTTAAAATAGAGTGCGTGAGCTCAGTTATGAATCCAGCTGAGGAATGTCAGCTGGGCTAATAACTCAGCTGGCGGTGCGGAAAGTGGTGGTTTTAAAATTTAGCTCATTCGCTTAGAAAAACTCAACTTGAAAATTTTATCTTTACCTTTTCAGCTTAATCAAGTTGTGCAATTTTCAGAAAACACACAGCTGTCTTTGAAGAGTAGCTGAGTATGCAGATTTGATAAAATGCAATGTGCCAATGGAGTTAGTATAATAACTGAAAATATCGAGAAAGATAAGAACACGAGATTTTACGTGGTTCGGAGTAACACCTCCTACATCCACGACCAGATTCACTGGTAATTCACTACCACTTGATTTCCATGTACTAAGTAACTTCACAGCTCGAACCTGAGTTGTGTTCCAACAGTTTACGGGCACTGTCAAGCTAACCTTTCAGTTTGCGGGTACTGAAAAAACCTTACAACCACTTGAATTTCGCGCTTCAAGCAAGCGTAACCTTGACCTAACCTTTCTGGGTAAAGAGGGGTTTGGTTTGGGGTTCCAACTGTGAACGAGTTCTTACAATGAAGAACTTAGAGTTAGATGAACTCGTTCAAAATCTAGGCTTAGGATATACAATGATTTCTGCGTAGGAATCAGACGAAAAACTGGATAGTTTCTGGACTAGAAACACTTTAAGATAAAGTGTTCTTTGAACTATTTAGAACTGCTAATGAGCTTTTGAAGGCTTGATAAATTCAGAGAATGAAAGCTTGTAGAGAGTTTTTTGTATCTGATCCTGAGGTTGAAGACGGGTATTTATAGGTAGAGATTCAAGACTAGACGTTGGAGGAGCCGTTTGAATCTTACCTACTCTTCTTAAATTCACAATCTGTCGTTGGGCGTTTCTGTACCTGTCTTCATCAGTGTCACATCCTAGGTTCTGAAGTCTAGGATGCTGATTTGGCAATCCCTCATTGGTCGAGATAGTTTGTTCTCTTCTGACACCGGAATTTGTCTTCAAGTTGTTTTAAGAGTCTTGGAGCTGGATCTGATACTCTGACTTGAACTAATGCTTTCAGAGTTATCATTCCTTTGTTCTGTACAGCTGGATCAGCTGTGTCTTGAACTTAGCTCGATTAAACTTCAGCTTGATCCTGTTCTACCTTGAACTCAGCTTAATTAATCTTCAGCTTGATCATGCTCTGTCTTGAACTCAGCTCAGCTGGAAAACTCAGCTGATAGTTGACTCCTGCTGTTAACACAGCTGGATCTTCTGTTGTCTTGAGCTTCTGCTGTCTTCAGCTTCCTAAACCTGTAAACTTAGAAAATCTAGAGCTCAAACAGGCGAGCTAGAAAACACTACTTAAGTAGATACGATCATCTACTAGGTTAGAGTCAGTTGGATTTTGGTATTAAATCAAAACTTTATAATTTTCCCAACATTCTTTAATAAACCTCAAATCAGTTTTCTAAAGGTTATAAACGAAAGAAAAATATTTCCTGTTGATTTGATTTATTTATCGTCGAAATTTTTATGTCGGCGTGGGTGAGTGAGTTGTAATTTGTCGCATGCCATGAGAAATCAGAAAAGGGGCTGGGTTGTAAATTTTCGGTTGATTTATTTTGGTAAGGTTATCAACGGTTGAGAGAGGAAGTATAGGAGGGCTATATGCTTACAAACGGAAAAGAGAAGAAGACGTAGGGTGAGTCGAGAGAGAGAGAATATATATGCAAAAGGGTTTAATATTTTTTGTTATTGTGGGACCAAAACCTATTCAACTTATTTTGAAAAATTGAATAGCTAATTGGGTGGTGTCAGGCGAGAACTTAGATTTAGGATTATAATTAAAGTGTTTGTGTATTTGATTATTATGGCTAATTAGGTTCTAATATAAGAATAATAAAAAAAAAGAGTCAAGAAGTCAGGAGGCGTAAAATTAGTTAAAATAAATTGTATAGATATAATTAATTATATTAAGGATTGTTGGGTTTTTATTTATTAAAGAATTTAGAATGTTTGTTGTTATGAAATTTGGGGATATTAGTTTTTGTGTAGGCAGAAGTTTAATCATGTTATAAACTAGAGAGAACAGGGAATAAAGTAGAGAGAATAAGAATTCTGTGTATTGAAGTGTATTGAAAGTATATACAATATGAGGACCAAAGGCCTCTATTTATAATGGTACAGAGCTAGGGTTTTAGGGTAGATGACTTGGTCAACACTCTTATAATGTATATCTATAAGATATTTACAACACTCCCCTTGAGTGACCAATCCCTAAAATAAATTGTTTCCTCATTAAAACCTTGACAGGAAAACCCAGTGGGACAAAACCTGATCGAAGGAAAAAGAGTACAACTGCTCTGCTTGAACTTGATCATTGTAGTCTTTCAGTCGTTGCATGTCAATCTTGTGTACTAACTTCCTTAATGTTGACGTCGGCAATGCCTTTGTGAATAAACCCGCCAAATTGTCACTTGAGCGAGTCTCTGTTGAAACAATGATACAAGTATAACACTTCACATTTGACATTATTGTTTTGATGTGCATGCCTCGTTAAAAACTTCTTCTGAAAAATCCTGTGGGAAAAAAACTCGATAGAGGAAAAAATATTACATGACATACATTTACTCATGTGTTGCATTAGTTGTCTCGTTAAAAACCTTGACTAAGAAAACCCATCGGGTGAAAAACTTAGTAAGGGGAAAAATACGAGTACAATTTGACCTTTAGAGTATAATCTTTATGATTACTCAAAATTAACCTTCATGGCCAAATCTTCATAAATATGTAGAAGTTTCTCACTCCCCCTGAAGATAATAATCTTCAAAATTAACATATTTCACTACTATAAACGTAATCTCGTATAAAGATTGGGAGGAGATTTAGTGAATAAATCTACAAGTTTATCTCAAAATAAACTTTTGTGGCCATAGTTCTTATAGAACTCATTTGTGCAACACAAGTTGAATTATTCTCATAGAGAATAGTGGAGAATATATCTCATATCCTTACACCAATTTGAGCTATTGAATCATGGGATGAGATAAACAACCAACATCCTAGTAGCCACCAATGTGAATCTCAATCTCTTTCATAAAATAGATTAAAGATCGTTTTAACCTTTAAGATAACGAATGATATTCTCAATATCATTTCAATGTCTCCTTGTGAGTGCATTAATTCTTGCTAGCAAGTTTACTTTAAATGTTATATCAGATCTGATAGAATATATAGTGCTATCAGTACTCAAAGTAGGGAACTTTTGGTCCCATAATATAATCGTTATCTTCTATATTCACTTCAAGTCAAGTGAAGAGACAATAATTGGTGTCTGACTAGATGTGATTTATAATAAATCTCTCTACAACCTTTCAAGTAGGTCGATTGGTGTAATAATAATATGCTCCTTTAGGAGATGTTCGATCTTCATATCGAGTCAATGCTTAGATTTAACTAAGTCTTCTATCCCAAACTCTACCTTTATGTACAAGTTGGCTTTTTCATCAATATAAATAAGAGTCATTCAAAGACTTTTGAATATATACACAAGTACATATATCATGATTCGCATTTCCTTACTTCAGAAGGATTAATTCACACTTATTGTGAATTTATATTTCTCTTTCTTAGAAATATTGAGTCCATCAGGGACTTTCATATATATTCACGTACAATGACCCAATCAATATACGGATTAATGATATTCATTACTGCGATAGATATTAAATAACGGAACGTGATGCCATATTAGGAGAATATATATAAGCAAAATCAATTTAGGATCACTGCCTAAATCTTTGAGCTATTTACATCGCTTTATTTCTCATCATCTCATCAATATCTTTTCTCTTAGTACAAATACTCATTTGTGTCAACATTATTTGACATGTGTACTACAGAGCAAAAGATTATTTATTTAGCAAGTTAAGCTCTGCCTCAATTGCTTCTTTCAAATTTACTCAGTGCTAGCTTATGGCACTTCTGGATCCAGACTATCATTTCAAAATGATATAAGCAATTTTGTCGAGGCAAAAGTATTGTCGACAATTATAATATTTTTCTATTTCTCATTTCTCTTGAATTCACATAATTCATGGCATTTTCAATCAACCAGATTTTCATCATTTCTCAATGATATTTTTCTTTACTGGTTATTCCGTAATCCCAGTCTTTTAATATTTGGTGCACGTGCATATGCACTGAGATTTTCGTCCTTATGACGATCCTCTTTAAGAGATTGTTAGAGTGATATAATTTCTCTATTCAATTTTGTATTCCGGAAATCTTGATATTTAGCACCAATAGATCTCTCACGCGTATTAACGCTTATTTAGTTCACAAGGAACTTCAATTCTTTTTGGTGCATATACAATATGTATATGAGATTTGATCACTCATTTAACAGTAATAACTTGTTGAACTTTAAGTTTATCGCGTGAATATTTAATTCAACACATATTCCAACTTTTTGTTGGGAACCCATCTTTTGTATGTTGTGGGTGTGCAATTGAGACTTGAAATCAAAAGTTCGTAGATGAGAAACATCAAGTTCTCAACCAACAATATACCAACTAATGTTGTCGCATGTATGATCAAGTTCTCAACCAACAATATACGAACTAATGTTGTCGCATGTATATTTGCAGAGATATTCATTATTATCTTCTGCTACTGTCTCAATATAGTATCCGTTGTAGGGGATATCATTAAAACTTACTCATTAGTAAGTTTCTTTTTGACTTACTAACATATTATATTGTTAATTTAGTATCATTTGTAATATGATACAAGCTAGCTCTTCCGGAGCTATTTGTTTTACTTGTGCAATATTTATGCACAAAAATCAAGGATAATCATATATCATCCAAATATTTTATTGCTCATTAAGGCATGTAATATTCTTTAGTGTTGGGAAAATTATAAGGTTTCGATGTGTTACCAAAACCCAACTGATTCTCCAACTGAATAGATGATTGCGTCAACCTAAATAGTATTTTCCAGCTCGCCTGTTTGAGCTTTAGATTTTCTAGGCTAACAGGTTAAGGAAGCGGAAGACAGCAGTCGACCCAGCTGTGTTCACAGCTGGAGTCAGCTAGCAAAAGACAGCAGGCGTCAACCTTCAGCTGAGTGATCCAGCAGAGCCTGATCAAGCTGAAGAGAATTCGAACTGAGTTCAAAACACAGCTGGTCCGGCTGTACAGAACAAAGGAACTATCTCTGAAGACTCCACTTCAAGACAGTCCAGCTCTGAATTCAAAAGCCAGCACTAAAGGCAGAAGATCCCGGAATCAGAGGAAGTCAACCTACCTCGACCAATAAGGGATTGCCAAGTCAGCATCCTAGACTTCAGAACCTAGGATGTGACACAAATGAAGACAGGTGCAGATACGCCCAACGGCAGATCTTGTATTTAAGAAGAGTAGGTAAGATTCAAACGGCTCCTCCAATGGCTAGTCTTGAATCTCTACCTATATAAACCCGTCTTCGACCTCAGGATCAGATACGAAAAACTCTCTACAAGCTTTCATTATCTGAAATCTTCATTCTTTCCAAAGCTCTCAAGCAGTTCTAGATAGATCAAAGAACACTTTATCTTAAAGTGTTTCTAGTTAAGAAACTGCTTAGTTTTTCTTCTGTTCCCTAGGCCAAACTCATTGTATATCTTTAGCCTAGATTTCGAACGAGTTCATCATACTCTAAAGTTCTTAATTGAAAGAACTCGTTCATAGTTGGAACCCCATACCCAAACCCAAACCCAGAAAGGTTAGGTAAAGGTACGCTTGCTCGAAGCGCGTAATTCGAGTGGATAGGTTCTTCAGTACCCGGAAACTGAAGGTGTAGGCTTGACAGTGCCCGCAAACTGTTGGAACTCAGCTCGGGTTAGAGTTGTGAAGTTGCTTGGTACTTGGAAACCAAGTGGTAGTGGATTACTAGTGAACCTGGTCGTGGACGTAGGAGGTGTTACTCCGAACCACGTAAAAACTCGCGTGTTTCTTACTCTCTCTCTTTACTTTCGCTTTATATTCAGCTGTGTACTAACTCCTTCATATCATTGCATATTTGTTCAAAACTGCACACACAGCTGCTCTCCAAAGACAGCTGTGTCTCTCTAAAAGTTGCACAACCTGACTAAGCTGAAAACGTTAAGTTAATATTTTCAAACTGAGTTTTTCTAAGTAACCGAGCTAAGTTTTCAAACCACCACTTTCCGCACCACCAGCTGAGTTATTTACCCAGCTGACCCTCCTCAGCTGGATCGATAACTGAGCTCACCAACTCTGTGATTTAACTTGAAAAAGTTTCGAAAAATCTATTTGGTGTATTCACCCCCCCTCTACACCAAATACCCGGCCAATTCTCAAGCCAAAGATGGATTACTCGTCAGAAGAACGAAAGCAAGCTGGACTGGACAGCTTCGCAAGAAACACCATCTCATCAACAGTCTCAAACGCCTACCTGAGTAAGATCATCAAGTGCGAGATAGCCAAAGAGATGTGGGAAATACTTGCCAAGCTATGTGAAGGATCTGACGAAATCAAAGAAAACAAATTCACAATAGCTTGCCAAAAATTCGACAACTTCAAGCAGCTAGCCAACGAGTCCATCAAAGCGATGGAGCTAAGGTTCTCAAACATAGTCATCGAGATAGAGACAATCAGAACTGGGAAGTATACCCAGCGGGAAAAGAATCTAAAGGTTCTTTCAGCCCTGTCAGCCGAATGGAACACTTACAAGGTAGTTCACCAAAGTCGAAGTGACTTGGGTGATCTATCTACAGAAAGGTTGTTCTCACTCTTAAAAGCCAACGAATACAACTTGAAGATCACTCTAGAAGAATCTTCAAACAGACAGAATGACGGAGAACTCACCCCAGCTCCAAAAGAAATGGCTTTCAGAGCCAACTCTGAAAAGTCAGCTCATGTCAAGTCAGCTGAGTCCTCCAAGATGAAGAAGGACAAAAAGGAAATGAGCAAAGAGGAGCTACTCGAAGAAATTGCAATGATGGTGAAAAATTATAACAGACTCAACACCAGTAAGGGCAAATACAAGAAGTTCGCAAGGACTTACAGAGATAAGTATGCAGCAGCTGATGAGAAGTCAGCTGATAAACGAACAGAAGAAGATTGCTTCAACTGCAAGGAACCAGGACACTAACGACAAGATTGTCCAAAGCTGTCCAAGAAAGACAAAGACCAATTAAAAGCTAAGGCAGCTGACAGAAGGAGAGCTTATATCGCTGATGAAGAATCAGAGTGCAATAAAATGGATGACATGCCATTTTCAGACTCGGAAGAAGAAGCCCTAATGGCCCATGATGAACCTGATTGGGATACATGCTTCATGGGACAAACAAACGGCATCGATGAAGATGAGGTAACGTCTCGAACTCTAAATCTGTCTAGCATCTCACCATCACACGAACACTCTACACAGGACTCAGAATCTGGTCTACCTGATTGGAGTCTAGTAGAGAAAGTAATGAACGATTCCAAGGAGCTTCAAGAGATCCTTGACGTCATTATGTGTGAGAATGCCGAGCTGAAGGCGGAACTGGAAAAGACAAAAGTATCAGACGCAGCTGATACAACTCAGCTCCAACAGGAAGTTGTTTCACTAAAAGACAAAATAGTGAAACAAGATCAGCTGATGAAGGAATTCAACAATGAGAAGAAACAGCTGATAGAAGATGTGGAAAATGTCACAGCTGAATCGGAAAGGAAGTCAGCTGAGATCATTGAGCTGAAAAGCACCGAAGAGGTACTATCTAAGAAGATAGTAGCTCTCATCAAAGCCACGTCAACAATGGATGAGATCATTAGTGCTCAGCGTCCAGCAGGACTCAAAGCGGGACTGGGATACAACGAATCAAAGGATGCCTCAAACATTGCCTCCACAAGTGGAACAAAAGTAATGTTTGTACGTGCAAACGAACCTCCAATCCCAGCAGCTCAGTATCAACAGTTGAGGACACAGCAGGCGTCGGGAAGACCAGCTGTGAAACATTCTCAAGCTCCGTTGAGAACACAGCAGACGTCAAGAAGAATAGCTGTGAAACATTCTCAAGCTCCGTTGAGAACACAGCAGACGTCAAGAAGAACAGCTGTGAAACATTCTCAAGCTCCCTTGAGAACACAGCAGACGTCAAGAAGAACAGCTGTGAAATAGTCTCAAACTCCATCGAGAACACAGCAGACATCAAGAAGGTCAGCTGTGCGACAACCTCAAGCCCAACTCAGACAGCAACGTGCTCAACCTCAACGAAAACCACAGGCTGAATTTTACAGATACCAGCCACAGCACCAGCACGTTGATCGATATCAACCAAGATATCAGAGATACCCAGCTGGATACCACTCAAACGAGTATCAGCTGGATAATCATTTCCTACCACAAAGATCACATGAGACAGCAGAGACATAGGAACGTCTCAGCTAGGCACACAGCTGGAAACCAAAAGAAATCCAGACAACAAAACAAGAAGACACGAAGATCAAGACCCCGCCAAAGAATACAACGAAGAACACAAAGAATGTGTATATCGACTCAGCTGGGAGAATTATCAGATCAAATGACCCAATTCGAGTCATCAAGCAGATCTGGGTCGTCAAAGGATCTCTGTCTAACCCACAAGGACCCAATTAAAACTGGGGACCTGAATTTTAATTTTTTGTTTAGGTTGCAAGGAATCGACGCATCTCTGAGGAGTCGATGAGAACACTATGGTACTTGGACAGTGGATGTTCCAAGCACATGACGCACCTAAAGCATCTACTCGAGGAGTATATTGAGCGTACAGGTCCACAAGTAACATTTGGTGACAACTCCAAAGGCCTAACCAAAGGTTATGGTACATTTAAAACTAGAAATGTTATAATCCCAAATGTTTCTTATGTACAAGGATTGCAACATAACTTGCTTTCCATTAGCCAATTCTGCGACAACGGTTTTTCTGTCAAGTTTGATGCACAGGGATGCACAGTGAAGCACAGGGAAACCAAGCGAGATACTCCTAAGAGGGAAAAGAGAAGGAAATATGTACTTTGTTGATCGGAACAAGCTCCCGAGACTTGTCTTGTATCGAAAAGCAAGAATGAAGTCACCGTCGTGGCACGTACGGCCGAATCATCTCAACTTCAAGACAATCAACAACCGGCTAGGAACCGACTCGCTAATGGAATTCCGGATCAAGTATATGACAAAAGTCATATGTGCGGCGCGTGTCAACAAGAAAAGCGTACAAAAATTTCATTCTCTCTCAAGCTACCACTAACCGATCGAGTTCTTCAACTTCTTCACATGGATCTTTTTGGTCCAAGCTTACTCCAAGCTTCAATGGCGTAAAATATACTGCGGTCGTTGTGGATGATTTCTCAAGATTCACATGGGTATCATTCTTATACCGAAGAGCGAAACCGAACTAAGCCGCCTATCCCGCCGGAAAGATTATCAACACAGAAGGAGTGCAAGATAATGGCAATAAGATCAGATCGTGGAACGGAGTTTCTAAATGAAACTATTTATGATTTTTGCGAGAAGAACGGAGTTCAACACCAAACATCTGCAGCTCGCACACCTCAGCAGAATGGTGTAGCAGAAAGAAGAAACAGAACTCTCAAGAAAGCAGCTACCTCAATGCTAGCTAGCTCTGCTATTCCAAAGAAGTTCTGGGCTGAAGCAATCAACACAGCTTGCTTCACTCAAAATCGCTCCCTACTCACATCAAGGCAAGGCAAGACACCGTATGAGCTATGGAACAACAGAATACCATACATTGGATATTTCAAGGTATTCGGATCCAAATGTCACATCCTCAACAATGGGAAGACACAGCTCAAGACGTTCGACGAAAAGACAGACCGAGGAGTATTCCTTGGTTACTCCGCTGTGAGTAAAGCATATAGAGTCTTCAACAGAAGTACTCAAATAGTCGAAGTAACTCCACATGTTACCTTTGACGAATCTTCCTTCGAATATAGAGATTCTATCAAACGAAGAAGCGAAGGAGAATCTTCAAGATTGATTCAGACAAGGGCTCAAGAGAATAGAATCAGGAATCTGGCCGAACCATTAATTTGGGACAATGAGCCAGAGGAGGAAATTCAAATCAATCAAGAAGCTCCACCAGCTGGAAATCGAGAAGAAGCTTCAACGCCAAATCAAGGGGGAACATCATCAGCTGGGAATCCAAACACAAACTCGAGTCCCCAGCTCCATCTCCAGCTGAGCCTCTACAGAAGTCTCCTCAAAATATAAATCAAAGAGAGCCAAATTCTCAAGATTTAACTCCTGAGCAACTCCAAGTCAGACGAAATTTAGCCACGTCAAGCATCAATCAATTGGAAGAAGAAATTCGCAAGAGGAGAAGATGGATTGAAGATCATCCATCATCAGCTATTATCGGAGAACCATCTGACCAAGTCAAAACCAGAAGCTCAGCTGCTCAAGCTTCATCGGATCATCAAGAAGCAGCTGACACAGCTCATCTCTCAGTAGAGCTAGAACTGACGGTCTATGATGAAGACACAGCTCTAATGGCGTGTTACGTAGCTCAAGTGCCAGAGCCTCAATCAATTCTCGAAGCTTTGAAGATCGTGCCTTGGACAAACGCCATGCAAGAAGAACTGAACGAATTCCTCAGAAATTGTGTCTGGGAACTGGTCGACAGACCTGAAGGAGTCAAAGTCATAGGACTCAAACGGATATTCAAGAACAAAATGGATACCCTGGGAGTCGTCATCAGAAACAAAGCTCGACTCGTTGCCAAGGGCTACACTCAGCAGGAAGGAATTGACTTCGAAGAATCTTTTGCTCTAGTAGCACGATTGGAAGCAATCAGACTATTTCTCGCCTTTCCAGCACATCACAAATTCAAGGTCTATCAAATGGATGTGAAGTGTGCATTCTTAAATGGAGAAATCAAAGAAGATGTCTACGTTGAACAATCTCCAGGATTCGAAGTAGAAGGAAATAAAGTCTACAAGCTAAAGAAGGCTCTTTATGGATTGAAGCAAGCACCTCGAGCTTGGTATGACACTTTGTCAATCTTTCTCGTATCCAAAGGATTCAAGAAGGGCTCAGTAGACAGAACTCTCTTCACCATCAAGTCAGGAGAAGATATCCTGGTTGTTCAAATCTACGTAGACGACATCATCTTTGGATCAAGATCAAGCTTCTTATGCCAAAGATTTGGAGAGATGATGTCAGAGAGGTTCCAAATGTCCATGATGGGAGAAATGAGTTTCTTCCTAGGACTTCAAGTCAAGCAATCATCAGAAGGGATTTTCATAAATCAATCCAAATACATAAAAGACTTGATCGCCAAGTATGGAGTTCAATCCAGCAGAACTGTAAAAATTCCAATGAACACCAACTGGAAGATTGAACCAGGAACTGAAGGAAAATCAGTTGATTCCAGCAAATACAGAGGGATAATAGGATCCCTGCTGTATCTAACAGCAAGTCGTCCAGACATCTCTTTCGCAGTCGGATTGTGTGCCAGATTTCAAGTTGATCCTAAGGAAGCACACATGCAAGCAGCCAAGAACATTCTCAAATATCTCAAAGGAACTCAGAATGTTGGGCTGTGGTACCCAGCTGAAGACAATCTACAGCTGACTGGATACTCAGACTCAGACTTCGCTGGAGATCGGTTGGACAGAAAATCAACTTCAGGAACTTGTCAGTTCTTAGGAAGTAAGTTGATTTCGTGGTTTTCAAATAAACAAACGTGCGTCGCAACTTCCACGACAGAAGCAGAATATATGGCCGCTGGAAGCTGCTGCTTGTAAATTCTCTTGCTGAAACATCAGCTGGATGACTATGAAGTAAAAACTGGACAGGTTCCAATTTTCTGTGATAGCTCAAGTACGATTGCCATTTCAGAGAATCCAGTACTTCACACAAGATGCAAGCATGTAGACGTACGACATCATTTCATCAGAGATCACGTAGAAAAGAAGGATGTGATTGTTGAGAAAATTCACACAGACATACAGCGGGCTGATATTCTCACAAAACCGCTGATAGAAGCAAGCTTCACCCAGCTGATCGGAAGTAGACCCAGCTGATAGGAAGCAGACCCAGCTGAACGGAAGCAGACCCAGCTGATTGGAAGCAGACCCAGCTGAACGGAAGCAGACCCGGCTGAATGGAAGCAGACCCAGCTGAATGCAAGCAGACAACTGAAATTCAGAATCAACGTCACTGATATCAATGAGAAAGAATTCAGCTAAACCAGATGCGAAAGGAAAGGATTATTCACCGAGGGGAATCAGTGGAACCACGATGACCCAGCACACCCACTCAACCGAGGTATCAGCTGACTACAATGATCAGCTGAGAGGTTTGCAACAACATTAATTACACCTACTCAATCTGTTTTCTGTCAACTCACATCTTGTCATTTCTAATCAATCTTAATTAAAAGTCTGCAAAGAATTGAATAATGGGAGTTTCGAGGCAAAAGTCAAAACGCCTCAACCGTTCTCTCTCGAGCATTAACTCACATATTCTAATCAAGAAATTAATATGTAGAGAGAATCACTCCCAGCCATAGATCTTCTTATCAATAGACAAATCTTGATCGTCTATTCATCAAGAAAACTCTTTAAATATGCTAGAAGACATACGCATCAACCCTAGAAAGTTTTTCGGCATTCTTTCTTATTTCCATCAATTGGTATTATTCGTTTCTACTAACAAAAGATGCAGAAGAAGAACATGGAATCCAGAAAGATATCTCCCGAAGCCGATCAAACTTGAAGAATCTGTCAAAGCTTCAAGATAAGAGTTGCTTAACTCTCAAAGAAGACGGAAGTCCAGAAGAAGATGAAGCCCATCGACAGAACCAGCCGGCAGAGATCGCAAAGCTCAAGAACGTCATTCACCAGGAAGGTGCAGAAAACTTTCTGGGAATGTCAAAGGAAAATGACCCCCTCAACCCCACTGTTTCTCTCAACATAAAAGAGAGAACGAGACATACAACTCCCTGGGATGCAAAAAAAAAAAAAATCAACATCAACAGACCTGGACCAGATGTTGATAAAGCCGGAGTATTCAAGAGCAGTCATGACAAAGCTCTTGCTCCACCACAGGAGGCACAGAAAAAGATGCAGGAGACAAAGCAGCATGCATCTAACTCCATCCCAGCTGGGAATCGGAGACAACTTGAGGAGACAAAATATACTGAAGCACTGTCTTCAAACCGAAGACTCAAGTCAAAGGTGCTCAGTCAGTCAGCAGAGAAGCCAGCTGACATTATGAGAGAATTCGTAATCACTCTCCGAGGAGCAGAAGGCCCACAAGCGGTCGTTTCTTACGGTGGAAGAGAAGTTCACGTTCCTGCGTGAACATAATCATCACCAACACCGCAACGGAGTATTCCAGCTGATCAACCAAGCTTAAACCCCAAGACAGATGGGATACTTCAACCGCCTTCTCCTCAGTTTCCTTCAGCTCCACAGGGACACCCTCTTCGAGATCTTCCGATGAAAGATGCTCAAGTCCCTGCACCAAGCTCTAATGAGAAACATCACCCAGCCAACGATCACCTGCAGCTGGATGATGATGATATGAGCTGAATACAAGTCCCTCAAGTGCTGAATCAGACTTTCTCATTCAATCTAAGAAGTCTGAAGAAGCAAAAGTTGCAAGGAATGAAGTTGTGCCCGACTCAGAAGATGCTATCACCAGTGCCAACTCATCCCTCCAAGCACTCAGCTGGACTGCCCCAGCTGAATCAGGCCAAGGACGCTGTGTCTGCAATCACAGCTGAGGCCAATGCAACTGAAGAAGAGCCAGCTAATACAACAGCTGAGCCAGTTAGACTCCAAACCTCGCTGCTCAGAGCTGAAAACCACAGTTTCGCCAAACTAAAACATCGCAACAGCCGATGGTGTATCTCTCCCACCCTGTTTTGATCATGCCAAAAAAGGGGAAGTAAGGAAGAAGAGGGAAAGTCAATGAAGAGGCAAACTGTTGAGCTAGAGGAACCAGCTGAATCAGAATCAGCTGAAGAAGAGACGAGTCAAAAGAAAGAAGCAACGGATGCAGAAGAGAAGACCCAGCCAACTGGGATTGAAGACTGAAGGATTGAAGTCTGAAAATTTTTTATTTTCTCCTTTTATCTTTTTCCTGTGTTATAATGTATTTTCTTACATTAATAAAACACAAGTTTTTTTTTCTGCGTCATAAGTTGTCTCAGTTAGGTTTTGGCATCATCAAAAAGGGGGAAATTGTTGGGAAAATTATAAGGTTTCGATTTGATACCAAAACCCAACTGATTCTCCAACTGAATAGATGATTGCGTCAACCAAAATAGTGTTTTCCAGCTCGCCTGTTTGAGCTTTAGATTTTCTAGGCTTACAGGTTAAGGAAGCGGAAGACGAGCCGACCCGTGTTCACCTGAGTCGCCTAGCAAAGACAAGATAGCCGACATACCGTGTTCACAATGAGTCACTAGCAAAAGACAAGAAAGGCGTCAACCTTCAGTGAGTGATCCGGCAGAGCTCGATCAAGTGAAGAGAATTCGAGCCGAGTTCAAAACAACTGGTCCAACAGTATGCAGAACAAAGGAACTATCTCTGAAGACTCCACTTCAAGACAGTCCAGCTCTGAATTCAAAAGCCAGCACTAAAGGCAGAAGATCCAGGAATCAGAGGAAGTCAACCTACCTCGACCAATAAGGGATTGCCAAGTTAGCATCCTAGACTTCAGAACCTAAGATGTGACACAAATGAAGACAGGTGCAGATACGCCCGACGGCAGATCTTGTATTTAACAAGAGTAGGTAAGATTCAAACGGCTCCTCCAAAGGCTAGTCTTGAATCTCTACCTATATAAACCCGTCTTCAACCTCAGGATCAGATACGAAAAACTCTCTACAAGCTTTCATTATCTGAAATCTTCATTCTTTCCAAAGCTCTCAAGCAGTTCTAGATAGATACAAGAATACTTTATCTTAAAGTGTTTCTAGTTAAGAAACTGCTTAGTTTTTCGTCTGTTCCCTAGGCCAAACTCATTGTATATCTTTAGCCTAGATTTCGAACGAGTTCATCATACTCTAAAGTTCTTAATTGAAAGAACTCGTTCATAGTTGGAACCCCATACCCAAACCCAAACCCAAACCCAGAAAGGTTAGGTAAAGGTACGCTTGCTCGAAGCGCATAATTCGAGTGGATAGGTTCTTCAGTACCCGAAAACTGAAGGTGTAGGCTTGACAGTGCCCGCAAACTGTTGGAACACAGCTCGGGTTTGAGTTGTGAAGTTGCTTGGTACTTGGAAACCAAGTGGTAGTGGATTACCAGTGAACCTGGTCGTGGACGTAGGAGGTGTTACTCCGAACCACGTAAAAACTCGCGTGTTTCTTACTCTCTCTCTTTACTTTCGCTTTATATTCAGCTGTGTACTAACTCCTTCATATCATTGCATATTTGTTCAAAACTGCACACACAGCTGCTCTCCAAAGACAGCTGTGTCTCTCTAAAAGTTGCACAACTTGACTAAGCTGAAAACGTTAAGTTAATATTTTCAAACTGAGTTTTTCTAAGTAACCGAGCTAAGTTTTCAAACTACCACTTTCCGCACCACCAGCTGAGTTATTTACCCAGCTGACCCTCCTCAGCTGGATCGATAACTGAGCTCACCAACTCTGTGATTTAACTTGAAAAAGTTTCGAAAAATCTATTTGGTGTATTCACCCCCCCTCTACACCAAATACCCAGCTCAGGGACCATCATTTAGGAATATTACTTGTACTACTTCAATAGCATCAATTGATAATCTTTAAGATTATTCATAAATTTGTGTTTCTACAGAAACAACGATTATTATATCATAAGAAATATAGACATAATAAATCATAATATATTTATGCAGTATACCATATTTCAAAAATATAAACAAATTCAAGTTTACAGTGCACGTAGATCTCTAGAATACGTAACAATTCTAATTTGTGTAGAAGTTAATCACGAAAAGTATATTAACTATAATATTCTAATGACATAATCATAATTTTTTCAATTCATTTTTTTTTCACGGAAAATTCATGTGATGCCTTGCTCAATTCATCAAATAGAATTACTCAATTACTTTGTTAAGAATATTACCTAGCAGGAAAGACACGATTCTTTCCTAGGGCATACCTTCAATACTCACTCGATTGGTTAGAGACTCAGGGCTAGAGATTCGTGCTGATAACGTGTTATAAACTAGAGAGAACAGGGAATAAAGTAGAGAGAATAAGAATTCTGTGTATTGAAGTGTATTGAAAGTATATACAATATGAGGACCAAAGGCCTCTATTTATAATGGTACAGAGTTAGGGTTTTAGGGTAGATGACTTGGTCAACACTCATATAATGTATATCTATAAGATATTTACAACAAATCATGAGTTTTTATGTATTTGTAATGTCTAGTAAAATAGGGAAGGTCAGAAAAGGAGAATCATCCAGAAGGAAGTTTGGAATGGTGTTTTGGGTTAATAATTAAATATTATAATATTTTGATAAGTATAATATTTTATATATATCGAAAATTTATGATTAGAAATCAGTGCATAGATTTTGATTTAAATTATTTTATTCTTTTGTTTGGTTTTTCTAAATAGCTTTGTGGTGGTTTTGATTAGTGGTATAAGTCTATTTATATATGAAAATGGCAATAAGAAATTTAAGTGTGTACGTGTGGTTCAGTGAAGAGATTTGAGTAATTAAGGGTTTAATACTTTAATATTTTTTTTCTAAACTAAAATTATGTTAACAGTCGGATTAGCTCGAGTCATAACAAGAATTATTAGGGAATTCTTTCAGTTATCTCAACTAGGACCCTGAAGGGTTGTATACTGAAAGCAAGCCTTTATGCTTGTATACATTGATTCCTTATATTCACTATGATTTTCCTATCTGAATTATTATTGTTGCATAATTAAATTAATGTCCATTTATCTCAATATTATAGATTATATGGTGTGTTGTAGATCACAGAAGATCATATAATCGGTTTCTTATGAGATATAAATTAATTTCACAGTCGAGACCACTTAGGACAAGTTATTGGTTTAGACTGTAGCATAAATGATAAATAGTTTATCTTGGCTATTTATTTATGCAAGTACGTTTACGTATCATAATAAGTTTACGTATTGAAAGGATCACAGTGAGATGAGTTCTTTAATCTGACTTAAGAACCAAGATCTCGGTGACTTAAATTAATCTTAGCTTTAATTGAGTTTATTGATATAAATAAGTAATTGATTATTACTTTGATTTATCAAGGGTGAGAGCTTGGTCTATAAGCTCAATATGCTCGATATTTTGGGTGATGACGATTCTTATTTGATATGCAATAAAACTGCAATTAAGGGTTCCGTGTCCTGCTAATAACAGGCTGATAATATTCCTTGAGGAACTTAATAACTTTATCATACTAAACCCTGCAGGTGGAATTAATTCCAGTATGATAATAAGTTTTGGTAGCACTCAAGATGTTAATTATTATTAATTAACTTATTAATTAATTATAGAGCTGTCAGAAGCTGTTAATTAATTAATGGATATTTGTAATCTTAAACACGGGGATTAATTAAGTCTAATACTAGCCCCGACTCATCAAATAAATAAGATGGTAATTCAGTATTAATTTTATAGTGGAATAAATTAATACTTGTGTTCTAATTTATTATTGTGGGCTGAATAATAGAAATTAGACACTGGGAGGCTTAAATCTTATTTAAGCTAGTAAATCCCTGAATTGGCCCGACTGGCCCAGCTCCTTGAAAGTGGCGCCTATTTTTCTAAGGTCAAGCCCATCTGGGCTATGACATGGGTTTGACTTATGGGCTCTAATATTTATTAGGTATTGTATACCAGTTATAAATATTAGGAATAAGTCATTAGTTGTTTACGTGAAAAATAGAGAGAACTAAAAAATCTCAGAGAGAAAAAAAAGAGGCGGCGGTTTTCTTGAGGAGAGGATCTCGAAGTTCGATCCCATCCATCGACGAGTCCTGCTACGGGGAACAATTCAGAACAACCACTCTGGAGTCTCTGATCTTCAAGTTTGCAGGTATATCGTTAAAACATCCTATGATTGCATTTATTTCATAGGAGCATGCATAGGTTGGATTTACGAATGGTCGTTAGATAACCGAAATAGATCCGTGGGCAAATCAAATCGGTTACTCAAATAGCCGTTTCATATAGTTGGTATCAGAGCCCGGATCAGTTATTTTGGCTCTGTCGGATTAATGAACAGTAAATCCTTGTTTTTTATTTTTGTTTGTTTGCACATTTCTGTTTGTTTGCAGATTTTTTTTGTCGTCTTATCGTGGAAAAATTTAATTTTTCGTCGTTTTGCCGGTTTGCCTTGAATCTGCTGTAATCCATGAGAAAATCCATGGATAGATTAGTTTTTTTTCTCCTCTCTGTATTTTTTTTCTCGTTTGTTTTCTTGTAACTGTTGTTTGAGAGCAAAAGCGAAAGAGAAAGAAGAAGAAGAAAAGTGGTGTCCGGCTATGGAGTAAGGCAGCAACGTTGGGCAGCAGCGTGGGTTAACGCGTCAGAGCCGCCAGTGCTCTGGCGTGCGGGCGCGCTTGTGTAATACCCCGCTTTTTCATAATCTGACCTAAGGTTAATTAGAAAATCACTGAGATAATTACGCCGTGAGAATTTAGAAAGAAATTAAGTTCCGACAATAAAAATCTCGGCAGTCTTAAATTGCCGAAAGTAAAGAAATTAAGTAAATTAAATAATTTAAGATGTTAATCTCGTCTCGGATGATCCGAGAAAGATTACGAATGTGTTTAGGATTATGTGCTTATATGTTTGGATTTTATTTGAAAAGTGTGTGTTTAATTTGAAGATTTGATTTCCTCGGAGATCGTAGAATTTCTCCGGCAATGATATTTTTAGTCCAGATTTTTATTTCCAGAATTTTTCTCGAGAAAGCTTAAATTAGGGTTAAAGAAACCCTAATCAAATTTATAGAGCTCGAGAATTTATTATTTAAAGCCGGGATGATTTTGATTAACGATTTAATGATATTTAAGTGATTAATTAGAGAATTTATTAATTAATTACTTAAATAAGATACTATTGCTAGATATTTTAAATTAAGCTTATCTAATAAACTTTGATTTAATTTTTTACATGGAATATTTGTTGGTATAAAGGAATCTCATGTTAGATGCTAAGTATTAATTAAATTAAATGATAAAATCTAATAAAATCTAATGATAAGATTCTTAATTTGATCTTATCCCAACATGTAATTATTGCAAATAGTAATTTTTTTCTAATGCATGAATGAAGATAGTAATTATATAACATCATTCATTCATCTCTCATCACTCACTCTCTCGGCACTCTCTCTCAAAACACACACGCAAAACACACACACAACCTCCATTGAAGATCAAGGATTCAAGCTCAAGAATTTAAAAGATCAAGCATCTATTTCATTTAAGAAGGTTAGATCTATACTTGATCAAGAGCTTAGCCAAAGATTAGCAAGAAAAATCCATTTTTCTTCCTTCCAAAACTTTCGAAATTTTCATGAAGTAGGATGAATGTTTTTTATCTTTGAATATTATGTTAGATCTATGATCTAAATCCCATTTTTAGCATCAATTTAAGAAGAATCCAACCTAAACCTAATTTTCTATTTTTTCGAAATTTTCAATAAAATTAGGGGTTTTTGATCCTTTGATCCTATGATCAAATTGATGATTTCTATGAGCTCCTATGATGATTATAAACATGTTTGATGGTTTGATTTATTAAGATTTGAGAAATTTCAATTTAAATTAACATGATTGGAAGTGATTAGAATGAAATTTGGATTTTAATTCTTAATTTATCAAAAGGACCGAAATATATATGTACAATAAAGCCATGTATTTGATTTTTAATGAAGAAAATAACGATAGAAATGGAATCTACGTTAAAAATTAAGTGACGTAGAATTTTTCAGAATTTTAATACAAAGTTTTGAAATTGAGAGTTTCTAGAGTTTAATTCCTGGATGAAGTCGAAAGTGGATCCGACCCCGGCTTGATTAACTCGGGCGGATCCGGCCCGGCTTGATTAACTCGAATTTGAACTCGGTCATTTGGAATTACCAATGGACCCAATCAGCTGGATTTACTCGGTGAACTCGGCCAATGGATTACTCTGGTCAATTTCGGATTTACTACACCGGTAATGGATTCCATCATCATTGGCTGGTTTTCCGGCCGGCTCGGTTTTCAGCTCGGTTTTCCGGCCCGGCTCGGTTTTCGGCCGGTTTTCTCTGTTTTCCGGCCTACTGTTTTCCCGGCCCGGCTCGGTTTTCAGATAACTCAGTGTTTTCCAGCTAGCTTGATTTTTCAGACAGCTTGATTTATCCAGTTGATCTTTGATCAACTTGTTTTCAGTTGTTTCTTTCGTAAACTCAAAAGTTATAATGTTAAGCTTAAATGTTATCAAAGAGCTTAAGCATTGTTGATGTGCTAAAATAAATAAAGAAAGAGCTTAATGGTTAATGAGATGCTTATATGAAGAAATGAAATATTCTTTATGATATGATTAATGCTGACAATAGTATAAGTTATAAGTCAATAAATATTAATGAAAAGATGAAAGGGTTAGAAGTAAAGTATATGTTTGCTTATGTCTTTCGAAGTTATTTTCGAATAGTGAATGATTAAGAGCTAAGATTTAAGATAGAAAAGTTTAAGTGTTAGTGGTAGAGTGAAAACCCTAGAAAGCCGAGAAAGATCATAGTATCGAAGCAGCATCTCTCATTCCTCGATTTTTACTTTTCTCGCTCTTATGTTTAAACCTAATTTTAAATTGAAGGACCGAGCGGGACCATTAAGTGAAGGGGAATCGAGAAGTAAAGTTTAGTTCAGCAACTTCGAAACAGGTGGGCTTTCTAAACAAAAGAAATGTCGAATGTGACTATATGATTATGATTATGTGATGTTTTTAAATTGATTGACTTGCCAATGTTTAAAGTGTTTTTGTATGTTACCATCTACCAAGGAAAGACGAATTCGGTCCTACGCAAGGTGGGATCTGTGTGCACAGTTTGTAATCGTGCGCCTTCCTTTTGGTAGGCCGATTACAGGTGTTTGAGAAGGAGGCCTACTTCTCAACACTATTAAGTGATAGTAGATTTGGTACATACATGAATAGTATTTTGACTGCAGTCTCTTATAATGAAAGTAAATGTTTTGGCATGCACAGGTTAGTTTTTTTTAAGTTTGCTTGTGTTATGCTTTATGGCAAGTATTCAATCTATAGCTCTAAGTAACAACTTTTAAATTATTTTGGCACGTGTTCACTGAGTACGAAAGTACTCAGCCCTGCATGTTATTTCTAAAATGTGCAGGTTAGGTCGGATGGAGATGGTGTGTGCTGGGCAGGCTTTTGTTGTTGACATCTCAAGTCATCAGTCTAAGTTAGAGCACGGTTATATGTCTTCATACATGTAACCAAAACCTATGTTTTCCGCTGCAACACTCTCTGAACTTGTTTCATTTCTGTTATTTTGTTATGTTGCTTATGTTATAGATTCTCTAAACCTTGGTTCAGTTTGTTAAACCTTAGACTTCAGTTTGTTAAATCCTAAATTTCAGTATGCTGAACTCTGATACGAGATGGTGTAGCTTCTTGACCATACTCGTTGATCTTTGATCGAACTTGATATATGAATTGTCGTTCTTGAGCAATAACGTCCTTGTTTAATATGTGATTTGATTCCGTTTATCTTGATAGCATGCTTTGTTGTTTTAAAAGTATGATTTGGTGTAATTTGGTTCGTGTTTGATAACTTGGGTCGTTATCTTATCCTTTGGTTAATCATAAATTGTGTAAGTCGCGAGACCCACCGGCTTAGTCATCTTCACTCTAAGTCGGGCTGCGACAGCTTGAGATCGCATCGGATCTACTGGTTCGACGGGCGGATCTGCTGCTGTGGACGGCGATGCTCGGAGATCAGATCTGCTGCAACTCGATGGCGGCGAATCTGAACAGCAGAGAAGTTGAAGCTGCTGTGGTTTACTCGTGGTGGTTGAAGACAGCAATACGACGGCGGCGACGTGCTGGGTTTCATCCCGGTGTCTTCGCCGCCGCTTGTCGGCGCTACTCCATGGCTGCGCCAGTCATGGAGCTATACCAGTGCTGCGGTGGTGGCAGCACGGTACAGCTGCTGTTCTTCGTTGCTGCAGAATCGAGGCTGGGTCAGAAGCTTGGGCTCAAGTTTTGGGCTTGTTGACTTGGATTTAATGAGTTGATCGGCCCAGATTTATTATTTTATAGTGAAGCCCAAGTTAATTCCTTTTGGGCCAGATTTAAAGCTTGAAGACCAAAGACAAAGACTGTTTTGTAATAGTTAGGTTATTCATTTATTCTATTTATTTTATTCGATGTAATAAAATAGGCAGGGACGGACAGGTTCCAAAGTACCCACGATAAGACGGCAAATTTAATTTGTCGTAAAATAAGCATGTTTCCATGTCGTGAATTTATCGTTAAAACATCCTATGATTGCATTTATTTCATAGGAGCATGCATAGGTTGGATTTACGAATGGTCGTTAGATAACCGAAATAGATCCGTGGGCAAATCAAATCGGTTACTCAAATAGCCGTTTCATACAGTTGGTATCAGAGCCCGGATCAGTTATTTTGGCTCTGTCGGATTAATGAACAGTAAATCCTTGTTTTTGATTTTTGTTTGTTTGCAGATTTTTTTTGTCGTCTTATCGTGGAAAAATTTAATTTTTCGTCGTTTTGCCGGTTTGGCTTGAATCTGCTGTAATCCATGAGAAAATCCATGGATAGATTAGTTTTTTTTCTCCTCTCTGTATTTTTTTTCTCGTTTGTTTTCTTGTAACTGTTGTTTGAGAGCAAAAGCGAAAGAGGAAGAAGAAGAAGAAAAGTGGTGTCCGGCTATGGAGTAAGGCAGCAACGTTGGGCAGCAGCGTGGGTTAACGCGTCAGAGCCGCCGGTGCTCTGGCGTGCGGGCGCGCTTGTGTAATACCCCGCTTTTTCATAATCGGACCTAAGGTTAATTAGAAAATCGCTGAGATAATTACGCCGTGAGAATTTAGAAAGAAATTAAGTTCCGACAATAAAAATATCTCGGCAGTCCTAAATTGCCGAAAGTAAAGAAATTAAGTAAATTAAATAATTTAAGATGTTAATCTCGTCTCGGATGATCCGAGAAAGATTACGAATGTGTTTAGGATTATGTGCTTATATGTTTGGATTTTATTTGAAAAGTGTGTGTTTAATTTGAAGATTTGATTTCCCCGGAGATCGTAGAATTTCTCCGGCAATGATATTTTTAGTCCGGATTTTTATTTCCGGAATTTTTCTCGAGAAAGCTTAAATTAGGGTTAAAGAAACCCTAATAAAATTTATAGAGCTCAAGAATTTATTATTAAAAGTCGGGATGATTTTGATTAACGATTTAATGATATTTAAGTGATTAATTAGAGAATTTATTAATTAATTACTTAAATAAGATACTATTGCTAGATATTTTAAATTAAGCTTATCTAATAAACTTTGATTTAATTTTTTACATGGAATATTTGTTGGTATAAAGGAATCCCATGTTAGATGCTAAGTATTAATTAAATTAAATGATAAAATCTAATAAAATCTAATGATAAGATTCTTAATTTGATCTTATCCCAACATGTAATTATTGCAAATAGTAATTTTTGTCTAATGCATGAATGAAGATAGTAATTATCTAACATCATTCATTCATCTCTCATCACTCACTCTCTCGGCACTCTCTCTCAAAACACACACGCAAAACACACACACAACCTCCATTGAAGATCAAGGATTCAAGCTCAAGAATTTAAAAGATCAAGCATCTATTTCATTTAAGAAGGTTAGATCTATACTTGATCAAGAGCTTAGCCAAAGATTAACAAGAAAAATCCATTTTTCTTCCTTCCAAAACTTTCGAAATTTTCATGAAGTAGGATGAATATTATGTTAGATCTATGATCAAAATCCTATTATTAGCATCAATTTAAGAAGAATCCAACCTAAACCTAATTTTCTATTTTTTCGAAATTTTCAATAAAATTAGGGGTTTTTCATCCTTTGATCCTATGATCAAATTGATGATTTCTATGAGCTCCTATGATGATTATAAACATGTTTGATGGTTTGATTTATTAAGATTTGAGAAATTTCAATTTAAATTAACATGATTGGAAGTGATTAGAATGAAATTTGGATTTTAATTCTTAATTTATCAAAAGGACCGAAATATATATGTACAATAAAGCCATGTATTTGATTTTTAATGAAGAAAATAATGATAGAAATGGAATCTACGTTAAAAATTAAGTGACGTAGAATTTTTCAGAATTTTAATACAAAGTTTTGAAATTGAGAGTTTCTAGAGTTTAATTCCTGGATTAAGTCAGCTGGATCCAGCCAGCTTGATTAACTCAAATTTGGATCCGGCTTGATTAACTTGAACTCGGTCACTTGGAATTACCTAACTCGACCTGGTCAATTGGATTTACTCGGTGAACTCGATCATTGGATTTACCCACTGACCTGGTCGGCTAGATTTACCACGGAACCTGGTCAATTGGATTAACTCAATTGGTCCAGCTTTTTCCAGCCAGCTCAGTTTTCCAGCCAGCTCAGTTTTCCAGCCAGCTCAGTTTTCCAGCCAGCTCAGTTTTTCAGATAACTCAGTTTTTTCCAGCTAGCTTGATTTTCCAGACAGCTTGATTTATCCAGTTGATCTTTGATCAACTTGTTTTCAGTTGTTTCTTTCGTAAACTCAAAAGTTATAATGTTAAGTTTAAATGTTATCAAAGAGCTTAAGCATTGTTGATGTGCTAAAATAAATAAAGAAAGAGCTTAATGGTTAATGAGATGCTTATATGAAGAAATGAAATATGCTTTATGATATGATTAATGTTGACAATAGTATAAGTTATAAGTCAATAAATATTAATGAAAAGATGAAAGGGTTAGAAGTAAAGTATATGTTTGCTTATGTCTTTCGAAGTTATTTTCGAATAGTGAATGATTAAGAGCTAAGATTTAAGATAGAAAAGTTTAAGTGTTAGTGGTAGAGTGAAAACCCTAGAAAGCCGAGAAAGATCATAGTATCGGAGCTGCATCTCTCATTCCCCGATTTTTACTTTTCTCGCTCTTATGTTTAAACCTAATTTTAAATTGAAGGATCGAGCGGGACCATTAAGTGAAGGGGAATCGAGAAGTAAAGTTTAGTTCAGCAACTTCGAAACAGGTGGGCTTTTTAAACAAAAGAAATGTCGAATGTGACTATATGATTATGATTATGTGATGTTTTTAAATTGATTGACTTGCCAATGTTTAAAGTGTTTTTGTATGTTACCATCTACCAAGGAAAGACGAATTCGGTCCTACGCAAGGTGGGATCTGTGTGCACAGTTTGTAATCGTGCACCTTCCTTTTGGTAGGCCGATTACAGGTGTTTGAGAAGGAGGCCTACTTCTCAACACTATTAAGTGATAGTAGATTTGGTACATACATGAATAGTATTTTGACTGCAGTCTCTTATAATGAAAGTAAATATTTTGGCATGCACAGGTTAGTTTTTTTTAAGTTTGCTTGTGTTATGCTTTATGGCAAGTATTCAATCTATAGCTCTAAGTAGCAACTTTTAAATTATTTTGGCACGTGTTCACTGAGTACGAAAGTACTCAGCCCTGCATGTTATTTCTAAAATGTGCAGGTTAGCTCGGATGGAGATGGTGTGTGCTGGGCAGGCATTTGTTGTTGATATCTCAAGTTATCAGTCTAAGTTAGAGCACGGTTATATGTCTTCATACATGTAACCAAAACCTATGTTTTCCGCTGCAACACTCTCTGAACTTGTTTCATTTCTGTTATTTTGTTATGTTGCTTATGTTATAGATTCTCTAAACCTTGGTTCAGTTTGTTAAGCCTTAGACTTCAGTTTGTTAAATCCTAAATTTCAGTATGCTTAACTCTGATACGAGATGGTGTAGCTTCTTGACCATACTCGTTGATCTTTGATCGAACTTGATATATGAATTGTCGTTCTTGAGCAATAACGTCCTTGTTTAATATGTGATTTGATTCCGTTTGTCTTGATAGCATGCTTTGTTGTTTTGAAAGTATGATTTGGTGTAATTTGGTTCCTGTTTGATAACTTGGGTCGTTATCTTATCCTTTGGTTAATCATAAATTGCGTAAGTCGCGGGACCCACCGGCTTAGTCATCTTCACTCTAAGTCGGGCTGCGACAGAGTGGTATCAGAGCAGCTTGTCTGCTCTAAGTCTAAAATTTTCTCTTGAGTCTAGTCTAGACTTGAATCCCTAGACTAGTTAAGTCTTAAACAACAAAAGACCAACACCTCATCTCATCCGGCAAGTCAGGTACGTATTTAAAAGTTTTCTAACGTTTAAAAGGTTTAAGTTTGAATGGAATCTTGAGATGTGTTTATGTACATATTTATATCTATGTTTATATCTGTTTATTTGTGGCTTGTGTGACGAGCCTGAGGTTCTGATGAGATTGTTTTGTGATGGCATTCGTAAGCGTGATGATGGAACATTTGTGCAAGCAAGTGAGTTGTTTGTCTTTGGGAAGTAACGTGAGCTTGGTACCATCAATGGGAAGCGATATTGAGTATGTGGAAACTGTGGATCTTTGGGAGACGTATTTAGTCTCCGTGTGATTGATTTTGAAAATTTTTCTTATATAGGATGGCAGCGCCTCGTCGTGACGATGCGATGAGAGAGTTTCAACATATCAGGATGAGTTACCGTGAGACCTTAGCCGAGTTCTTGGCACGTTTCCATCGTGTCTGGATGGATATCTGCGAGACAGAGATCTCAGGTGTTCAGGGCATCATCCGTCTAGTTCCTCTTCTCCCAGAGGAATGGCATGAGTGGGCAGCTTCACTCGTGTCTCGTTTTGTGACTGAGCAGTACTGGGATCACAACCTCTACAGTGACTGTCGAGGTTTTATCGCCGAGATCAGCTCCCGATACATATGTTACTCAGCACCGCCGCCAGGACCGTACCCTCCACCCACCCGCCATCCTGCAGAGGGTCAGCTGACTGAGTTCTTACCCCAGGATGACCCTATCCCGTTTATGATTCCGCAGGTTGAACCCGAGTCAGTATACTTTGATCCTCAGTCGACCTATTTTGGTTTTGACCCGAGTGCTTTTGCCACTCAACCCACTGTACCGTCGGATGGTTTTGCTTCACCCCCACCACCGACAGATACCTTAGCTCTGGTTACAGTTCCTTCTATCTCAGAGTTGTACCCAGCACCTCCGCTGGAGGTAGCCCCTTTCTCTCCTCCCAGTAAGATCCCTCGAGTTTTCGACTCTTTTGACCACGAGACTCTCTACCGTTCTTACCACCCCGAGCCTCTGAGCTTAGACGAGGGCAGCTCGTCGAGGCCCCGTCGGGACGGCAGTGTCAGAGACGTAAGGGCCGAGGGTGAGGTTGTTCCTGAGAGTTCGAATGAGAAGGACGAGTCAGAGGAGGAGGACCCGTCAGAGGACGACGAGTAGAGAGAGTCGTTCTTGTGTTGTTGTTGCTTTATGTTTATATGTATATAATGTAAATATGACTAAGGATTATGATGCATAATATGGTTTAGTAGCTCGGTAACGGATAGTAGACCGTACCGTAGTTATCTTTTGCGTGATGTTAGGACATCACGGATGACGTAGGGATATCTTTTGTTGTAGATAAGATCCCATATTTTGAAAAGACCTCTAAAAGGCAATTTTCCAAGTATATATATGAAAAAGAATGGCCAAAGCGGTCATTTAAATTAACTTGATGCTTTCATAATATGCTTAAGTATAAAGAGATAATGCCTTGAGAATATTAAAGAATAGCAAAAGTGTATCAATGAGATGAAGTTAGAAAATAAAGAATAAGAAATTTCGGAAAACAAATTAAAGTGTAAAAGGTAAGTTGCTTTGCCAAAAGTTTAAGGTTAAATTAAGGTAATGAAGGAAGTTTAGTTAATTCTGTATTTGCTAAATAAGTAAGCTGCGAGATAAGAGATTTTATTGATTGCTTGAAGTGCATGATGAGCTTATTAAGTTAAGTTGTTACTATTGATTATTAAATGATGAAAAATTTATGAAGATGAATTTTGTTATTAATTGCTAAGATGAGAAAAGTATATAAATCTAAGATGATTCATTATTGCATAATTATTAGGTTAAATTGTAATAGTGATGATGTTATGCTTTGAATGAAGTTGATTGAATGGTTGAGGCAAATTTGCAAAGTTAAGTTGTGCCGTTGTTGCGTGATTCTAAATTAAAGTTATAAAAGTGATTATGGTATAATATGATTTGAAATGTTTGAACGATAAGTTCTATGATTTAAGAAATTGCTTATGAAAGTTTGTTTTAAAGCGAAAGAATAAATAAATTAAGAAGTGCTCAGAGAGAAATGTTCGATAAGAATAAAGTTATTCCTTTGATGATTCCTTTATTTTTTTAAATTAGAATGCCTCCTAGAAGAAGAAATAGGGTAGAAGAGGAAGAGCACCGAGAAGCTACCCCACCTCTTCCGCCTGAGAGGAGAATCGAAGAACTCTTTCTTCGACAAAATCCCCCGACCTTTGACGGAAGAGGAAATCCGTCAGAAGCAGAATAATGGATTCGCGCTCTTGAGCGAATCTTTAGGTTCCTTCGATGTGATGACCATGAGCGTCTCACATGTATGTCTTATCAGTTGAAAGGATCTGCAGACTACTGGTGGGAAGCTCGCCAGAAGATGTATACTCCCGAGCAGCTCGAAAATCTTACATGGGAGCAGTTCAAGGAAGCTCTTTTTGAGAAGTATGTACCAAGAAGTTACCGCAAGCAGAAAGAAAATGAGTTCGCCAACCTGAAGCAGGGAAAGAAAACGGTTGCCGAGTATGACCGTGAATTCTGTGATCTAGCTCGTTTTGCCCCCGATAAAGTTGATTCCGATGAGAAGATGTCCGAGCTTTTCCGCACCGGGCTTAGGCAGGATATAAGAGTGGTCTTAGCAAGTCAGAGTGCTTTGACTTATGCCGAAGCTTTAAACCGAGCCTTGGATATGGAGTTGGCTATGCAGCCAGAGAAGCCAGTTCAAACTCCAGCACCTCCCCCGTATCAGATTCAAGCCCCAGCGGCCGTTAGACCGCAATCTTCGCACCATGGCCAGCAGCAGAAGGGAAAAAGGAAATGGAATGCTGGAAGCCAACCCAGCAAGAAGACCTGGCAAGGGCAGAGCCAGCAGCAGTCGACTCCAGGAAAACCCAGACCACCTTTTGTTAGTCAGAGTAGCTCGTCTCAGAAGCAGCAAGGAAATTCTGCATGCTCGAAATGCGGCAAAATGCATCAGGGAATTTGCAGAGCAGGAAGTAACAGCTGCTATGCATGTGGGCAAGTTGGGCATTTCTCTTATCAGTGTCCAAACAAGCAGCAAGGGACTAGTGGTGGAAGACCTGGCCAGTATCAACCTCAGCAATTGAAGGCTATTGAAGGAGTTCCGCATTTGAATCCGCCCCAGCGCCAAGCGCCCCGCCCTCAGCAGCAGCAGCAGCCACCGCCTCAAGAGCAGCAACCGCAGCAGCAGTATCAGCGAGTTTTTGCTCTCGATCAGAAAGCATGCGTCAAGGACCAGGGCAATCTGGCAGGTATGGGTCAGTTAAATGGTGTACCTGTGATAATTCTTTTTGATACTGGTGCATCGCATTCTTTCATATCAAGTGCAGGCGTAGATACTCTTGGCCTTAAGGTAGAGCAATCTAGCCAGAACCTAAGAGTATCGACCCCGGTAGGTAAATCTACCACAGTTACGCATGTTTGCCCTAATTTGGAATTTGAGTTTGGATCCCTTAAGATGTCAGCCAACATCCTAAATCTAATTCGAATGTGGGATGTAGACATCATTTTGGGAATGGATTGGTTAACCGAAAACTTTGCCACCATTCGGTGCAAGCAAAGACAGATCTCTTTCCAGCCACCTGGAAAAGAGCCGACCCTATTCTTCGGAATAGAGAGAAGCAGTAGAAGAATGCCGATTATTTCGGCAATTCAAGCAAGAAGGCTGTTGAAAAGAAAAGATGCGCAAGCATATCTGGTTTATCTCAACAAAGATGAAAATCAAGAAAAGAATATTGATGATGTAGCTGTTGTTCGAGATTTCAAGGATGTGTTTCCTGGAGTTTTTCCAGGATTACCCCCAGACAGGTAATTGGAGTTCACCATCGACCTAGAGCCTGGTTCAGCTTCAACATCCAAAGCGCCGTATAGAATAGCCCCGAAGGAGTTGCAAGAACTGAAGATTCAGTTGCAAGAATTGCTCGACCTTGGTTTTATCCGACCTAGTGTTTCCCCGTGGGGAGTACCGATCTTGTTCGTTAAGAAGAAAGACGGTAGTCTAAGAATGTGTATAGACTACCGAGAGCTAAACAAGCTGACGTTGAAGAACAAGTATCCTTTGCCAAGGATAGATGATCTGTTTGATCAACTCAGAGGAGCCAGTGTTTTCTCAAAGATTGATCTAAAATCTGGCTATCATCAGCTGAAGATTCGGCAAGAAGATATTCCGAAAACTGCATTCCGAACAAGATATGGCCACTACGAGTTTGTAGTAATGCCGTTTGGATTAACAAATGCTCCAGCAGTATTCATGGATCTCATGAATCGAGTTTTCCATGAATTCCTGGATAGATTTGTCATAGTCTTCATTGACGACATTCTTGTTTATTCAAAGAACGAATTGGAGCATGAAGAGCATCTCAGAAATGTCCTAGAAAAGTTGAGATCCGAAAGGTTATATGCCAAATTCAGCAAGTGTGAATTCTGGCTAACAGAAGTAAATTTTCTCGGACATGTTGTTTCGTCCGAAGGAATTAAAGTTGACGATTCAAAGGTGCAGGTAGTTCAAGAGTGGAAGTCACCAGCGTCACCCCATGAGATTCGTAGTTTCTTGGGTCTAGCAGGTTACTATCGGAGATTCATCGAAGGATTCTCCAAGATAGCAAGGCCGATGACCCAACTTCTCAAGAAAGAATCAAAGTTTAAGTGGTCTCCCGAATGCGAAGAAAGTTTTCAAGTGCTAAAGAAGAAGTTGACCACTGCTCCAGTCTTGGCAGTACCAGAAGCAGGCAAGGACTATGTCGTGTATACGGATGCATCGAAGAATGGACTAGGTTGTGTCCTGATGCAAGATGGATGAGTCATAGCCTATGCGTCACGACAGCTCAGACCTCATGAGGAAAATTATCCAACTCATGATTTAGAGTTAGCAGCAGTCGTGCATGCTCTGAAGATCTGGAGACATCACCTTTTTGGAGCCAAGTGTGAAATCTTCACAGATCACAAGAGCCTCAAATACTTTTTCGAACAGAAAGAGCTAAATATGAGGCAAAGAAGATGGCTCTAGCTGGTAAAGGACTACGATTGCAAGATTTCCTATCATCCAGGAAAAGCGAACGTAGTAGCCGATGCTTTAAGCAGGAAGAGCAGATCCGAGTTAGGATTTCTGCTCACTCAAGAAGAAGAGCTAATCAAGAGACTTGGAGAGTTGAGAATAGAAGTGGTTTTACCACCACAATCTACAGAGCAACTAATTGCAGCTCTAGAAATAACTCCAGACTTGAGAACAAGAATCTCAGATGCTCAGAGGAAGGACGAGAAATTAGAAAAGTTGCGACTCAAGATCCGTGAAGGAAAGATCGAAGAGTTTCGTGAAGCTGGAGATAATGCTCTTTTGTTCAGAGAAAGACTTTGTGTTCCAGATGAAGAAGAATTGAGAGCTGAAGTCATGAGAGAAGCTCATGAAACGCCTTACACCGCTCATCCCGGTAGCACCAAGATGTATCAAGATTTAAAGCAGAAATTCTGGTGGGAAGGAATGAAGCGAGATATAGCTTCATTTGTAGAGCGATGTTTAGCTTGTCAGCAAGTCAAAGCTTTACATCAGCGGCCTTATGGAAAGCTTCAGCCCTTAGACATCCCGGAGTGGAAATGGGATGATATCACAATGGATTTTGTAACCCAGTTACCTAAATCCAAGAGAGGAAATACAGCTATTTGGGTGATCGTGGACAGATTGACAAAATCTACTCACTTCATACCAATTCTGATGACGTATAAATCGGACAAGTTAGCTCAGCTGTATGTTCGAGAGATCGTGCGTCTGCACGGTGTGCCCAAATCGATTACGTCAGATCGAGATTCTAAGTTTACCTCCCATTTCTAGAAAAGTCTGCAAAGTGAGCTGGGCACCAACCTAAATTTCAGCACTGTTTTTCATCCTCAGACAGATGGTCAATCCGAAAGGACGATTCGAATTCTAGAAGATATGCTCAGAACTGTTGTGTTGGATCGAGGTGACCAGTGGGAGCAAGTTTTGCCTCTAATTGAGTTTGCATACAACAACAGTTACCAGATGACAATCGGCATGGCACCCTATGAAGCTCTTTATGGAAGAAAATGTCGTTCCCCGCTCTATTGGGACGAAGTAGGTGAAAGAAAAGCATTAGGGCCCGATGCAGTTGAAGAGATGATTGAGATCGTTCGTCAGATCAAGCAACGGATTAAAGAAGCGCAAGATCGCCAAAAGTCTTATGCGGATACTCGAAGATCAGAACTCGAGTTCGCAGTCGGAGATAAAGTTTTCTTAAAAGTTTCGCCGTCGAGAGGAGTTCACAGATTTGATGTGAAAGGAAAGTTAAAACCCCGCTACATAGGACCGTACGAAGTTCTGGAGAGAATAGGTCCTCTTAGGAGTATCTGCTTGGTTTCCTTGTGCTTCACTGTGCATCAAACTTGACAGAAAAACCGTTGTCACAGAATTGGCTAATGGAAAGCAAGTTATGTTGCAATCCTTGTACATAAGAAACATTTGGGATTATAACATTTCTGGTTTTAAATGTACCATAACCTTTGGTTAGGCCTTTGGAGTTGTCACCAAATGTTACTTGTGGACCTGTACGATCGATATACTCCTGGAGTAGATGCTTTAGGTGCGTCATGTGCTTGGAACATCCACTGTCCAAGTACCATAGCGTTCTCATCGACTCCTCAGAGATGCGTCGATTCCTTGCAACCTAAACAAAAAATTAAAATTCAGGTACCCAGTTTTAATTGGGTCCTTGTGGGTTAGAAAGAGATCCTTTGATGACCCAGATCTGCTTGATGACTCAAATTGGGTCATTTGATCTGATAATTCTCCCAGCTGAGTCGATATACACATTATTTGTGTTCTTCGATTGTTGCTGGCGGGGTCTTGATCTCCGTGTCTTCCCGTTTTGATGTCTTGATTTCTTTTGGTTTCCAGCTGTGTGCCTAGCTGAGACGTTCCTTTGTCTCTGCTGTCTCATGTGATGCTGTGGCTGGAAATGATTATCCAGCTGATACTCATATGAGTGGTATCCGGGTATCTACGATATCTTGGTTGATATCGATCAACGTGCTTTAGTCTTTATTCGGTATCTGTAAAATCCAGCCTGTTGTCTTCGTTGAGGTTGAGCACGTTGCTGTCTGAGTTGGGCTTGAGGTTGTCGCACAGCTGACCTTCTTGATGCCTGCTGTGTTCTCGACGGAGCTTGAGAATGTTTCACAGCTGGTCTTCCCGACGCATGCTGTGTCCTCAACTGTTGATGCTGAGCTGCTGGGATTGAAGGTTCATTTGCACGTACAAACATAACCTTTGTTCCACTTGTGGAGGCAATGTTTGAGGCATCCTTTGATTCATTGTATCCCAGTCCCGCTTTGAGTGCTGCTGGACGCTGAGCACTAATGATCTCGTCCATTGTTGATGCGGCTTTGATGAGAGCTACTATCTTCTTAGATAGTACCTCTTCGGTGCTTTTCAGCTCAATGATCTCAGCTGACTTCTTTTCCGATTCAGCTGTGACCTTTTCCACATCTTCTATCAGCTGTTTCTTCTCATAGTAGAATTCCTTCATTAGCTGATCTTGTTTCACTATTTTGTCTTTTAGTGAAACGACTTCCTGTTGGAGCTGAGTTGTATCAGCTGCGTCTGATACTTTTGTCTTTTCCAGTTCCGACTTCAGCTCGACATTCTCATACATAATGACGTCAAGGATCTCTTGAAGTTCCTTGGAATCGTTCATTACTTTCACTACTAGACTCCAATCAGGTAGTCCAGATTCTGAGACCTGTGTAGAGTGTTCGTGTGATGGTGAGATGTTAGATAAATTTTGAGTTCGAGACATTACCTCATCTTCATCGATGCCGTCTGTTTGTCCCATGAAGCATGTATCCCAATCAGGTTCATCATGGGCCATCAGGGCTTCTTCTTCCGAGTCTGTAAATGGCATGTCATCCATTTTGTTGCACTCTGATTCTTCATCGGCGATATAAGCTCTCCTTCTGTCAGCTGCCTTAGCTTTCAGTTGGTCTTTATCTTTCTTGGACAACTTTGGACAATCTTGCCGGTAGTGTCCTGGTTCCTTGCAATTGAAGTAACCTTCTTCTGTTCGTTTATCAACTGATTTCTCATCAGCTGCTGTGTACTTGTCTCTGTAAGTTCTAGCGAACTTCTTGTATTTGCCTTTGCTGGTGTTGAGTCTGTTGTAGTTTTTGACCAGCATGGCTATTTCTTCAAGTAGTTCTTCCTAGCTCATGTCCTTCTTATCCTTCTTCGATGACTCAGCTGATTGTATGTATACGGATTTTTCAGAGTTGGCTCTGAACGCAATCTCTTTTGGAGCTGGGGTGAGTTCTCCGTCATTCTGTCTGCTTGAAGATTCTTCTTGAGTGATCTCCAAGTTGTATTTGTTGGCTTTTAAGAGTGAGAACAACCTTTCTGTAGATAGATCACCCAAGTCACTTCGACTTTGGTGAACTACCTTGTAAGTGTTCCATTCAGCTGAAAGGGTTGAAAGAACCTTTAGATTCTTTTCCCGCTGGGTATACTTCCCAGTTCTGATTGTCTCTATCTCGATGACTATGTTTGAGAACCTTAGCTCCATCGCTTCGATGGACTCGTTGGCTAGGTGCTTGAAGTTGTCGAATGTTTGGCAAGCTATTGTGAATTTGTTTTCTTTGATTTCTTCAGATCCTTCACATAGTTTGGCAAGTATTACCCACATCTCTTTGGCTGTCTCGCACTTGATGATCTTACTCAGGTAGGCGTTTGAGACTGTTGATGAGATGGTGTTTCTTGCGAAGCTGTGCAGTCCAGCTTCCTTTCGTTCTTCTGACGAGTAATCCTTCTTTGGCTTGAGAATTGGCCGGTATTCTGGTTGTCCTCCATCATGAGCAGGTACGAGTTCATTTCCTTGTTTATAAATAAGGATGGGTCCGTCTGAGATGACGTCCCACATCATGTCGTGATGCGCACATAGGAAGCTTTTCAATCTGAATTTCCAGATTGCATAGTCGTCTACCGAGAAGGTAGGAAGATTCCTGTTAAGATAAGAATCCATAGAAATATGCAGTATGTAATAATATGAGTTTTTCTGAAAAACGGATCTGTTCAGTTGACCACTGACAGAGAGAAAGTGATCTTTTGAACCACTATTCTGATACCAATAGATGGTCCCTGAGCTGGGTATTTGGTGTAGAGGGGGGGGTGAATACACCAAATAGATTATTCGAAACTTTTTCAAGTTAAATCACAGAGTTGGTGAGCTCAGTTATCGATCCAGCTGGAGAGGGTCAGCTGGGTAAATAACTCAGCTGGCGGTGCGGAAAGTGGTGGTTTGAAAACTTAGCTCAGTTACTTGAAAAACTCAGTTTGAAAAGATTAACTTTACGTTTTCAGCTTAGTCAAGTTGTGCAATTTTCAGAGAGACACAGCTGTCTTTGGAGAGTAGCTGTGTGTGCTGTTTTGAACAGATATGCAATGATATGAAAGAGTTAGTACAAAACTGAATGTAAAGAGAGAGAGTAAGAAGCACGCGAGTTTTTACGTGGTTCGGAGTAACACCTCCTACGTCCACGACCAGGTTCACTGGTAATCCACTACCACTTGGTTTCCATGTACCAAGCAACTTCACAACTCTAACCCGAGCTGTGTTTCAACAGTTTGCGGGCACTGTCAAGCCTACACCTTCAGTTTTCGGGTACTGAAGAACCTAACCACTCGAATTACACGCTTCGAGCAAGCGTACCTTTACCTAACCTTTCTGGGTTTGGGTTTGGGTATGGGGTTCCAACTGTGAACGAGTTCTTACAATTAAGAACTTTAGTGTATGATGAACTCGTTCGAAATCTAGGCTTAAGATATACAAAGAGTTTGGCCTAGGGAACAGACGAAAAACTAAGCAGTTTCTTAACTAGAAACACTTTAAGATAAAGTGTTCTTTGATCTATGTAGAACTGCTTGAGAGCTTTTGAAAGAATGATGATTTCAGATAATGAAAGCTTGTAGAGAGTTTTTCGTATCTGATTCTGAGGTTGAAGACGGGTTTATATAGGTAGAGATTCAAGACTAGCCGTTGGAGGAGCCGTTTGAATCTTACCTACTCTTCTTAAATACAAGATCTGTCGTTGGGCGAATCTGCACCTGTCTTCATTTGTGTCACATCCTAGGTCCTGAAGTCTAGGATGCTGATCTGGCAATCCCTCATTGGTCGAGGTAGGTTGACTTCCTCTGATTCCGAGATCTTCTGCCTTTAGAGCTGGCTTTTGAATTCGTAGCCGGTTGTCTTGAAGTGAAGTCTTCGGAGATAGTTCCCTTTGTTCTGTACTGTTGGACCATTGTGTTTTGAACTCGGCTCGAATTCTCTTCGGCTTGATCGAGCTCTGCCGGATCACTCAGTGAAGGTTGACGCCTCGTCTTCTCGCTAGCCGACTCATTTGTAAACACGGTCGGGTCGCTTCTTCGTAGCTGACTCCAGCTGTGAACATAGCTGGGTCGACTTCTGTCTTCCGCTTCCTTAACCTGTAAGCCTAGAAAATCTAAAGCTCAAACAGGCGAGCTGGAAAACACTATTTAGGTTGACGTGATCATCTATTCGGTTGGAGAATCAGTTGGGTTTTGGTATCAAATCGAAACCTATTAATTTTCCCAACAATTTCCTCCTTTTTGATGATGCTAAAACCTAACTGAGACAACTTATGACGCAGAAAAACTTGTGTTTTATTAAAGTAAGAATATACATTATAACACAGGAAAAAGAAAGAAGAAAAAAAAAGCAAAATCTTCAAATCTTCAGTCTTCAATCCTTCAGTCTTCAATCCCAGTTGGCTGGGTCTTCTCTTCTGCATCCATTGCCTCTTCTTTGACTTGTCTCTCTTCTTCCTTACTTCCCCCTTTTTGGCATGATCAAAACAGGGTGGGAGAGATACACCATCGGCTGTTGCGATGTTTTAGTTTGGCGAAACTGTGGTTTTCAGCTCTGAGCAGCGAGGTTTGGAGTCTAAGTGGCTCAGCTGTTGTGTTAGCTGGCTCTTCTTCAGTTGCATTAGCCTCAGCTGTGATTGCAGACACAGCGTCCTTGGCCTGATTCAGCTGGGGCAGTCCAGTTGAGTGCTTGGAGGGATGAGTTGGCACGGGAGATAGCATCTTCTGAGTCGGGTACAACTTCATTCCTTGCAACTTTTGCTTCTTCAGAATTCTTAGATTGAATGAGAAAGTCTGATTCAGCACTTGAGGGACTTGTGTTCAGCTCATATCATCATCATCCAGCTGCAGGTGATCATTTGCTGGGTGATGTTTTTCATTTAAGCTTGGTGCAGGGACTTGAGCATCTTTCATCGGAAGATCTCGAAGCTGGTGTCCCTGTGGAGCTGAAGGAAACTGAGGAGAAGGCGGTTGAAGTATCCCATCTGTCTTGGGGTTTAAGCTTGGTTGATCAGCTGGAATACTCCGTTGCGGTGTTAGTGACGATGATGTGCACGCAGGGACGTGAACTTCTCCTCCACTGTAAGAAACGACCGCTTGTGGGCCTTCTGCTCCTCGGAGAGTGATTACGAATTCTCTCATAATGTCAGCTGGCTTCTCTGCTGACTGACTGAGCACCTTTGACTTGAGTCTTCTGTCTGAAGACAGTGCTTCAGTATATTTTGTCTTCTCAAGTTGTCTCCGATTCCAAGCTGGGACGGAGATAGATGCATTCTGCTTTGTCTCCTGCATCTTTTTCTGTGCCTCCTGTGGTGGAGCAAGAGCTTTGTCATGACTGCTCTTGAATACTCCAGCTTTATCAACATCTGGTCCAGGTCTGTTGACGTTGATTTTTGCATCTCAGGGAGTTGTATGTCCCGTTCTCTCTTTCATGATGAGAGAAACGATTAGGTGAGGAGGTCTTTTCCTTTGACATTCCCGAAAGTTTTACGCACCTTCTGGTGAATGACGTTCTTGAGCTTTGCGATCTCTCGGCACCTTTGCTCGGATACGTCGAGGGGCTTCACCTTCTTTTGGACTTCCTTCTTCTTTGAAGTTCCTGAGAGTTAAGCAACTCTTATCTTGAAGCTTTGACAGATTCTTCAAGTTTGATCGACTCCGGGAAATATCTTTCTGGATTCCACGTTCTTCTTCTGCATCTTTTGTTAGTAGAAACAAATAATACCAATTGATGGAAATAAGAAAGAATGCCGAAAAACTTTTTAGGGTTGATGCGTATATCTTCTAGCATATTTAAAGAGTTTTCTTGATGAATGGACGATCAAGATTTGTCTATTGATAAGAAGATCTACGGCCGGGAGTGATTCTCGCGATATATTAATTTCTTAATTAGAATATGAGAGTTAATGCGCGAGAGAAAACGGTTGAGGCGTTTTGACTTTTGCCTCGAAATTCTCATTATTCAATTCTTTGCAGACTTTTAATTAAGATTGATTAGATATGACAAGATGTGAGTTGACAGAAAAACAGATTGAGTAGGTGAAATTAATGTTGTTGCAAACCTCTCAGCTGATCATTGTAGTCAGCTGATACCTCGGTTGAGTGGGTGTGCTGGGTCATTGTGGTTCCAGCTGATTCCCTCTCAGCTGAATAATCCTTCACTTTCAGCATCTGGTTTAGCTGAATTCTTTCTCAGCTGATATCAGTGACGTTGATTCTGAATTTCAGATGATTCAGCTGGGTCTGCTTCTATTCAGCTGGGTCTGCTTCTATTCAGCTGGGTCTGCTTCCATTCAGTTGGGTCTGCTTCTATTCAGCTGGGTGAAGCATCGTCTGGGTTGAGAAGTCCAAGTAATCCAGACAGCATTTTGAATCTTGTTTCTATCAGCGGTTTTGTGAGAATATCAGCCCGCTGTATGTCTCTGTAAATTTTCTCAACAATCACATCCTTTTTTTCTACGTGATCTCTGATGAAATGATGTCGTACGTCTACATGCTTGCATCTTGTGTGAAGTACTGGATTCTCTGATATGGAAATCGCACTTGAGCTATCACAGAAAATTGGAATCTGTCCAGTTTTTACTTCATAGTCATCCAGCTGATGTTTCAGCCAGAGAATTTGCGAGCAGCAGCTTCTAGCGGCCATATATTCTGCTTCTGTCGTGGAAGTTGCGACGCACGTTTGTTTCTTTGAAAACCATGAAATCAACTTACTTCCTAAGAACTGACAAATTCCTGAACTTGATTTTCTGTCCAATCGATCTCCAGGGAAGTCTGAATCTGAGTATCCAGTCAGCTGTAGATTGTCTTCATTTGGGTACCATGTACCTCAACATTCGAGTTCCTTTGAGATATTTGAGAATGTTCTTGGCTGCTTGCATGTGTGCTTCCTTTGGATCAACTTGAAATGCGGCACACACTCCGATTGCGAAAGAGATGTCCGGACGACTTCTTTGTTAGATACAGCGGGGATCCTATTATCCCTCTGTATTTGCTGGAATCAACTGACTTCCCTTCAGTTCCTGGTTCAATCTTCCAGTTGGTGTTCATTGGAATCTTTACAATTCTGCTGGATTGAACTCCATACTTGGCGATCAAGTCTTTCACGTATTTAGATTGATTTATGAAAATCCCTTCTGATGATTGCTTGACTTGAAGTCCTAGGAAGAAACTCATTTCTCCCATCATGGACATTTGGAGCTTCTCTGACATCATCTCTCCAAATCTTTGGCATAGGAAGCTTGATCTTGATCCAAAGATGATGTCGTCTACGTAGATTTGAACAACCAGGATGTCTTCTCCTGACTTGATGGTGAAGAGAGTTCTGTCTCATCGAGCCCTTCTTGAATCCTTTGGATACGAGAAAATTTGACAGAGTGTCATACCAAGCTCGAGGTGCTTGCTTCAATCCATAAAGCGCCTTCTTTAGCTTGTAGACTTTATTTCCTTCTACTTCGAATCATGGAGGTTTTTCAACGTAGACGTCTTCTTTGATTTCTCCATTTAAGAATGCACACTTCACATCCATTTGATAGACCTTGAATTTGTGATGTGCTGCATAGGCGAGAAAGAGTCTGATTGCTTCCAATCGTGCTATTGGAGCAAATGATTCTTCGAAGTCAATTCCTTCCTGCTGAGTGTAGCCCTTGGCAACCAGTCGAGCTTTGTTTCTGATGACGACTCCCAGGGTATCCAATTTGTTCTTGAATATCCATTTGAGTCCTATGACTTTGACTTCTTGAGGTCTGTCGACTAATTCCCAGACACAATTTCTGAGGAATTCGTTCAGCTCTTCTTGCATGGCGTTGGTCCAAGGCACACTCTTCAAAGCTTCGAGAATTGATTGAGGCTCTGGCACTTGAGCTACGTAACACGCCATTAGAGCTGTGTCTTCATCATAGACTGTCAGTTCAAGCTCTACTGAGAGTTGATGTGTCGGTACTTCTTGATGATCCGATAAAGCTTGAGCAGCTGAGCTTCTGGTTTTGACTTGGTCAGATGGTTCTCCGATAATTGCTGATAATGGATGATCTTCAATCCATCTTCTCCTCTTGCGAATTTCTTCTTCCAATTGATTGATGCTTGACGTGGCTAAATTACGTCTGACTTGGAGTTGCTCAGGAGTTAAATCTTGAGAAATAGGTTCTCTTTGATTTCTATTTTGAGGAGACTTCTGTAGAGGCTCAGCTGGATTCCCAGCTGATGATGTTCCCCCTTGATTTGGCGTTGAAGCTTCTTCTCGATTTCCAGCTGGTGGAGCTTCTTGGTTGATTTGAAGTTCCTCCTCTGGCTCATTGTCCCAAATTATTAGTTCAGCCAGATTCCTGATTCTATTCTCTTGAGCTCTTGTCTGAATCAATCTTGAAGATTCTCCTTCGCTTCTTCGTTTGATAGAATCTCTATATTCGAAGTAGGATTCGTCAAAGGTAACATGTGGAGTTACTTCGACTATTTGAGTTCTTCTGTTGAAGACTCTGTATGCTTTACTCACAGCGGAGTAACCAAGGAATACTCCTCGGTCAGTCTTCTCATTGAACGTCTTGAGCTGTGTCTTCCCATTGTTGAGGATGTGACATTTGGATCCGAATACCTTGAAATATCCAATGTATGGTATTATGTTATTCCATAGCACATACGGTGTCTTTCCTTACCTTGATGTGAGTAGGGAGCGATTCTGAGTGAAGCAAGCTGTGTTGATTGCTTCAGCCCAGAACTTCTTTGGAATGGCAGAGCTAGCTAGCATTGAGGTAGCTGCTTCCTTGAGAGTTCTGTTTCTTCTTTCTGCTATACCATTCTGCTGAGGTATGCGAGTTGCAGATGTTTGGTGTTGAACTCCATTCTTCTCGCAATAATCATAAATAGTTTCATTTAGAAACTCCGTTCCATGATCTGATCTTATTGACATTATCTTGCACTCCTTCTGTGTTGATAATCTTTCCAGCAGGATAGGCAGCTTAGTTCTGGTTTCGCTCTTCTGGTACAAGAATGATACCCATGTGAATCTTGAGAAATCATCCACAACGACCAGAGTATATTTTCTGCCATTGAAGCTTGTTGGAGTAACTGGACCAAAAAGATCCATGTGAAGAAGTTGAAGAACTCGATCAGTTGACTGAACTGGCTTGAGACATAATGAAATTCTTGTCTGCTTTCCTTGTTGACACGCGCTGCACATATGACTTTTGTCATATACGTGATCTGGAATTCCATTAGGAGCTGGTTCCTAGCCAGTTTGTTGATTGTCTTGAAGTTGAGATGATTCAGCCATACGTACCCACGACGGTGACTTCATTCTTGCTTTTTGATACAAGACAAGTCTCCGGAGGGCTCATTGTTCCGATCGGCAAAGTACATATTTCCTTCTCTTTTCCCTCTTAGGAGTATCTGCTTGGTTTCCCTGTGCTTCACTGTGCATCCCTGTGCATCAAACTTGACAGAAAAACCGTTGTCGCAGAATTGGCTAATGGAAAGCAAGTTATGTTGCAATCCTTGTACATAAAAACATTTGGGATTATAACATTTCTGGTTTTAAATGTACCATAACCTTTGGTTAGGCCTTTGGAGTTGTCACCAAATGTTACTTGTGGACCTGTACGCTTGATATACTCCTAGAGTAGATGCTTTAGGTGCGTCATGTGCTTGGAACATCCACTGTCCAAGTACCATAGCGTTCTCATCGACTCCTCAGAGATGCGTCGATTCCTTGCAACCTAAACCAAAAAATTAAAATTCAGGTACCCAGTTTTAATTGGGTCCTTGTGGGTTAGACAGAGATCCTTTGATGACCCAGATCTGCTTGATGACTCGAATTGGGTCATTTGATCTGATAATTCTCCCAGCTGAGTCGATATACATATTCTTTGTGGTCTTCGGTTGTTGCTAGCGGGGTCTTGATCTCCGTGTCTTCCCGTTTTGATGTCTTGATTTCTTTTGGTTTCCAGCTGTGTGCCTAGTTGAGATGTTCCTTTGTCTCTGCTGTCTCATGTGATGCTGTGGCTGGAAATGATTATCCAGCTGATACTCATATGAGTGGTATCCAGCTGGGTATCTCTGATATCTTGGTTGATATCGATCAACGTGCTGGTGCTGTTGCTGATATCTGTAAAATCCAGCCTGTTGTCTTTGTTGAGGTTGAGCACGTTGCTGTCTGAGTTGGGCTTGAGGTTGTCGCACAGCTGACCTTCTTGATGCCTGCTGTGTTCTCGACGGAGCTTGAGAATGTTTCACAGCTGGTCTTCCCGACGCCTGCTGTGTCCTCAACTGTTGATGCTGAGCTGCTGGGATTGAAGGTTCATTTGCACGTACAAACATAACCTTTGTTCCACTTGTGGAGGCAATGTTTGAGGCATCCTTTGATTCGTTGTATCCCAGTCCCGCTTTGAGTCTTCTTTGGACGCTGAGCACTAATGATCTCGTCCATTGTTGACGTGGCTTTGATGAGAGCTACTATCTTTTTAGATAGTACCTCTTCGGTGCTTTTCAGCTCAATGATCTCAGCTGACTTCTTTTCCGATTCAGCTGTCACCTTTTCCACATCTTCTATCAGCTGTTTCTTCTCATAGTAGAATTCCTTCATCAGCTGATCTTGTTTCACTATTTTGTCTTTTAGTGAAACGACTTCCTGTTGGAGCTGAGTTGTATCAGCTGCGTCTGATACTTTTGTCTTTTCCAGTTCCGCCTTCAGCTCGGCATTCTCACACATAATGACGTCAAGGATCTCTTGAAGTTCCTTGGAATCGTTCATTACTTTCTCTACTAGACTCCAATCAGGTTGTCCAGATTCTGAGACCTGTGTAGAGTGTTCGTGTGATGGTGAGATGTTAGATAAATTTTGAGTTCGAGACATTACCTCATCTTCATCGATGCCGTCTGTTTGTCCCATGAAGCATGTATCCCAATCAGGTTCATCATGGGCCATCAGGGCTTCTTCTTCCGAGTCTGAAAATGGCATGTCATCCATTTTGTTGCACTCTGATTCTTCATCGGCGATATAAGCTCTCCTTCTGTCAGCTGCCTTAGCTTTCAGTTGGTCTTTATCTTTCTTGGACAGCTTTGGACAATCTTGCCGGTAGTGTCCTAGTTCCTTGCAATTGAAGCAACCTTCTTCTGTTCGTTTATCAGCTGACTTCTCATCAGCTGCTGTGTACTTGTCTCTGTAAGTTCTAGCGAACTTCTTGTATTTGCCTTTGCTGGTGTTGAGTCTGTTGTAGTTTTTGACCAGCATGGCTATTTCTTCAAGTAGTTCTTCCTTGCTCATGTCCTTCTTATCCTTCTTCGATGACTCAGCTGATTGTATGTATGCGGATTTTTTAGAGTTGGCTCTGAACGCAATCTCTTTTGGAGCTGGGGTGAGTTCTCCGTCATTCTGTCTGCTTGAAGATTCTTCTTGAGTGATCTTCAAGTTGTATTTGTTGGCTTTTAAGAGTGAGAACAACCTTTCTGTAGATAGATCACCCAAGTCACTTCGACTTTGGTGAACTCCCTTGTAAGTGTTCCATTCGGTGAAAATTTGAAAGAACCTTTAGATTCTTTTCCCGCTGGGTATACTTCCCAGTTCTGATTGTCTCTATCTCGATGACTATGTTTGAGAACCTTAGCTCCATCGCTTCGATGGACTCGTTGGCTAGGTGCTTGAAGTTGTCGAATGTTTGGCAAGCTATTGTGAATTTGTTTTCTTTGATTTCTTCAGATCCTTCACATAGTTTGGCAAGTATTTCCCACATCTCTTTGGCTATCTCGCACTTGATGATCTTACTCAGGTAGGCGTTTGAGACTGTTGATGAGATGGTGTTTTTTGCGAAGCTGTCCAGTCCAGCTTGCTTTCGTTCTTCTGACGAGTAATCCTTCTTTGGCTTGAGAATTGGCCGGTATTCTGGTTGTCCTCCATCATGAGCAGGTACGAGTTTATTTCCTTGTTTATAAATAAGGATGGGTCCGTCTGAGATGACGTCCCACATCATGTCGTGATGCGCACATAGGAAGCTTTTCAATCTGAATTTCCAGATTGCATAGTCGTCTACCGAGAAGGTGGGAAGATTCCTGTTAAGATAAGAATCCATAGAAATATGCAGTATGTAATAATATGAGTTTTTCTGAAAAACGGATCTGTTCAGTTGACCACTGACACAGAGAAAGTGATCTTTTGAACCACAGCTCTGATACAAATTGATGGTCCCTGAGCGGGGTATTTGGTGTAGAGGGGGGTGAATACACCATATAGATTTTCGAAATTTTTTTCAAGTTAAATCACAGAGTTGGTGAGCTCAGTTATCGATCCAGCTGGGGAGGGTCAGCTGGGTAAATAACTCAGCTGGCGGTGCGGAAATAGGTGGTTTGAAAACTTAGCTCAGTTACTTAGAAAAACTCAGTTTGAAAAGATTAACTTTACGTTTTCAGCTTAGTCAAGTTGTGCAATTTTCAGAGAGACACAGCTGTCTTTGGAGAGCAGCTGTGTGTGCAGTTTTGAACAGATATGCAATGATATGAAAGAGTTAGTACAAAACTGAATGTAAAGAGAGAGAGTAAAAAGCACGCGAGTTTTTACGTGGTTCGGAGTAACACCTCCTACGTCCACAACCAGGTTCACTGATAATCCACTACCACTTGGTTTCCAAGTACCAAGCAACTTCACAACTCTAACCCGAGCTGTGTTCCAACAGTTTGCGGGCACTGTCAAGTCTACACCTTCAGTTTCCGGGTACTGAAGAACCTAACCACTCGAATTACACGCTTCGAGCAAGCGTACCTTTACCTAACCTTTCTGGGTTTGGGTTTGGGTATGGGGTTCCAACTGTGAACGAGTTCTTACAATTAAGAACTTTAGAGTATGATGAACTCGTTTGAAATCTAGGCTTAAGATATACAAAGAGTTTGGCCTAGGGAACAGACGAAAATCTAAGCAGTTTCTTAACTAGAAACACTTTAAGATAAAGTGTTCTTTGATCTATGTAGAACTGCTTGAGAGCTTTTGAAAGAATGATGATTTCAGATAATGAAAGCTTGTAGAGAGTTTTTCGTATCTGATCCTGAGGTTGAAGACGGGTTTATATAGGTAGAGATTCAAGACTAGCCGTTGGAGGAGCCGTTTGAATCTTACCTACTCTTCTTAAAGATCTGCCGTTGGGCGAATCTGCACATGTCTTCATTTGTGTCACATCCTAGGTCCTGAAGTCTAGGATGCTAATCTGGCAATCCCTCATTGGTCGAGGTAGGTTGACTTCCTCTGATTCCGGGATCTTCTGCCTTTAGAAATGGCTTTTGAATTCTGAGCTGGACTGTCTTGAAGTGAAGTCTTCAGAGATAGTTCCCTTTGTTCTGTACAGCTGGACCAGCTGTGTTTTGAACTCAGCTCGAATTCTCTTCAGCTTGATCAGGCTCTGCTGGATCACTCAGCTGAAGGTTGACGCCTGCTGTCTTTTGCTAGCTGACTCATTGTAAACACGGAAGGTCGATTGCGGTCTTACGCGACTCCGGTAAACACGAGTAGGTCGATCTTGTCTTCTCCTAGCTGACTCCAGCTGTAAACACAGCTGGGTCGACTCATGTCTTCCGCTTCCTTAACCTGTAAGCCTAGAAAATCTAAAGCTCAAACAGGCGAGCTGGAAAACACTATTTAGGTTGACGCGATCATCTATTCGGTTGAAGAATCAGTTGGGTTTTGGTATCAAATCGAAACCTTATAATTTTCCCAACAGAGACATCACGGGCCAGAGGAAGCGACATGGGAACTCGAAGATAAGATGAGAGATAAGTATCCCGAGTTTTTTTTCTTCAAGGTAAGCAAATTTCGGGACGAAATTTATTTTTAGGGGGGAAGGATGTAATACCCCGCTTTTTCATAATCGGACCTAAGGTTAATTAGAAAATTGCTGAGATAATTATGCCGTGAGAATTTAGAAAGAAATTAAGTTCGACAATAAAAATATCTCGGCAGTCCTAATTTGCCGAAAGTAAAGAAATTAAGTAAATTAAATAATTTAAGATGTTAATCTCGTCTCGGATGATCCGAGAAAGATTACGAATGTGTTTAGGATTATGTGCTTATATGTTTGGATTTTATTTGAAACGTGTGTGTTTAATTTGAAGATTTGATTTCCCCGGAGATCGTAGAATTTCTCCGGCAATGATATTTTTAGTCCAGATTTTTATTTCCGGAATTTTTCTCGAGAAAGCTTAAATTAGGGTTAAAGAAACCCTAATAAAATTTATAGAGCTCGATAATTTATTATTTAAAGCCGGGATGATTTTGATTAACGATTTAATGATATTTAAGTGATTAATTAGAGAATTTATTAATTAATTACTTAAATAAGATACTATTGCTAGATATTTTAAATTAAGCTTATCTAATAAACTTTGATTTAATTTTTTACATGGAATATTTGTTGGTATAAAGGAATCCCATGTTAGATGCTAAGTATTAATTAAATTAAATGATAAAATCTAATAAAATCTAATGATAAGATTCTTAATTTGATCTTATCCCAACATGTAATTATTGCAAATAGTAATTTTTGTCTAATGCATGAATGAAGATAGTAATTATCTAACATCATTCATTCATCTCTCATCACTCACTCTCTCGGCACTCTCTCTCAAAACACACACGCAAAACACACACACAACCTCCATTGAAGATCAAGGATTCAAGCTCAAGAATTTAAAAGATCAAGCATCTATTTCATTTAAGAAGGTTAGATCTATACTTGATCAAGAGCTTAGCCAAAGATTAGCAAGAAAAATCCATTTTTCTTCCTTCCAAAACTTTCGAAATTTTCATGAAGTAGGATGAATGTTTTTTATCTTTGAATATTATGTTAGATCTATGATCTAAATCCCATTTTTAGCATCAATTTAAGAAGAATCCAACCTAAACCTAATTTTCTATTTTTTCGAAATTTTCAATAGAATTAGGGGTTTTTGATCCTTTGATCCTATGATCAAATTGATGATTTCTATGAGCTCCTATGATGATTATAAACATGTTTGATGGTTTGATTTATTAAGATTTGAGAAATTTCAATTTAAACTAACATGATTGGAAGTGATTAGAATGAAATTTGGATTTTAATTCTTAATTTATCAAAAGGACCGAAATATATATGTACAATAAAGCCATGTATTTGATTTTTAATGAAGAAAATAATGATAGAAATGGAATCTACGTTAAAAATTAAGTGACGTAGAATTTTTCAGAATTTTAATACAAAGTTTTGAAATTGAGAGTTTCTAGAGTTTAATTCCTGGATGAAGTCAGCTGGATCCAGCCAGCTTGATTAACTCAGCTGGATCCAGCCAGCTTGATTAACTCAGCTGAACTCGATCATTGGAATTACCGTTTGGACCCGATCAATTTGGATTTACTGTTGAACTCGGTCGTGGAATTACCAATTTGGACCCGGTCAGTGGATTTACTCAATTGAACTCGATCAATGTTGGATTTACCAGTGGACCCGGTCCAATTGGATTAACTCAATTGGAGTCCGGCCGGCTCGGTTTTCGGCCGACTCGGTTTTCCGGCCCGGCTCGGTTTTCCGGCCGGCTCGGTTTTCCGGCCCGGCTCTGTTTTTCCAGCCAGCTCAGTTTTCCAGCCAGCTCAGTTTTTCAGATAACTCAGTTTTTTCCAGCTAGCTTGATTTTCCAGACAGCTTGATTTATCCAGTTGATCTTTGATCAACTTGTTTTCAGTTGTTTCTTTCGTAAACTCAAAAGTTATAATGTTAAGCTTAAATGTTATCAAAGAGCTTAAGCATTGTTGATGTGCTAAAATAAATAAAGAAAGAGCTTAATGGTTAATGAGATGCTTATATGAAGAAATGAAATATTCTTTATGATATGATTAATGCTGACAATAGTATAAGTTATAAGTCAATAAATATTAATGAAAAGATGAAAGGGTTAGAAGTAAAGTATATGTTTGCTTATGTCTTTCGAAGTTATTTTCGAATAGTGAATGATTAAGAGCTAAGATTTAAGATAGAAAAGTTTAAGTGTTAGTGGTAGAGTGAAAACCCTAGAAAGCCGAGAAAGATCATAGTATCGAAGCAGCATCTCTCATTCCTCGATTTTTACTTTTCTCGCTCTTATGTTTAAACCTAATTTTAAATTGAAGGACCGAGCGGGACCATTAAGTGAAGGGGAATCGAGAAGTAAAGTTTAGTTCAACAACTTCGAAACAGGTGGGCTTTCTAAACAAAAGAAATGTCGAATGTGACTATATGATTATGATTATGTGATGTTTTTAAATTGATTGACTTGCCAATGTTTAAAGTGTTTTTGTATGTTACCATCTACCAAGAAAAGACGAATTCGGTCCTACGCAAGGTGAGATCTGTGTGCACAGTTTGTAATCGTGCGCCTTCCTTTTGGAAGGCCGATTACAGGTGTTTGAGAATGAGGCCTACTTCTCAACACTATTAAGTGATAGTAGATTTGGTACATACATGAATAGTATTTTGACTGCAGTCTCTTATAATGAAAGTAAATGTTTTGGCATGCACAGGTTAGTTTTTTTTAAGTTTGCTTGTGTTATGCTTTATGGCAAGTATTCAATCTATAGCTCTAAGTAGCAACTTTTAAATTATTTTGGCACGTGTTCACTGAGTACGAAAGTACTCAGCCCTGCATGTTATTTCTAAAATGTGTAGGTTAGCTCGGATGGAGATGGTGTGTGCTGGGCAGGCTTTTGTTGTTGACATCTCAAGTTATCAGTCTAAGTTAGAGCACGGTTATATGTCTTCATACATGTAACCAAAACCTATGTTTTCCGCTGCAACACTCTCTGAACTTGTTTCATTTCTGTTATTTTGTTATGTTGCTTATGTTATAGATTCTCTAAACCTTGGTTCAGTTTGTTAAACCTTAGACTTCAGTTTGTTAAATCCTAAATTTCAGTATGCTTAACTCTGATACGAGATGGTGTAGCTTCTTGACCATACTCGTTGATCTTTGATCGAACTTGATATATGAATTGTCGTTCTTGAGCAATAACGTCCTTGTTTAATATGTGATTTGATTCCGTTTGTCTTGATAGCATGCTTTGTTGTTTTGAAAGTATGATTTGGTGTAATTTGGTTCCTGTTTGATAACTTGGGTCGTTATCTTATCCTTTGGTTAATCATAAATTGTGTAAGTCGCGGGACCCACCGGCTTAGTCATCTTCACTCTAAGTCGGGCTGCGACAGCTTGAGATCGCATCGGATCTACTGGTTCGACGGGCGGATCTGCTGCTGTGGACGGCGATGCTCGGAGATCAGATTTGCTGCAACTCGATGGCGAGGAATCTGAACAGCAGAGAAGTTGAAGCTGCTGTGGTTTACTCGTGGTGGTTGAAGACAGCAGTACGACGGCGGCGACGTGCTGGGTTTCATCCCGGTGTCTTCGCCGCCGCTTGTCGGCGCTACTCCATGGCTGCGCCGGTCATGGAGCTATACCAGTGCTGCGGTGGTGGCAGCACGGTACAGCTGCTGTTCTTCGTTGCTGCAGAATCGAGGCTGGGTCAGAAGCTTGGGCTCAAGTTTTGGGCTTGTTGACTTGGATTTAATGAGTTGACCGGCCCAGATTTATTATTTTATAGTGAAGCCCAAGTTAATTCCTTTTGGGCCAGATTTAAAGCTTGAAGACCAAAGACAAAGACTGTTTTGTAATAGTTAGGTTATTCATTTATTCTATTTATTTTATTCGATGTAATAAAATAGGCAGGGACGGACAGGTTCCAAAGTACCCACGATAAGACGACAAATTTAATTTGTCGTAAAATAAGCATGTTTGCATGTCGTGAATTTAATCACCGTTGAGGTGTTCTAAAGCATGAAATATTTGATTAATTTGCAAATATTTGCGTTTAGAAAAATGCATGCTAGGTTTTATCGCTTTTCTAAGCATGTTTTAGAATTCAAGCAAGCATGATTTATTATGTGAGTTCTAGAACAGCATATTTAGAAAATTCCGTGTTTTCGTGATAAGCATGCAATAAAACCTTTTGAACCAAAGAGACTAAGCAAGTATAAAATCAATTTATTTAATTAAATTTGATAAGACCTCCACAATTGGTTTAAGACAAGTTAAATTGTGGGTTTGTGTAAACGTCCACACGATCGTGGCTTGCGCACTCTCTCAATTTATAGGATTGTCGGTTAAACTTCTAAAGAATATTTTTATCTCGTGAATAGTGGGAGTTTTGCGTGCAAACGTCCACACTATCGTGGCTTACCCGTATTAATTCCTGCAGCATATTCTAGGAGAGATTAAAATAAGATAACCAAGAAAATGATTTCTCAGGCGATATAATTCTTGTAATTATATCAACTCGCGGAGTATTTTCGGATTGGTTAAATTGTGGTCATTGCTTAGATATTAATTTGAATACAACTCCCCATCGGAGTCCCTTTTCAAGTTAATATGGTCTAGATAAAGTCCGTTTATTAATCTTGTTTGTCATAAGGAAACTTGGCATGGAGTAAGATTAAAGACTGGGTGTCTGGTCAAGTGGTGCGCACGTAAACGTTCACACGATCGTGGCTTGCGTGTAAATCACTCGGGCTAATGGAGAATTTTGTTAATATTGTTTTATCAAAAGGTTACAATATTAAGGATTTCGAATTTTATGCAATTATAAGTGACTTATATGCGTTTGCATGTTTAATTTTTTAGATATGACTGTTACTCCGTTATTGAAAGTTCTTACTGCTAAGCCGCTTACCGGACCAAATTTTGTGGAATGGAAGCGCAACCTGGGATATGTCCTAACTGCTGAAGAGTACAATTTTGTACTCACTGCTCCTGCCCCTGCGGCCCCAACTGCTCGGTTTACCGAGGAGCAGAGGGAAGCTCATAGGAGGTGGCATAAGGCCAATAATATGGCGAAAGCCTATATTATGACCACTATGACCTCCAGTTTGCAGCAGCAACATCAGTCTCTTGAGACTGCAGCTGAAATTATGAGAAACCTTCAAGAGCTCTTTGGAGAATCTGATCGATCAGCCCGATTCGAGCTCATGAAGAAACTCATGGCCTCGAAAATGACGGAAGGTGCGTCTGTGCGCGAGCATGTGCTCGGAATGATTAATCATTTCAATGGGCTAGATCAGCTCGGTGGAGGTATCATGGATGAAGCCAAGGTTGACATGATACTCCATACTCTCCCCAAGTCTTATGAAAACTTCCGTCTCAACGCAGTGATGAGCAAGAAAAAGTTCACTATGAACGAGTTGCTTAATGAACTGGTTACAGCCGAGGGAGTTATGGGGAAGAGTCCACAGGCACTTGCTACTGCGAATAGCTCTCGCTTTGCAACGAAAGGTGGGAAAAAGTGGAAGGGGCCAAATCGCAAGAAAGGCCAAGAAAAAAGTGGGAGTAAGAAGATTGTTCCTACCGGAGGTATTAAAAAGCCGAAGGTGAAAGGAACTGGAAAATGCTTCAAGTGCAGTAGGCCTGGACATTGGAAGACTGATTGTCCCTTGTTGAAGAAGGAATGTACGTCCTTTGCTCTAGTAACGGAAACATGTTTAGTTTCGAGTTCTACTCATTCTTGGGTAGTAGATACCGGAGCAACTGATCATGTTTGTTACACCGTGCAGGGTTTTCTGCTGAAAAGGAAGGTGAGTAAAGGCGAGTTGGCCATGTCCATGGGAAATGCGGCAAGAGTGGATGTTGCTGCTATTGGAGATGTTCATTTATCTTTTCCGAATTCAGTTCTAGTATTGAAAGACATTTTATATATGCCAGATTTTCGCAAAAACTTGATTTCTATTTCGATGTTATCGAAGGATGGATATTCAGTAGTTTTTGATAGTCGTGCTACTTTTATGAAAGACGACAAGATTATTTGTTATGGCATATTGGTTAATTCTCTTTATACTATTACTGCTTCCTATGATTCTTCTTCATCAGTTTATTCCTTAACTTCAAACCAAAAGAAGAGAAAGGCTTCTTCTCTAGAGAACCAAACTCTTCTTTGGCACTTAAGATTAGGTCACATCAATCTAAATAGGATCCAAAGACTGGTTTCCGATAGTATCTTGGAGTCATTCCAACTAGAACCAATCCCAGTCTGCGAATCCTGTATAGAAGGAAAGATGATGACTCGGCCTTTCAAGGCCAAGGGGTATAGAGCCAAAGAAGTGTTAGAATTGGTTCCTGACTTGTGTGGACCCATGTCTACTCAAGCTCGTGGAGGGTATGAGTATTTTGTCACTTTCATTGACGATTACTCGAGATAAGGATATGTTTACTTGTTACGCTACAAGTCTGAATGTTTTGACAAGTTCAAGACATTTAAGGCGGAAGTAGAGAAACGACATGGTAAAAGTATCAAGTCATTACGGTCTGATCGCGGTGGCGAATACCTCAGTGACGAGTTTAAAGAATTCTTATCAGAATCTGGGATTACATCTCAGTTGACTGCACCGGGAACACCCCAACAGAATGGTGTGTCAGAGAGAAGAAACCGAACAGTTCTAGAAATGGTTCGTTCTATGATGAGTTTTGCATATTTACCAATTTCGTTCTGGGGGTATGCCTTGGAAACTGCTGCTTATTTACTCAATTTAGTTCCCTCAAAAACAGTTGAAAAGACCCCGTTCTAGCTGTGGTCCGGGCGCAAGCCTAGTCTTAACCACATCCGAATTTGGGGCAGTCCAGCACATGTGTTAAACAAAGATGCTGATAAGTTGGGACCTAAAACTAAAGTAAAGCTGTTTGTAGGATATTCTAGGGAAACGAAAGGTGGTTATTTTTATTGTCCTAAGGATCAGAAAGTGGTTATTAGTACTAACGCACGATTCTTAGAAGAGGACTATGTAACTAATCATAGACCAAGAAGTGAAATAGTTATGGAAGAACTTAGAGGAGAGGGGATGATGACAAGTCAACCTATTCAGCCAAGTGTGCAAGATGAGATACCATCAGAAGTTGCGCAGGCTATCGATACTACATCTGCTATAGAGCCTCAGCGTAGTGGGAGGGTTATAAACAAACCCAGTCGTTATTCATTGTATGGTGAATCTTCAGATTTACCGGACAATGAGGAGGTGGAAGCCGACCCCTGGACTTATTCTGAGGCATTAGTAGATCCAGATGATCTCAACTGGCAGATTTGTATGGAATCTGAATTCGATTCCATTACTACCATGGATGTATACGAGAAATGCTTGTTACCTGCGGGCAAGACAGCCATAGGTTGCAAGTGGGTATACAAGAGAAAGAGAGGAGCTGACGGGAAGGTTACGGCCTTCAAAGCGAGACTAGTGGCGAAAGGTTACACTCAGAAAGAGGGAATCGATTATGATGAAACTTTTTCGCCAGTAGCCATGCTTAAGTCAATTCGAGCTCTCATGGCCATGGCTGCTCATATGAACTTGGAGGTGTGGCAAATGGATTTCAAGACCGCATTCTTGAATGGGTATCTTGAGGAAGATAGAGACATCTATATGCTACAACCGGAAAGGTTCATAAAGGAAGGAGAAGAGCATCTTGTTTGGAAGCTCAAGAAGTCCATTTATGGACTTAAGCAAGCTTCACGATCATGGAACAAACGGTTTGATGACGTTGTGAAATCTTATGGTTTTGAACAATGTGAAATCGAGAGTTGTGTGTATCAATGGAAGCTTGGTATTTCTTGTACTTTATGTAGATGATATACTTCTCATTAGTGATAATGTGAATGTATTGTCAGGCATAAAAGAGTGGTTATCCCAACAGTTTCAAATGAAGGATCTTGGAGAGGCAGCGTATATTCTCGGATTAAGGTTGGTTGTGACCGATCTAGGAGAATGTTGAGCTTGTCTCAAACAGCCTATATTGATACTGTATTAGCAAGGTTCAGCATGCAGAATGCCAAGAAAGGTTTTCTACCTTTCAGACATGGTGCTCAGCTATCTAAGGCTTTGTGTCCTTCGACACCAAAGAAGATAGCAGAAATGAGATCGGTTCCCTATGCTTCAGCTGTGGGCAGTCTCATGTATGCCATGCAGTGTACCCGGCCCGATATTTGCTATGTTGTAGGTGTAGTGTCCAGATATCAGGCTAATCCATGACAAGCTCATTGGATGGAGGTAAAGCATATACTCAAGTACCTTAAACGGACTAGAGAGTATAAGCTAGTTTACCAATCTGATGAACTGATTCCGGTGGGCTATGTGGATGCGAATTTCCAGGCGGATAAGGACAAACGAAAATCTACTACAGGCTATGTGTTTACGTTCGGAGGTGGAGCCATAGTTTGGAGAAGTGTAAAGCAGAAATGCATTGCACTATCTACTATGGAAGCCGAGTATGTGGCGGCTAGTGAAGCTGCCAAAGAGGCTGTATGGCTCAGAAACTTCTTAACCGAGCTTAATGTGATTCCTACACTACTACAAAAATGGTAAACGACAACACTAAAACGGCAACGGTTTTTCAAAAAAGCTGTTGTCGTAGCACTAAAAACCGTTGTCGTAGGTAAAACCGTTGTCATTCAGCGAAAGAATGCGCTCATAGACAAGGGTTTGTAAGAACCGTTGTTATATTCTGTTGTTGTTACGTTCGACAACAACGGTACTAACTTCACCGTTGTCGTAGGGTTTTATATGCGTTGTCTTTTTGAAAAAAAAAAGTTAAGAAAATAAAATGAAAATAGAAATTAAAACACAAAAAAGGGGTTTCCGATTTCTCATCTTTGTCTGATGTGTTCTTTCTTTTGCATCTCTCTTGTGCCGCCGCCGCCTGAGTGCTCCACCACCACCGCCGTCGCCTTAGTCATTTATATCCACCGCGAGTGAGGCCTAATTTGTTTCTAATTTAGACCTCCATTTTAATTCTTTTCGCTTTGCTTTAGTCTAAAATTATGGAACCCTTATCCCCTCTACAGCGCACGCTTCCAACTTTTACCACTACGCCGCCATCATCTATCGCCTGGTACATTGATGCGGAAGTGGAGGTGGTGGAGGTCGAGGTATTGGGGTAAGCGATCCTAATTGGTGTGGTTACCGCTCGATTGGTCTTGAAAATTGTTATACTTTTCCAAAGCTCCTAATTAATGGGTGGGGCTATCGCTCTGTTCATCTTAAATATCGTTAATCGTTTGGTACATATTATTTTACATTTTTCATTTTTGTAGTAGTTAGGTTTTTGATACCAAAATACAAACTGTGTAGTTGCTAATTTTTATTTTGTAGGTAATTTTATGGGGGTAAACAATTAATTAATTTTTTCTAGGAATGTTTATTACTGGCTGGGGATTTGGCTTCTAATTTTCTTGATGTAGTTGAAATCAATTGATGTGAATTTATTTCCAATTCTGCGAAAATCATTTTGTGAGACTATTCTTTATGGTAAAACAAACTAAATCTGTCCACATTCCCTTATTTTGAAGATCCGCTGGCTTCTAATTGGTTTTATCTCCTTAAAGCAAATCCTTGTTTCACCAATTTGATATGTAGGATTTGTTCTGCACATGTTTGTACTGATAGCTAGATTTTATTTACACAGGCTCAAAGGTTCATGCTGAAGGACATGTTCATTCCCAAGATGAAGATTGATAAGCTCAAATGGGAACTCGAAATGTTGGAAATGGAATGAAAAAAATAGACATGCTAAGGATTGAGATCCTAAATGAGAAGGAGAATAAGAGAGGTCGACAATAGGTTAAAACATTCTATGTTCTTTGAATCTATGTTTGGATTTTCTGCATTTGGAGATGTGAGGACTTAGGTTATCTGCAAAATAACTTGCATACATAACTTCCCATAGGTGCCCAGTTTTCTAGCGCGGTAGCTCTGTCGACGACATGATTCGTGGAGTCAATTATGCTTCTAGTGGTGCTGGGATAATCTTATCCAGTGGCTATGAATTGGTATATAAAATTTTCCTCTGCAACTTACGTGACATACTTATTGCTTATATCAGCCTTCAACACATTTTTTATGTTTCTGCTAAATTTGTTAATTGTGTTCTTTCCTGCATTACATATCTCATCTTGTTTCAAAATTTTGTACAAGGGCGGCATGTCTCACTCTCACCTGTTCTGCAAATGGAGAGAGTGGAGATGATTTGAATGAAATTTTGCAGGTTTGTGTTGCTTTCCCTTTTGAGTATTCTATACTGTTTTACAGAGGAGAGGAAAAAGGTTGCTTGTTTGGTGTAAGTTATCTTATATATTGCTGATAGGGATGATTCCATTTGGTTTTGTTTTATTTGATGTAATTATTCATATTCTGCACAATATTATTTTATTATGAGGAGCTTTGGTTTGACTTATGATCAAAATGGCAGGATAGTGAATGTGGGATGTAAAGTAGGTTGTATGCTCAGTGAAGATCTATGGGTATTTGTGGGTTTGACAAATCTTGTCAAGGTAAGACAAATAATCAAATTGTTGCCTTTCATTTCCTGTTTATTACATATTTTGCTCCATTAATTAGTCACTTTTTTGTCTAGGTAAGATGCATAAAAGCATTTGATCTACGACCATTGATATTTACTTTTAAATGTGTGTTATAGATCCCTTTTAAGTTCAGCTGATACTATAAATTGCAAATAGTTTAGCTTCTTGTAATCCATCATTGCTTGCTCTGCTGGTTATGCTAAAATGAATAGTCTTTGCAGCAGACATCAATCTATGTTCTGTTTCAGTATTTCTGATTTTTCATTGTGAGATTGAGCTTGTGTAACATAGCTGTTATAATTTTTTTTTTGTGGCTTATGCAACGGAATGTCAATAATAATTAGCTTGTTGAGATGTTTTTGCTTGTAGGCTTTCAAATCGATTTTAATGTCATCTTTCTTCTTTAAAATGTTGTAATTGAGTTTTACTTCAAGTGTTTTGTGGTGACTATCTACATCTAATATTCTAATGTATTTCTGTACATAACAGTTCAATCAAGGAAATTACTCGCCTGCGGATATCAATGAAGTGCTTAAGCAGTGGGCGGAGTGTGTACAAGAGTATATATACAATTTTTCGGATATTTAGGAATGCATTTGAAGTTTTGTAATGAATATTGTGATTATATTATTTTGTAACTTGAATCATTTATATTTTAACAGTTTAAATTTAATTATTTAACAATTTAAATGTATATGCTATTTCCAAAACCGTTGTCATAGATTAGTAAAACAAACGATTTATAGATACAACAACGGTTTAAAAATGTTGTTATATAAATATATACGACAACGGTTTATAACCGTTGTTTATGAGCGCAAACTTTGAGAACACTACTTACGACAACACTTAAATCCTTGCTACAACATCGGTTTATAACCGTTGTGAAAAGTATCTATAACAACGGTTTATAACCGTTGTCTATGAGCGCATTTTTCAGTACCCTACCACATCACCACGTACGACAACGGTCAAAATATGCCTACAACAACAGTTTAAAACCCTTGTCTATTAGCATTTTTGTAGTAGTGCTAGTTTGCCAAAGGGTATCACAATTTATTGTGATAACCAAGGAGCAGTGGCAAACAGCAAGGAACCGAGGAGTCATCAAGCTAGTAAACATATAGACAGTAGATATCACATCATCAGACAGCTGGTCAAGCATGGTGATGTGAATGTGCAGAAAATTGCATGAGTAGATAATCTGGCTGATCCATTTACAAAGAGTCTACCGGCGGTAGACCAAGGTCTTTGACATGCATGTTGAAGGAATAGGGCTTCGTTACCTCCCACACTAAAAGAACTTTTAGTATAAGTGGGAGAATTGTAATGGTTAGATGGATATTATCAGTATTATCAGTTTTATCAGTCTCATTGTATACTAAAGTTTGCTTTAGTATAAGTGGGAGAATTGAAGGATTGTATACTGAAAGCAAGCCTTTATGCTTGTATACATTGATTTCTTATATTCACTATGATTTTCCTATCTGAATTATTATTGTTGCATAATTAAATTAATGTCCATTTATCTCAATATTATAGATTATATGGTGTGTTGTAGATCACAGAAGATCATATAATCGGTTTCTTATGAGATATAAATTAATTTCACAGTCGAGACAACTTAGGACAAGTTGTTGGTTTAGACTGTAGCATAAATGATAAATAGTTTATCTTGACTATTTATTTATGCTAGTACGTTTACGTATCATAATAAGTTTACGTATTGAAAGGATCACAGTGAGATGAGTTCTTTAATCTGACTTAAGAACCAAGATCTCGGTGACTTAAATTAATCTTAGCTTTAATTGAGTTTATTGATATAAATAAGTAATTGATTATTACTTTGATTTATCAAGGGTGAGAGCTTGGTCTATAAGCTCAATATGCTCGATATTTTGGGTGATGACGATTCTTATTTGATATGCAATAAAACTGCAATTAAGGGTTCCGTGTCCTGCTAATAACAGGCTGATAATATTCCTTGAGGAACTTAATAACTTTATCAGACTAAACCCTGCAGGTGGAATTAATTCCAGTATGATAATAAGTTTAAGTGGTAGCACTCAAGATGTTAATTATTATTAATTAACTTATTAATTAATTATAGAGCTGTCAGAAGCTGTTAATTAATTAATGGATATTTGTAATCTTAAACACGGGGATTAATTAAGTCTAATACTAGCCCCGACTCATCAAATAAATAAGATGGTAATTCAGTATTAATTTTATTGTGGAACAAATTAATACTTGTGTTCTAATTTATTATTCTGGGCTGAATAAAAGAAATTAGACACTGGGAGGCCTAAATCTTATTTAAGCTAGTAGATCCCTGAATTGGCCCGACTGGCCCAGCTCCTAGAAAGTGGCGCCTATTTCTCTAAGGTCAAGCCCATCTGGGCTTTGACATGGGTTTGACTTATGGGCTCTAATATTTATTAGGTATTGTATACCAGTTATAAATATTAGGAATAAGTCATTAGTTGTTTACGTGAAAAATAGAGAGAACTAAAAAATCCTAGAGAGAAAAAAAAGAGGCTGCGGTTTTCTTGAGGAGAGGATCTCGAAGTTCGATCCCATCCATCGACGAGTCCTGCTACGGGAACAATTCAGAAGATCCACTCTGGAGTCTCTGACCGTCAAGTTTGCAGGATATCGTTTAAACATCCTATGATTGTATTTATTTCATAGGAGCATGCATAGGTTGGATTTACGAGTGTTCGTTAGATAACCGAAATAGATCCGTGGGCAAATCAAATCGGTTACTCAAATAGCCGTTTCCTACAGACCCTCGTCCCTTACATGATTATTTGGATCGTTTGTGCTCTGCTTTTAAGGTGGGTAAAATTCTTCTAAACTCAAAAGATGATTTATGATGACATGTGGTTTCAAATGTGAAAGTTGATTGTGAAATGTTTTATGTCCAACATATTATATCATATGGAATGAGTGCTTTGTTGAAATGTGAATGACGCATATAATCGCCTTGACTGCCTAGAGCGCTTGTGGGTTATATATTTATGGATGTCCTGTGCACAGTGATTGAATGTCCTATAATCACCTTGTATGCCTTGAGCTCTTGTGGGTTATAGATGATCATGTTTTGTTCTATATTCGCCTTGTATGCCTTGAGCTCTTGTGGTTTATAGACAAAATGATGGTACGTTTTACACTTCCTGCGTTATGTATGTTGTTGGACAAGAAAGTGAAATGATCCTATGATTAACCCACCACTGAGTACGTTTTATGAGTACTCACCCCCATGTTTTAAAATGTTTTCAGGTCAGTGAGCTCGGAGCTACGTGGAGGAAAATGGGGTTGGCGTGTTTTATGTTTAGTAGCTTTATTTCAGTTTTAAACTATTTTTTTTCTTTTTAAGTTAGAATTTTATGAACTATGATCGTGCTTAAGTTAGTGGTTTTTTTTATTTTCGAACTTCTAGAATTAGAATATTTTCATAATAAGAACTTGAATTTGATAATTTATTATTTAAATAGTTTATAGTTGATAAATTTTCTATAAGTTTTCTTTTATATTGCTAGCAATGGTGAAGTCTTTATCTTAACTGAAGTGACGTAGGGATTCATGTTTGAGTTAGGAAATGATTATTTAAATTGGATCAAAAATTTCAATTAATTCCGCATTTATAAAGTTAAAAGAGTAACATTTTAATTTAGTAAAGTAGGGTGTTACAGGATCCTGCAGAGTAGGTCCAGCTTAGCAGAGCAAACGGAGTTGACCCTTCAAGGCCTCCAGCATACATCAGATCAGTCAAGTCTGAAGTCACAACTCAAAGTCAAAAGACAGCTCCAAAGACAAAATTCCGGTGTCAGAAGATTCAGTAAACCTTGATCAATCAGGGATCGATAAATCAGCACCCTAGAAAGACGAACCTAGGATCTGACACAGTGAAAAAGACAGGTTGCAGACGGCAGATTGCTTTCTTCAGAGAGTAGGTGAGATTCAAACGGCTCTTCCAACGGCTAGTTTTGAAACTCCACCTATAAATACCAGCCTTCTTCAACAGATTACAACACGAAAAATTCTCGACAAGCTCTCAACACACGCTGAAATTCTCAAGCTTCTCTCAAGCTTTAGCAGTCCGCAATTCATTCAAGAACACTATTCTATAAGTGTTCCTAGTTAGACTGCTGTTGTTTTTCGTCTGTAATCTAGGCAGATATTCATACACATCCTAAGCCTAGTTTGAACGAGTTCATCTAACTCTTGTTCTTCATTGTAAGAACTCGTTCTTAGTTGGAAACCCCAAACCCAGAAAAGGTTAGGTTAAGGTATGCCAGCTTGAAGCGCGCAATTCGAGTGCTAAGGTCATTTCAGTACCCGCAAACTGAAATGTAAGGCTTCTGTAGTGCCCGTAAACTGCTAGAACACAGCTCTAGTTTGAGCTGTGAAGTTGCTTGTGATGGTCCCTGAGCTAGGTCTTTGGTGTAGAGGGGAGGGGTGAATACACCAAAGATAGATTTCTGAAAACTTTTTCTAGTTTAAAAACAGAGTTGGTGAGCTCAGTTATTAATCTAGCTGAGGAGGGTCAGCAGGGCAAATAACTCAGCTGGCGGTGCGGAATGTAGTGGTTTGAAAACTTAGCTCGGTTACTTAGAAAAACTCAGCTTAAAAAAAATTCTTTATGTTTTCGACTTAGTCAAGTTATGCAGGTTTATAGTCAAAACACAGCTGTCTTTGGGGAGCAGCTGAGTATGTAGATTTGAAAGTAAATGCAGCTGGCTGGGTCACACAGCCAGAGAACTTTTAAGCTTGAAAACTTGTGCTGTGTTAATGAGGTTAGTTCTTGAAATATAAAATACAGAAGAATAAATAAAGCAATAAAGAACTCGGAGTTTTAACGTGGTTCGGAGTAACACCTCCTACGTCCACGACCAGATTCACTGGTAATTCACTACCACTTGGTTTCCAAGTACCAAGCACCTTCACAACTCTAACCCGAGCTATGTTCCAACAGTTTACGGGCACTGTCAAGCATATCCTTTCAGTTTACGGGTACTGAAAAAATCTTACAACCACTTGAATTTTGCGCTTCAAGCAAGCGTAACCTTGACCTAACCTTTCTGGGTAAAGAGGGGTTTGGTTTGGGGTTCCAACTATGAACGAGTTCTTACAATTAAGAACTTTAGAATTAGATGAACTCGTTTGAAATCTAGGCTTAAAATATACAATGATTTCTGCCTAGGAATCAGACGAAAAACTGAGCAGTTTCTGGACTAGAAACACTTTAAGATAAAGTGTTTTTTGAACTATGTAGAACTTCTTGAGAGCTTTTGAAGGCTTGAGAATTTCGGAGAATGAAAGCTTGTAGAAAGTTTTTCGTTTTTGATCCTGAGGTTGAAGACAGGTTTATATAGGTAGAGATTCAAGACTAGCCGTTGGAGGAGCCGTTTGAATCTTACATACTCTTCTTAAATTTGAAATCTGTCGTTGGGTGTTTCTGCATCTGTCTTCATTCGTGTCACATCCTAGGTTCTGAAGTCTAGGATGCTGATTCGGCAATCCCTCATTGGTCTAGGTATGTTGACTTCCTCTGACGTCGGGATCTCTGTCTTTAGAGCTGGGTTTTTGAATTTAGAGCTGGATTGGGTAAGCTAACTTGAAGTGACGTCTTCAGAGTTAGTTCCCTTTGTTCTATACAGCTGGACCAGCTGTGTCTTGAACTTAGCTTAGCTTATCTTCAGCTTGATCCTGCTCCATTTAGAACTCAGCTCAGCTGGAAAGCTCAGCTGATATTTGACTCCTGCTGTAAACATAGCTGGATCTTCTGCTGTCTTGAGCTTCTGCTGTCTTCTGTTTCCTGAACCTGTAAACTTAGAAAATCTAGAACTCAAACAGACGAGCTGGAAAACACTACTTAGGTTGATGTGATCATCTACTCGGTTGGAAAACAGTTGGGTTTTGGTATCAAATCAAAACTCTATTAATTTTCCCAACAATTTCCCCCTTTTTGATGATGCCAAAACCTAACTGAGTCAACTTATGAAGCTTCCTTTTATCTTTCCCCTAAGATTTAGGAGGGTAAAGAAAATATCAGCAGATAAGAGTTCAGAGTCCAGAGCCTGGTCAAAAAGTAATTGTCCTCGGAGTGAGCTTTGAGCAGCAAAGAAAATTGTTTTATTAATGTAAGAAATTACAGCATATCAAGAGAAACAAAAAAAAATCTTCAATTCTTCAATCCCAGCTGGCTGGGTCTTCTCTTCTGCATCTGCTGCTTCACTCTTCAATCCCAGTTGGCTGCGTCTTCTCTTCTGACTAGTTTCTCCCTCAGCTGATTCAGCTGGTTCCTCTAGCTCAGCAGTTTGCCTCTTTGTTTCATTATCTTCCCCCTTTTTGGCATAATCAACAAGGCGGAAGAGACACACTTTAGTCTTATTGAGCTGTGCAATTTCCTGAATTGCATCAGCGATCTTTGCTGTATTATCAGCTGTTGCGATGTTTAGTTTGGCTGTGCTGCGGTTGTCAGCTCTGAGCAGCGAGGTCTGGAGTCTAGGTGGCTCAGCTGTTGCATTAGCTGGCTCTTCTTCAATAGCATTAGCCTCAGTTGTGATTGCAGACACAACTTCCTTGGCTTATTTCAGCTGGTTCAGTCCAGCTGAGTGCTTGGAGGTATGAGTTGGCACTAGAGATGACATTTTCTAAGTAGGGCACAACTTCATTCCTTGCAATTTTGCTTCTTCAGACTTCATTAGATTGAATGAGAAAGTCTGATTCAGCACTTCAGTTGCGCTTGTGACTCCTTAGGTCTTCAAACCTTGAGATGGAGGCGTCACGTGCAACTCTTGAGGGACTTGAGTATCATCCAGCTGCAACTGATCATTGGCTGGATGATGTTTTCCACTTGAGCTTGGTGCAGGGGCTTGAGCTCCAACTTTCATAAGTTGATCTTGAAGTTGGTGTCCCTGTTGAGCTGAAGGAAATTGAGGAGAAGGCGGTTGAAGTATTCCATCTGCTGTGGGGTTTAAGCTTAGTTGATCAGCTGGAATACGTCATTGTGGTGGTGGCGATGATGATGTTCACGCAGGCACCTGAACATCTTCTCCACCGTAAGAAATCACCGCTTGTGGACCTTCTGCTCCTCGGAGAGTAGTTACGAATTCTCTCTTAATGTCAGCTGGCTTCTCGGCTGACTGACTGAGCACCTTTAACTTGAGTCTTCTCTTTGAAGACGGTGCTTCAGCTTGTTTTGTCTCCTCAAGTTGTTTCTGATTCCCAGCTGGGAAGGAAGTAGATGCATGCTGCCTTGTCTCCTGCATCTTTTTCTGTGCCTCCTGTGGCGGAGCAAGAGTTTTGACAAGACTGCTCTTAAAAACTCCGGCTTTATCAACGTCTCGTCCAGTTCTAACTGGGCTTCTTCTCAGGTTGAATTCCTTTGACAGGATCTTGTTGACGTTGATTTTCGCATCCCAGGAAGTTGTGTGTCCTGTTTTCTCTTTTATTTTAAGAGAAACTGTGGGGCGGATGAGGTCTTTTTCCTTTGACGTGCCCAGGAAGATTTCTGCAACTTCCTGGTAAATGTTCTTGAGCTTTGCAGTCACCCATTGCGTTAGACCGGATCTGTCGATGTGCTTCATTTTCTCCTGGAGCTCCGTCATCTTGTGGTTCCTGAGAGTTAAGCAACTCTCATAGTGAAGCTTTGACAGACTCTTCATGTTGATCGGCTTCTGGAGATATCTTTCTAGATTCCATGTTTTTCTTCTGTAACTTTTGTTAGTAGAACAAATAATACCAATTGATGGAAGAAGAAAGAGTGCCGTAAAACCTTTTAGGGTTAATGCAAATGTTTGCGTATCTCTTCTAGCATATTTATATCAATTTTCTTGATGAATGGACGATCAAGATTTAGATTGATAAGAAGATCTACGACTGGGAGTGATTCTTGCGTCATGCGAGTTAATGCGCGTGAGAGGACGGTTGAGGCGTTTTGACTTTTGCCTCGAAACTCCCATGTTTCAGTTCTTTGCAGACTTTTAATTAAATTTGATTAGATATGACAAGATATGATTTGACTGAAAACATAATTAGTAGGTGAATGTAATGATGTTGCAAACCTCTCAGCTGATCATTGTAGTCAGCTGATACCTTGGTTGTAAATAGCTGTGTTGGGTGATCGTTTTTCCAGCTGGTTCCCCCTCAGCTGAATAATCCTTCAACTTAGGCGTCTGGCTGAGTTTGATTCTTTCTCAGCTAGATTCTTTGAGGTTGATTCTGAATTCCAGCTGGATCTGCTTCCATTCAACTAGATCTGCTTCCATTCAGTTGGGTTTGCTTGCATTCAGCTGGGTCTGCTTCCATTCAGCTGGGTCTACTTCCATTCAGCTGGATCTGCTTTCATTTAGCTGGTTGTAGCTTCGTCTGGGTTGAGTAATCCAAGTAATCCGCACAGCATCTTGAATCTTGCTTCTATTAGCGGCTTTGTGAGTATATCAGCCCGCTGTATGTCTGTGTGAATTTTCTCAACAATCACATCCTTCTTTTCTACGTGATCTCTGATGAAGTGATGGCGCACGTCCACATGTTTGCATCTTATGTGAAGTACTGGATTTTCTAATATAGCAATCGCACTTGAGCTATCACAGAAAATTGGAACTTGTCCAGTATTCACTTCATAGTCATCCAGCTGATGTTTCAGCCAGAGAATTTGTGAGCAGCAGCTTCCAGCTGCCATATACTCTGCTTCAGTTGTGGAGGTTGCGATGCACGTTTGCTTTTTTGAAAACCACGAGATCAACTTGCCTCCTAGGAACTGACACGTTCCTGAAGTTGATTTTCTGTCCAACCGATCTCTAGCGAAGTCTGAGTCTGAATATCCAGTCAGCTGTAGATTGTCTTCAGCTGGGTACCACAGCCCAACATTCTGAGTTCCTTTGAGATATTTGAGAATGTTCTTGGCTGCTTGCATGTGTGCTTCCTTTGGATCAACTTGAAATCTAGCACACACTCCGCCTGCGAAGGAGATATCTGGACGACTAGCTGTTAGATACAGCAGGGAACCTATTATCCCTCTGTATTTGCTGGAATCCACTGACTTCCCTTCAGTTCCAGGTTCAATCTTCCAGTTGGTGTTCATCGGAATCTTTACTGTTCTGCTAGATTGGACTCCATACTTGGTGATCAAGTCTTTCACGTACTTGGATTGATTTATAAAGATCCCTTCTGCTGATTGCTTGACTTGAAGTCCTAGGAAGAAGCTCATTTCTCCCATCATAGACATTTGGAACTGTTCTGACATCATCTCTCCAAATCTTTGACATAAGAATGTTGATCTTGATCCGAAGATGATGTCGTCTACATAGATTTGAACAACCAGGATGTCTTCTCCCAACTTGATGGTGAAGAGTGTTCTGTCTACTGAGCCCTTCTTGAATCCTTTGGATACAAGGAAATTTGATAGAGTATCATACCAAGCTCGAGGTGCTTGCTTCAATCCATAAAGCGCATTCTTTAGCTTGTAGACTTTATTTCCTTCTACTTCAAATCCTGGAGGTTGTTCAACATAGACATCTTCCTTGATTTCACCATTTAAGAATGCACACTTCACATCCATTTGATAGACCTTGAATTGTGATGTGCTGCATAAGCGAGAAAAAATCTGATTGCTTCCAATCGCGCTACTGGAGCGAATGATTCTTCGAAGTCAATTCCTTCTTGCTGTGTGTATCCCTTGGCAACTAGTCGAGCTTTGTTTCTGATGATGACTCCAAGGGTATCCAGTTTGTTCTTAAAAATCCATTTGAGTCCTATGACTTTGACTTCTTCAGGTCTGTCGACCAATTCCTAGACACAATTTCTGAGGAATTCATTTAGCTCTTCCTGCATGGCATTAGTCCAGTGTACGTTTTTTAAAGCTTCTAGAATTGTTTGAGGCTCTGGAATTTGAGCTACATAGCACGCCATTAGAGTTGTGTCTTCATCATAGACCGTCAGTTCTAGCTCTACTGAGAGTTGAGCTGTGTCAGCTGCTTCTTGACTTTCCGATGTAGCTTGAGCAGCTGAACTTCTGGTTTTGACTTGGTCAGATGGTTCTCCAATGATTGCTGATGATGGATGATCTTCAATCCATCTTCTTCTTTTGCGAATTTCTTCTTCCAGCTGATTGATGCTAGAAGTGGCAAGATTTCGTCTGGCTTGGAGTTGCTCTGGAGTTAAGTCTTGAGAAAGAGATTCTCCTTGGATTGAGTTTTTAGGTGACTTCTGTAGAAGCTCTCCTTCGATTTTCTTGAGCTCTTGTCTGAATCTGCCTTGAAGGTTCTTCTTCATTTCTTCGTTTGATAGAATCTCTATATTCAAATGATGATTCGTCAAAGGTAACATGTGGAGTTACTTCGACCGATTGAGTTCTTCTGTTGAAAACTCTGTATGCTTTACTCACAGCATAGTAACCAAGGAATACTCCTCGGTCAGTCTTAGCGTCGAACGTCTTGAGCTGTGTTTTTCCATTGTTTAGGATATGACATTTGGATCCGAAGACCTTGAAATATCCAATATATGGTATTCTGTTATTCCATAGCTCATACGGCGTCTTTCCTTGCCTTGATGTGAGTAGAGAGCGATTCTGAGTGAAGCAAGCTGTGTTGATTGCCTCGGCCCAGAACTTCTTTGGAATGGCAGAGCTGGCTAGCATTGAGGTAACTGCTTCTTTGAGTGTTCGGTTTCTTCTCTCTGCTACACCATTCTGCTGAGGTGTGCGTGCTACTGAGGTTTGATGTTGAACTCCGTTCTTCTCGCAGTATTCATAAATAGTTTCATTCAGAAACTCCGTTCCTCGATCTGATCTGATTGACATTATCTTGCACTCCTTCTGAGTTGACAATCTTTCCAGCAGGATTGGCAGCTTAGTCCTTGTTTCGCTCTTATGGTACAGGAATGACACCCATGTGATTCTTGAGAAGTCATCTACTACGACCAGAGTGTATTTTTTGCCATTGAAGCTTGCTGGAGTAACTGGAGCAAAAAGATCCATGTGAAGGAGTTGAAGAACTCGATCAGTTGACTGAACTGGCTTGAGAGAGAATGAAATTCTTGTTTGTTTTCCTTGTTGACATGCGCTGCACATATGACTTTTGTCATATACTTGATCTGGAATTCCATTAGCGAGCTGGTTCCTAGCCAGTTTGTTGATTGTCTTGAAGTTGAGATGATTCAGCCGTCTGTGCCACAGCCAGCTGACTTCATTACTGCTTTTCGATACAAGACAAGTCTCAGGAGGGCTGTTGTTCCAGTCAGCAAAATACATATTTCCTTCTCTTTTCCCTCTTAGTAGTATCTTCTTGGTTTCCCTGTGCTTCACTGTGCATCCCTGTGCATCAAACTTGACAGAAAAACCGTTGTCGCAGAATTGGCTAATGGAAAGCAAGTTATGTTGCAGTCCTTGTACATAAGAAACATTTGGGATTATAACAATTTTAGTTTTAAATATATCATAACCTTTGGTTAGGCCTTTGGAGTTGTCACCAAATGTTACTTGTGGGCTTGGATGCTCGATATACTTCTGGAGTAGATGCTTTAAGTGCTTCATGTGCTTGGAACATCCACTGTCCAAGTACCATAGCGTTCTCATCGACTCCTCAATGATGCGTCGTTCCCTTGCAACCTATACAAAAGATTAAAATTTAGGTACCCAGTTTTAATTGGGTCCTTGTGGATTAGACAGAGATCCTTTTACGACCTAGATCTACTTGATGACTCGAATTGGGTCATTTGATCTGATGATCCTTCCAGCTGAGTCGATATACACATTCTTTGTGTTCTTCTGTTGTTGCTGGTGGGGTCTTGTTCTCAGTATCTTCCCAGCTTGATGTCTTTGTTGATGTCCTGGTCTTTTTCGGTATCCAGCTGAGACGTTCATTTGTCTCTGCTGTCTCTTGTGATACCTCGGCTGGAATTGGTTCTCCAGCTGGTGATCATATGAGTGATATCCAGCTGGGTATCTCCTTTTATATCTTGGTTGATATCTTTCGACGTGCTGTTGCAGTTGCTGGTATCTGAAATGTCCAGCTTGTTGTCTTTGTTGAGGTTGAGCACGTTGCTGTCTGTTCTGTGCTTGAGGTTGTCTCACAGCTGGCCTTTTTGATGCCTGCTGTGTCCTCAACGATCATTGCTGAGTTACTGGAATTGGGTTTTCTTTTGCTCTTACAAACATTACCTTTGTTCCACTAGTGGAAGCAATGTTTGTGGCATCCTTCGATTCATTGTAACGCAGTCCTGCTTTGAGTGCTGCTGGACGTTGTGCACTTATGATTTCGTCCATTGTTGATGTAGCTTTGATGAGAGCTACCATCTTCTTAGATAGTACTTCTTCGGAACTTTTCAGCTCTAAAATCTCAGCTGACTTCTTTTCCGATTCAGCTGTGGCTTTTTCCAATTCTTCCATCAGTTGTTTCTTTTCGTAGTAGAAGTCCTTCATCAGCTGATCTTGTTTCACTATTTTGTCTTTTAGTGAAATAACTTCTTCTTGGAGCTGTGTTGTATCAGCTGCTTCTGATACCTTTTTCTTTTCTAGTTCCATCTTCAGTTCGGCATTCTCACACATTATGACGTCAAGGATCTCTTAAACCTCCTTGGAATCGTTCATAACTTTCTCTACTAAACTCCAATCAGGTAGCCCTGATTCTGAAACCTGTGTAGAGTGTTCGTGTGATGGTGAAGGATTAGATAGATTTTGAGTTCTTGACATTACCTCATCTTCATCGAATTTGTCTGTCTGTCCCATGAAGCATGTATCCCATTCAGGTTCATCATGAGCCATCAGTGCTTCTTCTTCTGAGTCTGAAAATGGCATGTTATCATCCATTGTGTTGCACTCCGATTCCTTGTCGGCGATGTAGGCTCTCCTTCTGTCAGCTGCCTTAGCTTTCAGTTGGCCTTTATCTTTCTTGGATAGCTTCGGACAGTCTAGCCGGTTCTTTGCAGTTGAAGCATCCTTCTTCTGTTCGTTTGTCAGCTGACTTCTCATCAGCTGCTGCGTATTTATCTCTGTAAGTTCTTGCGAACTTCTTGTACTTGCCCTTGCTGGTGTTGAGTCTGTTGTAGTTTTTGACCAGCATGGCTATCTCTTCAAGTAGCTCTTCCTTGCTCATGTCCTTCTTGTCCTTCTTTGATGACTCAGCTGACTGCATGTATGCGGATTTTTCAGAGTTAGCTCTGAACGCAATCTCCTTTGGCACAGGTGTCAGCTCTCCATCATTTTGATTGCTTTAAGATTCTTTCATGGTAATCTTCAAGTTGTATTCGTTGGCTTTGAGCAGGGAGAATAATCTTTCAGTTGAAAGATCACCCAAGTCACTTCGACTTTGGTGTATCACCTTATATGTGTTCCATTCAGCTGTGAGCACTGAAAGGACTTTTAGATTCTTTTCTCGCTGGGTGTATTTCCCAGTTCTGATGGTTTCAATTTCTACCACGATGCTTGAGAATCTGAGTTCCATCCCTTTGATGGACTCGTTGACAAGCTGCTTAAAGTTATCAAACTTCTGGCAGGCGATTGTGAATTTATTCTCTTTTATCTCCTCCGACCCTTCGCATAGTTTTGCTAGGGTTTCCCACATCTCCTTTGCGGTATTGCAGTTTATGATCTTGCTGAGGTAGGCGTTGGAGACTGTTGACGAGATGGTGTTCCTCGCGAAGCTGTCTAATCCAGCTTGCTTCCTTTCTTCTGAGGTATGCTCACTCTTTGGCTTGGGAATGAGCTGATACGTTCGTTGTCCACCATCTTGAGCTGGAACAAGCTCGTTTCCTTGTTTGTAGATGATGGTGGGTCCATCTGCGATGACTTCCCACATCATGTCATGATACGCACAAAGAAAGCTTTTTAATCTGAACTTCCAGATTGCATAATCGTCGACCGAGAAGGTGGGAAGATTCCTGTTAAGATAAGAATCCATGGAGATATGCACAGTATGTAATAATATGAGTTTTTTAAAAGAGGATCTGTTCAGTTGACCACTGACAGATTGTCAAGAGAAATCTCTTGATTCAGAAACAGCAGTCTTTTGAACCACTGCTCTGATACCAATTGATGGTCCCTGAGCTAGGTCTTTGGTGTAGAGGGGGGGTGAATACACCAAAGATAGATTTCTGAAAACTTTTTCTAGTTTAAAAATAGAGTTGGTGAGCTCAGTTATTAATCCAGCTGAGGAGGGTCAGCAGGGCAAATAACTCAGCTGACGGTGCGAAATGTGGTGGTTTGAAAACTTGGCTCGGTTACTTAGAAAAACTCAGCTTAAAAAAAAATTCTTTGCGTTTTCGACTTAGTCAAGTTATGCAGGTTTATAATCAAAACACAGCTGTCTTTGGGGAGCAGCTGAGTATGCAGATTTGAAAGTAAATGCAGTTGGCTGGGTCACACTGCCAGAGAACTTTTAAGCTTGAAAACTTGTGCTGTGTTAATGAGGTTAGTTCTTTAAATATAAAATACAGAAGAATAAATAAAGCAATAAAGAAGTCGGAGTTTTAACGTGGTTCGGAGTAACACCTCCTACATCCATGACCAAATTCACTGGTAATTCACTACCACTTGGTTTCCAAGTACCAAGCAACTTCACAACTCTAACCCGAGCTGTGTTCCAACAGTTTACGGGCACTGTCACGCCTATCCTTTCAGTTTACGGGTACTGAAAAAACCTTACAACCACTTGATTTTCGCGCTTCAAGCAAGCGTAACCTTGACCTAACCTTTCTGGGTAAAGAGGGGTTTGGTTTGGGGTTCCAACTATGAACGAGTTCTTACAATTAAGAACTATAGAATTAGATGAACTCGTTCGAAATCTAGGCTTAAAATATATAATGATTTCTGCCTAGGAATCAGACGAAAAACTGAGCAGTTTCTGGACTAGAAACACTTTAAGATAAAGTGTTCTTTGAACTATGTAGAACTACTTGAGAGCTTTTGAAGGCTTGAGAATTTCGGAGAATGAAAGCTTGTAGAGAGTTTTTCGTTTTTGATCCTGAGGTTGAAGACATGTTTATATAGGTAAAGATTCAAGACTAGCCGTTGGAGGAGCCGTTTGAATGTTACCTACTCTTCTTAAATTTGAAATCTGTCGCTTGGCGTTTCTGCATCTGTTTTCATTCGTGTCACATCCTAGGTTCTGAGGTCTAGAATGCTGATTCGGCAATCCCTCATTGATCGAGGTATGTTGACTTCCTCTGACGCCGGGATCTCTGCCTTTGGAGCTGGGTTTTTGAATTTAGAGCTGGATTGGGTAAGCTAACTTGAAGTGACGTCTTCAGAGTTAGTTCCCTTTGTTCTGTACAGCTGGACCAGCTGTGTCTTGAACTCAGCTCAGCTTATCTTCAGCTTGATCCTGCTCCGTTTAGAACTCAGCTCAGCTGGAAAGCTCAGCTGATATTTGACTCCTGCTGTAAACACAGCTGGATCTTCTGTTATCTTGTACTTCTGCTGTCTTCCGCTTCCTGAACCTGTAAACTTAGAAAATCTAGAGCTCAAACAGGCGAGCTGGAAAACACTACTTAGGTTGATGCGATCATCTACTCGGTTGGAGAACAGTTGGGTTTTGGTATCAAATCAAAACTCTATTAATTTTCTCAACAGCTTGTTACTCGTGAAAACAAGTGGTTATCCCTAGTGGATTTTACCAGAGGATTCTGGTCGTGGACGTAGGATTAGTTTCTCCGAACCACGTTAAAACCTTGTGTTCTTTACTGCTCTGTTTAATTTCTGCATTCTTTATTAAAGAACTAACCACTCATCAAGCATGTTATTTCTCAAGTTAAGTTTCCTAGCTTAGTGATCCAGCCACCTATGTTTTCAAACTGCATAACTTGATTAAGCTGAAAACTGAAAGATAATCTTTTACATTTGAGTTTTTCTAAATTAACCAGTTAAGTTTTAAAACCACCACATTCCGCACAGCCAGCTGAGTTATCAGTCCAGCTGACCATCTTCTTAAAGAAGTCAGCAGGATTCATAACTGAGCTTACACTAAAAAATTTTAACTTCAAAAAGTTCGCATCTCGGTGTATTCACCCCGCCTCCCATCTACACCGAGAACTCATTTCGGGACCATCACAAAGCTTAATCCATAAACAATTTATTAATATCAAAGCTAGAAATCAAAGCTTAAAAATCCTAGAATTTTCGGTCATAGCACAAAAATGTGCAAAGCTTGGGCATTAGATCCAACCTTAATTCTTTTACTAAAAACACTCCCAATCAACATATAAGCACTACTTAAAAGCTTAAACATCAATCCAACCATTCTCTAGAATTTTCGAAAAAAAGAAATGTAGAGAAATTGAATTTTATTTGGTTGGAAATGAAGAGGAAGCTATTACCTTGATGATTATGGACTCGGATTAAAAGTTGAATGGTAGACGAAAGAGAAAGATTTGAAAGCTTGAAAAACTTAAAGAAAATGGAAGCTTTGCCAATGGGGGGCTGCATTATGGAGAGAAGAAGAGAGAGAGAGATGATAGTGGGGGAGGGTTAGATATTAAGTGATAAAACAAAATATCTAGATATTAGTTTAGTACCGGGAAATTAATACGAGCAACAGAAATTCTACGTTATCAATATTTTTGATATAAACGGACGAGCTTATTAGTTTCGAAATATTTTAATTAGTTAGAAAGGATGGTTCGTTTTTCAAAAAACGAGAAAAAGTCGAGACGCGATGGGTCGATAATTAAATTCGGAAAATAATAAAAATTGACTTTTTGATAAAGATTCGTATCAGAAAACAAGTGAATGGAAAAGCAGACAGTGTTTTAATCTGAGATCTCGAACGAAAACTCAAACGGGTATCGAAACCCAAATCCGATTATCAGTTTGACGACTTCTACAATTTATTTTCGATACGAATCGCGCCATAAATCTTGTAATCAAAATTAATAGTTAAGGAATGCAAAACTTAAATAAATAAGAAAAATATTAATTAAACAAGATTTTAAAAATATGGGGTATTACACTATATGCAACGAAATTTGACAGGAACATTACTTATTAACTAAATTTGAAATATGTACGGTTATATATTCTAAACATGTCGGAATGGGTGAACTCTAGCCTCATCATCTTGATTTATCGTAGTCCCGGTCAGTGACCCAGGGTTATCGAACACTAATCTTATTATTTCAATTAAATAACATGAGAAACTAACGATTTTCTTGCATTTAATTAAAAACTAAAGATTTTCACCTCCAAAAAAATTTCTATAACTACCAAACATATTGCGTCTAATAATTTTAATAATCTTATTAAACAACAAATCTCCATCAATTTTTGACGGGTTTCACACTAGTTTAAATTAATTACTCAATGATGTGCCAATTTGACGTTATTAAAACTAAACTAGTTGGGTAATTAGTTCAACAAGTTGGCTCAGCCTAACAAAATTAGTTGGCTCGGTCTAACAAATTTTCTTGAATTTATAGCAATTGTACGAATACCTTTTGTTCCATAATACATAATCAAGGAATGAACGAATTGACGAATTTATATAGTACTAAATATGTGTGTTGAATTATTTGAAGGTTCAAAAACTAATTAGTTCAACAAGTTGGCTCGGCCTAACAAAATTGTTGAATCCGAATTATTATTGCAAAATTAGTAGATAAATATTCTTGTCACAATTTTAAAGAATTTTGAAGAATGAGTATTTTTAACATGTAATTTATCAAAAGTGGGTACAAAAATTTCTTAACCCTGTATCATTGCACTTAAACTAATATGAAACGTAAATTCATTCTTGAATTTTGATTCCGAAATAATTAATTACATGAATAACATCATATCGTGCAATTAAATCAACCACACCGCCCGTCTAGTCATTTTCGAGCTTTGACGATCTTCAAATCGAAACTTAGAAACTCAATTTTTTATGTTAAAATAAATGAAATGAAAGCTGAGTTAAATTAAATCATATACTCCCTCAAAATGTGGTTAATTTGATATTTTGGATCGTCCCTTATAATTGTGGTGTTTACATAAATGGAAATGACTCCACTAACTTTCTAATATTTTATATCTCACAACAAATTAAATATGTGAGCCACTTTTTCCACTCAACAAACATTTACTTACTTTTAATTTCTTAAAACACGGGTCACACGCCACACCATACTAACCTGGGACAGAGGGAATATATGCTGTTAGAGTATGAAGCTTGAAAGGAAGTGAATCATTCCATGATTCCGGCGAATTTTGTAGGCTGCCGTACAAGTATTTTTAGACCAGCTCTACGCGATTTCCTAATTTACTAGAATTAGGGCTCGATTGTTTGCTATATATATAATTGTTCTCTTATTGTAAATTGTATTCGAAAATATAGTGAAAACCCTGACTTAATATCGCTCCAAGACGTAGAAGCACGTCCTATCAAATTGAGTAAACTATTCTTGTAACTTTTTCGCTTTAGTGATTGTGCGTGAGTATTTATTTCCTAACATATGCTTGCACGCCAACTTTTTCAGTCGTTTCAATGAAAACAACTTTATTCAAACAAATTTTAAAGATGAGACCGAGCCAAATCTTAAGATAAGACGGCAAGAATCACATGTTCCATATATCCTGCCCACACATAATAAATTCCCTTTTCTTTTCTTTTCTTTTTTTAAATAATTACAAGACCTTTTTTCACGGCTTAAACTTATAACCCTAGGCCGCACATAGGCTCGGCTCGGCTACCTGGTTCGGCTCGGCTACAAGGCTCATCATCAGCTTAACGTTTTCTCCATGGAAGCCTTCCAACTCCTCCACAGCCAATTCTTTCAATTTGCTAATTAAATTTCCAATTTCAGGAATATCATTTTTCATTTCCACAATTCCTCTGAGAGTTCCTGTATAAAGCCCGAAATTCCTGAGCTTCTGGACTTTGGCTTCGGCTCCGCCGCCTAATATGGCTCCACAAGCCGCGCCGCAAGCATGCAGCTCGCCGTATTTTTTCTTACACACGTACTCGATGAAATCGAATCTGGAATAATTCAGATCAACAATTTCTTTTTCTTTATAAAGCCCGTCTATCAATCCCTGCGACCCGATGGCCCGACTGATCTCAGTTATAACTCTCAGGATTCTATCAGGGTGGCCTTTTCGGGCCGGGCTCATGGACCGGGCCAGCAGCTCAAACCCGAACGGGACCATCCCGTCTGGAGTTAGAAGCTCGATGTTCGGGTCGAACTTGTGGTGGATTTCGGGCTTGGATTCGGGCCTCGGGCTGTCCGTGAGAGGGAGGTGCTCGTGTGTGTAGGCCGCTGCATGCATGAGGTGTATCGCCGACGCGGCGACCAACGCTTGGCTACGGTCGCCACCGACGAGCTCGCACGCCGCCACGCAAAGGGCCGACGCGGCGGTCCTTGGGGCGGCGAAGGTGAGGTGGTGCATGGGCTCGAAAACAGTCTCCGGCGGCCTTATTGGGATGGATTTCTTGAGATGAGTTTCGACGTCGGATTCGATGGCGGCCCAATACGATTGATTTTGGGCGACGGCGACGGTGGGCATGTAACGCGGCGAGGATGAACGGCTGAGATTTGATCTTGGTTTGAGAGGGAAATTTGTTGGGGTGTTGATGTGGGAGAGATTAACGGCCATTTTGATTGAGTAGTGGAGGCGAAGTGTAGGATTAGGAGCTGCAGAGGCTGAAGCCAACGCCATTTATAAAGGAGATTAAGGGTTTCGAGACACTCATTTATGATGTTGGAGAAAGAGTTGAATAATGTTAGCTCGCAATTTGTGTCATTTATGTATATTTTTAATTCGGTCGTCTAATTAATATTCATTCGGAATCAAAAGTCTATTGGGGGGGTGTACTAATATAAATATTAATATAATAGAAGCCTAATTTATACTATCAATTCTGCCCCAATAATGAATCCCTTCTCTATAAATATTACTCCCTCTGTCCCACCATTTTCGTCTTTTTTCTATTTCGGTATGTCCTAAACTATAGTTTACTTTTTAAATAATACTCCCTCTGATTTTTATTAATATAAGACGTTTTGATGTTTTGCACTTGAATTAAGAAATATTAAACTAACACAAAGTGTAGCAACTCATTACTCTCATTCTCTCTAAACTTTAATGCCATAAATTTATTTCGTCAAATGCAATGGGGTAATATATTGTCCAAGTTAATGAAAGGAACTCAACAGACTAATTGGAAAGCGAGTACATCATTAATGAGTTGAAAAGTAAATAAAATTGATGGAAGGGAGAGAGAGAATAATCTTGATAAATGAAAATGCCTTATAAAAAAAATGAAAATGCCTTATAAAAAAACAATTAAAAAGGGTCAAAACGTCTTATATTTGAAACCGGAGAGAGTAAACATTATTTTACTAATATAACCTTATTCAAAATTTGTGAAAATTTGATATGTGGCGTAGTAAATAGGGGCAAAATTGAAAAATTGAATAAAAATCATGTTGTTTTCAAAAAAATTAAATGCATTTTCTTAATTCGTGTGGAAATATAAGAAGGACTGAAATGGTGGGACGGAGAGAGTATTAATATAATAGAGCCTAATTTATACTAACATTATTGAGGCAGAAGTAATTGCTAGTAAGAAAAAGATAATTAATAGTCACTCGTGCAATTATACATTTCCTTCTTATATATCTTATGAATATTTCACAAATTCACTTATGATAATGTGGGTATTTGTGAATTTATGAATTCTAGAGGTTAAATTTATAATTACATTAATTAAATCACGAATTAAATTTATATTTTTGGTGAATTTCTTGAATTTATAGCAATTGTGAAGGAATTCACTAATTCCTTTTCTTCCATAATACATAATTCACAAATGAACGAATTGACGAATTTATAAACTAAATTTGTGTTTTGAATTATTTGAAGGTTCAAAAACACGAACTCATGGATATTACTCGTGAATTCGTAATTCAGAAGTTGAAATAGACATAAAATATGATTTCACGAATTTCCACTAGTGAATTCGTGTTTTATAGGTACAAATACACATAATTCACGCATTAATATATTAAGTTCGTGATTAAAATTAATCAATGGTATAATAGTATATTTATACGAAAACTGGCTATTATTTACTATATATCTTTTTTATCCTAATGTCTACTATTTATGTTTTACTATCCCAATATGCCTATTAATACGTAACCTATTACCATTTCAAGATTTGAAGATTTATTTTCTTGGAATTATGTTGAATCTTGTTGAGTAAGAAATTTTAAGTAGGATTATTCATGTAGAAAAGTTTATATATTTTAGGGCAAATTTTAAAGATGATATGCAAAATTGGAATTTGGTTATAGATAGTGTATTTTAAGACTATTAACCATTTTTAAATTAAGACAATTAGTTACAAATATTTTTCAACATCCCCAACTTTTAAAAATGGTGGTTGTTTTATTTTAACATCGCCCAATTTCACAATTATGATGATTATGGCTAATTTTGGTTATTTTATTTCGAATCCCGCCATTTTATTTGGGCTTTGCTGAAAGTTGGGATGATGCATTCGATAGAGCCAAAATAAAGTGACGTTAATTCTATTAACAAAAATTTGGTAAATTCGGGGAATTTGAAAAAAAAAATAAAAAATCAACCGTATTCTTAATTGTAATATTGGGGGATGTGAAAACAGAACGACTACCACGTTAATGATTTGTAGACATCAAAAACCATCGTAATCTTAAATTAATGTTTTCATTAAAAAAAAATAGTATATATAGATCGTGTCGAATTTGCAACTATTTTTCAAAAATTGCAATTTTTTTCGCCATGAATTTTATTGTCATTAGAAATTATGTCCATGTAGGAGAAAAACGATTGCTACGTCTTCTGATGGTTCACTGAAGTTTTTTGAGGATGTTGAAAACCAAACAAATCGAAAAATAGGCTATTAATTACATAGATTTAATATTCGGAGCTAATCCGCGATTACTTTCAAAATTTTTGGTATTTTCCGCAATTTGTATAATACTAGTAAGTAACGCTAGCTCTTAACTTCTAATTAATGTCATAAGACCTTTTTCCTAAAGACAAATGGTTGTAATAACGAAACTTCACGAATAGTTGATATCGATCGTTTTTTATTTTCTTTTTCCAATATAAACCAATAAATCGAAAACAACTAATATTTCCATTTGCACTTGCTCACCTCTTTCGAAATGCCATGCAATAATATGCTAAAAAGGTTATTTTATAGGACTATTCGCAAACCAAATCAACACCCATACTTTGATTAGCAATTGTAACATCATTTTTAAACTGTAGTAAATATTACCAATATATTGTATTTTTGGAATTGAGATCTCCCTTAAGCTTTTTGGCGACCAAAATTTATGACCTTATCTTTTTGATCCACATAGATTAACCTTTTTTTTACATGGAAATTTAATCAAACAACATCGTTCTAATATCTAATGTGGCGCTAGTAGTTCCACGTCAAAAAGAATTTATCCAAGTGGATTAAAAAAATCGAAAAACTTGGGTTTGATCCTAATTGCGAAAATTCAATAGGTTTCTATGTATGGTTTCTAGCTACACATTGAGGTGGTGTTGTAATTTCTTGGGTGTATGTGGTGATTTGATTTGCCAATAATCATATTTTAATGTACCTTTAATATTTTTAATTTTTTAACTTATAAGAATAATTTAGTAAATTAATACATATTTAATCATATTTAGGTTTTATTTTTTTAAAGAAGTTAAGAATCTTTTGTATTTAATATTTTTCAAAATTATGATAAGATTAATTTATTTTATATAATATATTTATATATATATTTTATATTTATTTTGCATTATATTTGTTACGATAATGCATTCTATGTTCAATTTAATGCACCGGTCAATGACAATCGTAGATCTACAAAGATCAATGGTCTAGATCGCTTCTTATTTCTTACGGAAAAAAGCTTTTACATATGATATCTTCCATATATATATATATATATAGGATGTGAATCTGGTGAGAACCATCTCTTATATGAGAAATATGAACTAATCCTAACCATTATTTTATAAAGAATGTGTGGTTTGGATTAAATCTAAAAGTTATACATGAATTCAAAAAGAAGGGATAGAGGGCTATTTTGGGAAAAACATATCAGCAACTCTCCCTCCTTTTCCTCACTCTCGTCGATCTCTCTCCCCTTCCTCTCCTCTCTATCTTCATCCCCACTACCATCACCCATCATCGCCGCCGCAGCCACCAATTTTAGCTAATGAAAGGTCTCTTCGCCACAGCAGTCGTCGTCGAATAGATGCTCGATGTGTAGGAAGAAGGTTGGGCTCACCGTAATTCCGGTGCCAGCGCGGCATGACATTCTGTGGGACCCACAGGTACCCCCAGAAACACAGCTACACCTTCAATTTCAAGCCGATGAGGCGGGTGGCCATCGCCAAGGCCAATCCGCTGATCAAAGCCGAGAAGCTGGAGAAGATATGATGATTGATGATCGTAGCAGTCACTTTGTTAGACTTTTTATGTCTCTGGATGAATGATGGTACAGATTGATCCATCATTTTAGATTTGGCCGCCGCCGGTAAATCACTATAGAAGGCCGTGTGAATTTGATGTGTCATTTTTATATTTTCTTAAATTTACTAATTTTCTCCTTTTCATTTTTGTACTATTGCAATATCACCGTGTTTGGAGGTATGACAATTTGCATTAGCATTAAATAACAAAACTATTATCAATTTAAAAAAGAAGAAGAAGAAGATGAACGGTGTTTGAGAATTTCAAAATTCAAAGTCTAATGCATAAATATAAACAATGTAATGCACAAATATTATATATTGTGGCGACCCGCGACCCGGGCCTATGCGGATCCATCCAAGCCGTCACATTGGGGGTATCTGGGTAAAACCATAATGATCATAACGTGAATGAGGACAGAACATAATCATAAGAATAACTGAAAGGTAACTGTTTGGACAAAAGAGTTAAGGTGGGTAAATCATAAAGTCAACATTGCTCTAGCATAACATAACTTGGGGACGATGTATGAGGACACTGGCCCCGCACTGCGGAAGGGTCTTAAAAAGACTACCATCGAAGAGATAGATGGTTTAAACATAGGAAGGTAACTTGAGTTCAAAGTCGTAAGCCTTAATGGAAAATGTCGACAAGAGTCATAGGACCAACGATACATAGACAGGGATAAACGGGATGACGCTAAGTGAGACCGTCATCCGAGAGTCATTTAATAACATTGACACCCCCTCCTCCATCACCACGTCGTTCAACCTGCATTAGGGAAAACAATGCAGAAGGCTGAGTACAAAAGCACTCAGTGGATTCCGTGCCCCTCTTTGAAAACGTTTTATAAAGACATAGCATGCTTCAATTCTTATGGGAGGGTCACTTTAGTAAAAACAATTTCCCTTCTCATAAGTAAAACAGTTAAAAGAATCAATTGGTTCGAACCATAAAACAACTCACGTTCTTGGGTTACCGCCCCGGTTCAATTTGAGGGGAGCCACTCCCTCAAATCGAACCGTCATGACTTCCTGTGTACACTACCTTGGCTTGTACGGAGCCCAAGGCCGATCGTAATTTAGAGATAATATTCTGACTTGGTAAACCACAAGCAAGTGAGCATAAAACATTTAAGCATGCATATCACGTTTTTAAAGCATTGGGTTTAATAACCCTAAAGTTACCTCCGTGGGAATTTGTAATCCCACAGCTTGAAAATAGGAAACCCACCTTGATTCTGATATACTGGTACTGTCCTCGAAGTACTTCCTAGTTACTGCTTGGTCCTACAAGAGTTATCTTTAAACACTTAGGTTTATAAGTTCATAGTCATCTAAGGCCTTAGCATCTTAGGTCAAGCTTATTCCCGTTTCCTACGTCATATAATCTTGTTGAGGCATCGCCTCTTAGTTAATTATTAACAGGGAATGAGATCATATGATCATGTCATGCATTTATGTGTTATATAGTATTACCATGTTTTCGTGTCGTGTCGTGTCATGCTATATAGGTCATGTTTCATGCTTGTCATGCATATCTTATCATACTTGTACATGCATTCATAAACAATCGCATGCTTCACATCATGATCACTATACTTCATCACTTTGGGAATCTCTTACAATTATAACTCACATTAATAATTAAACACATAAGACAAACAAACATAAAGTTCTTGCATAAATAATTAAATAATTTAGGACAATTATTTAATTAGCTTAGACCATGTTAATTAATCATCAAAGAATTAATTAACTAATTAAGGACATATAATTAATTAATAAAGAATTAATTAATTATTAACTAATATTTAATTATCCAATTAAGGACATGTAATTAATTAATTAAGAATTAATTAATTATTAAAGAATATTTAATTAACCATTAAGGAATATTTAATTAATTAATTAAGGATATTTAATTAATTAAAAAAAGAATTAAATTAATTAATTTCTAATTAATTAATCAATTTATAATCATTATTAAATAAATAAATATTATTTATTTAATTTAAGAATTTCAACTTATAATCAAAGAATATAAATTTAATTAATTATTAAAGATTAATTAAATAAATTAAATCATACTTGATTAATTATTTTAATTAATCGGACTTATAAGACTTTAACAATTAAACATATAACATTTACAAATTATGGGTTCAAACATCATATCATACATGACTACTTATGTTGGGCTTTTTAGATCTTATAGATTTAACTAATGGACTAAGCCCACTTCTCTTTATTATTCGGGCCCACTTATAAGTGACCAAACCCAAATCCTACATTAGTGGTTTCTCTCCTAAGCCCAACATATCTAACATAGCCCAATAATCCAATTGAGCCAACAATTATTCTTTAAGGCTAAGCCCATTTTAATTAACTAAATGACCCATTAAACTTGTTAAACAATTATACTAAATATCATGAATGTATATTACTATGGTTAGTCTAGGCATTAAAATTAAGACACTCATTTTAGTTTAATAAAATTAATTAAGTCATTCTTTATAACTTACTATTCGGTCCATAACTTCTTTAATTCTACGAAAAATAGCAAACGATCTTCAATCGAGTTTCCTTTCTAACACAACCCTTAATACTGACCTAATTTGCATATTCAAGTGTTAAAACACATTTTCATCAATCATAAGTGCATCAAAAACGAGCACAAAGGACAGAACACAAACTGTCCAGTTTTCCAGAAAATCTTTGCACAAAGGTCAGACAAATAAATTCACTACGGACAAACCACGCATCCGATTTTCAAGTTCTTTATGGCTATGAAAATCTTAGGATGTCTACTTCACTTTTCCATAAGACCATTTTTATTGAATCCAAATAACTAAGGAGTTATACACGAAGTTTTGGAAACTGCCCAGATTAGGGTTGAAAAAACAGGGCAGAGGACAAATCTGACCATAAAAGGATTTCGGTCCAATGAAAAATTCTGAATTTTGGATATGTTATAGGGGTCATCTAGATATATAACATACTAAAATTTCATAGCAATCGGAGTTCATTTGATGTGGTTTTTACCGGCTGGGGTGTGAGGGTTTTTCATAATAACAAGCTGGAAATTAGCAACTCTCATAGCTCTAACATTTCCACATAACATGCTTCACAAAACAACCTTGAAATCCATAGATCTACTCATATATCACACTTATCATTCATATTAAACAAGATCTCATCATGCTTCCATATCAAAACACTTAATCATCCAAGCAAAACTCATAGTTCCTCAAGAACGCATATATAGCCATAGATCTTCGATTTTAACCATAGATCTTCATATTTAGCTATAGAAATCATGTAACTTCATTCATAGTATGCTTATAACTTGAACAACTTCCTATCATGTGGGTCCTAGAAGAAATCTAAGAGTTTAAACATAAGAATGGAGTTAAGCTTTTATACCTAGCCCTCGTTCTCTTTCTAACTCTCTCGGTTCTCTCTCTTCCTCGCTCGATCTCCACTCTCTCGCTTCCCAGCTGCTGTCCTTCGTCGTTCTCTGCCTCCTTGGAGCTTGGTTGGTCGTGGTGGTGGTGGAAAATGGTGGTGAAGGTGGCGGTGGAAGGTGGGAGTTGAGGTGGTGGTGCTTGAGAGCTCTAATGGTGGTTTGGAAGATGAAATGAAGTTGTGGTGAGAGTGGGAGGGGTGGCTGCCGATTTGGGTGGGTTGGAGGGTGCACAATGATTGTTACTTGCATAGTAGAATGTGTATGCAAAAAGGTGTATGCCATGCATTGGCCAAAATGAGGGGTGGAGGATTTTTAGGCAATCATGAGGATTTGCATGAAGATACTACTTAGATCATGTCTTCTCTCTCCCTCTCTCTTTCGGCCCTCTCTCTATTTCTCTCCCAATAATCTAGTTTTGCATGCATGCTAATAGAATAAAACCTAGGATACTAGTGTTGGATTAATTAGCTAACAAAATCTTAATTAAATCCTAGCTAGATAATAGGCCATCACTAACCTACACATACATACATGCATACACGGCACACACATGCATACATACTTACATGCTTATACGTACCGTCTAATACGTATCATTTATCCGGGTATTATCCCTCTTGGTCGTTACGTAATTAAATTACCGATAATTTGAGCTAAAAATTAAATTAGCTAAAATATACGCCATGCTTGAATTAAATAAACACGCACATATGAATTTCATAATTAGACATATAATGTGCTATGCTCATGCTTGTGCAAAAACGTGATGATCAACGAGTTATAATCCCTGTCTTAATCTCGAGATTATTTTAAATCTTATGAATAAAGTCTTCATCTTCTCTAGAGAAAGACGTTCATATATTTTTAACTTTCGGGAATAAGTGACCGTTCTATTATTCGTACTAATTTTTATTCGGTTTTATTCTTCTTAGAACGAAATTTTATGGCCCGAATTTTTGGGGTTCTACATATATGTAATGCATTAATTATCAAATACGAATATGATAATGTTTTAATTGTACAAGTACACTTTATAAATCTTATTTGTTCTTTATAAACAATAAATGAGGTGTCAAAAACAATATTTGTTCCAGATTAACAAAACACATTGATGTAAACAATGTAATGCAGAAATACCATATACGTAATGCATTAATGGTGGTAATGGATATTTCTCTATTACGTATATTTCAGGATATATAGGTAATCTCTTTCAATTTCTTATTTTTTATTTCATAATTTCGTTCTTACCAACACATTTAGACATACTGTATGTCTGCTCATACAACACTATCAAGTTACTATTTTCATATTATTAATATTAATGCATTATATTAATATATTTATGCATCAGTCGATGCATTATTATATCAAAAAATACTATATACGTAATGCATTAATTGTAATTATGCGTCTTATGTGCATTTAACAATTTTATATTGATGCATCACATAAATTATATTAATGCATTATTAAATTATATTCAGAACATCAAGTAACAAATACAAATATGACATATGTAATGCATAATTAATTGTGATATCATAAACCAATGCGAATATGATATACGTATTGCATAAATGAATGATAATGCAAGACAAAAAAATACACAATTTAATGCATAAATCTAAAAAATAAAATGATAAATAATATTAATAATGAATGATACATGTTAAAAAAAATACACAAAGTAATGCATAAATATAAACAATGTAATGCACAAATACTATATACATAATGCATTGATTCTGGTAACGAATCATTTCTTTTTATGTGCATTTAAAATTTCATATTGATGCATCACGTTAATCGTATTAATGCATCATAAAATTGTGCACATATTATTAAGTAACAAATACGAGTATAATATACATAATGTTTTAATTGTATAAATACACACTTTACAAAACTTGTTTGTTCTTTATAAACCGTGTAGAAAAATATTATTTGCACTACATTAATAAAAAAAATAATTGATGCATCGGAAAGGTTATATTTATGCATCACTTTATACTAATTTGTGCATCACTTTATACTAGTTTATGCATCTCGTTTTTACACTAGATAAAACAACGAAAATTACTATACTAACCTTACTTAAGTGAAAAGATGCGGGTTTGACCAAAAAAGCGGGGTTGACCAGTTGGATATGTGATTAAATTATATCCATATATCTTATAGGATGGATGGCTTGGATTGGTTCCTAGTTCTCATATAAATAAGAGTTCATATTTGATCATCTCCATATATATATATATATATAGGAAAATGATCATATAAGAAGCACTCTTATCCTAAGAAATATGAATAGATCTCCATCATAGATCTATAAGGGATGAAGGGTCAAATCTGACCTGGGTCAAATCGGATCCGGGTCAACCCGTTGACTTTTCAATTTATTTATTTTTCGTTTTTTTTAAGGTCAGATGATATGCACCATCACGTGTAGTGAAATGCAACACTAAGGGTGCGCTTACTTTGGGTGATAGGATAGATAGATAAAAATAGCATAGGTCAATCCACCATTTACTTTAATGGAGTGATTACTTTTGAGCTTGTTTTATCATCTAATCCTTCATATAGTCAATCCTATGTTTTATCAATCTATCTTATCACGCAAAGTAAAAGTGTATTGAGATGCACCATTTTTTAATTTTGTAATATTCTTTTTCACTATTTTTTTATAGTGACCCATGCATTTTAAGATGCACCACATAGTGTATAAGATGCATCACCATGTATAATGAGATTTACCACTATGTATAATGAGACGCACCACATAGTGTATGAGATAAACCTTCATGTATTATGAGATGCATCACCATGTATAATGAGATGCACAACACTGTGTAATGAGATGCACACCACAACATGAAATGAGATGCACCAGACAGTGTATTGAAATGCACCATTTTTTAATTTTTTTTAATATTCTTTTTCACTATATATTTTTTTAGATGCACCACCATGCATTTTAAGATGCATTACATAGTGTATGAGATGCATCATCATGTATAATGAGATGTACCACTATGTATAATGAGATGCACCACATAATGTATGAGATAAACAACGATGTATTATGAGATGCACCACAATGTTGGTAGATGCACCACACTGTGTAATGAGTTGCACCAAAACATGAAATAAGATTTACCACACATTGTATTGAGATGCACCACACTTTATTAAAAAAATTGAAAATATATAAAAAAAATTGAAAAGTCAACGGATTGACCCGGGTCCGACCCGTTTGACCCGGTTCATATCTAGCCCTCCATCCATTGTGGATCAAGGGTTGGGATTTATTCATATTTCTTACTTTAAGGGGTCTTTTTCACTATAAATATATATATATTATTTTAGGGATTGGTTCGCATACAAGCACTTTTCCCGTAAAAATGAGAATAATGCATTTTATGTACTAAAATACTACATTTTATATATTATTACAATGCATCGTCAAAATAATGCATTTTTGGGTTACTATAATGTATTGTTATGATAATGCATTCCATGTCCAATTATAATGCAATGATCAATGACAACCGTAGATCTACAAAGATCAATAATTCAGATTGTTTCCCATTTCTTACGAGAAAAATGCTTTCTATATAGCTGTTATTAATTTGTATGCCATAGCTGTTTTGGTTAGTCATTTTGTTAATGCTACGTGAACTTTAATTTGATCAAATATAAGTTGGCGCTAAACATAACTAGTTATTAATAAAGAGACATCTACTTAAATGTGAAGTCGTACAAGTGGGATGAGACTAATACTATGCTATTTCAGGGAGAGAGAATTATAATTTGATTTCCAAAATCAGGACTTTACTTTTTATGCTCATTCTCATTAATTTATTCTGAGTCTAATATATACGATCTACGTGCCTAGCTTGTTTGGGGTTCAATTAATTTAGTTGAATTCAGGTTTTTCTTTTTTACATATATATTCGTTCAACTCTATTAATTTAATTTAGTCTAACTCATTACTGTTAATTATTAATTTGACTATAAGGCTCTACACATATAGCTTCTTAATTTTTTTGGTTAAACATGCACACCGGTAATTGTATGAAAAAATATATATATATGGTGATGATCAAATAAAAACTTTCTCTCCTAAGTTAGCTAGAACCAATCTGGACAATTAATTTTTATTTTGTCATCAAAGGAAGCATTATGGTATGTGTACATAAGCAATATAATAAAATAAGTATTATTGTAAATGTAAATAAGTTGTATCATAAAATATTATATACTCCCTCCGTCCCAAGTTAGTATGGTCTCTTTGTTTTTTGTTTTAATCGTCCCAGTTTGTATGATGTTTCCTTTTTTAGGCCATATTTTTTTTATCCTTGCATGCCCTTAAAAGTTCCATATATTTATTCCCAAAAAATTCCTTCATATATCCACTAAGAAATTAACACCACGTCTTAAATAAGTCTCTTCATCCACTAAAAATACCCCTGCCAAACATTAAAAAATAAAACCCGTGCCACCCTTTCACACCACACTAATCCGTGATGGAGGGAGTATATAAATAGACATTATTTTATGTATAAATAAACATGATTTCTAAACTAACTCATCAAGACTAATTTCTATGTCAACATATTTGTATGTGCGTGTTTTACACGCTATTTTCGAGTATTTATTATACCTAAACAATTTATTAATTAAATATTAATTAATTAATTAAAAAATAAAAATATAAAAATATAGGATGGTTCGCACCAACTGTATGTTGTGTGCTTTCACACAAAAGACCATCTCTTATGTTATAACAAGTACTTTACTAGAAAAAGGGTTTAAAGAAAACCTAAATAATACTCGTGTTCAAAAAGTATGAGCTACAAATAATGGGACGGAGGAAGTAACTAACATTAATGGCATGCATAAGTCGACTAGACAATTCTATAGGCATGCATGAGCTAAGCCATATCTATACGGCTGACTAGTATCCGACGGCTTGAACAATTTCAGCAACAGTAATTTATTCAGCACGGATCAAAAATAGATGGTGCAAATTTCCACGAAAAAAAAATGTAGTTTGGTTAAGTCTACATCAGAAACTTAATCAGAGGAATCCTTTTAAATTACATGGTTTCAAAGAAATATTGTATAACAAAGACTTGAATATATTAGGCCGATCGCAACGTGCGGTCGAATAAAAAGCAATAATTATCATGGAAAAAAATGATAATTATCATGAATAAAAGTGACAATTTAAGCGAACGATAAGACTGACTGCACCCAAATGCACCTTTTACTATATTTATAAAGATGAAAAGTGGAGACAATCAACAAAATAGAAAAAAAAAAAAAAGATTTGAAGGAAACATGTTTTGCTCTAGCTAAACCTGTAACAATGGACGAGAATATTTATATCCTAATTTAATTTTTAAATAAAAATTTTATGTAATCGGGATGATTAAAAGTTGAATTATGATTTTAAATTGAAGTTTAGAAGATATATATATTTTTTAGATTTCACTGACTTATTTAGATGCTTGGATTTTCTCACACTAAAAATTGCACAATTAAAAAAATGAGCCTGAAAAAATTCAATCCAATTTGGCTCGATCCAATTAGCATAGCGATCCGATAAACTAGCACGAAATCGAGTGAGTTCACCTAATTGACATTCGTTGAGGAAACCTCCAAATTTGACTTCCTTATCTAACGACTGATATATAGAAACAATTACCTATATTTGTGTGATATCAATTTCATTTAGATTTCTCATAAAGTTACACCGATTTAATATTTGAAATAATTGTGTAGAATTTCATATCCTTAGTAATAGTGATAGTTAAGGGACTGAGTAACCTACTGTGTGTACGTACAAGCTAAGCCACAATATAAAAACCATATTCAGCAACATTTACTTGTACCATATTACTAAACTTAATGAAATTACCAACTACTTTAATGGTGATCAAATCTACATGTGCCTCTTAATAATCATTCCATATAGTAAGCCAACTTCTCTAACCAACCATGAATGTAAGATTCCCATATTTCTTGATTGTTTTATGAGTATTTCGATTTGAAAAAATATAAATAGATTCCCATAAATACACGTGAGATTTTGAAGACTTATTCATAGTACATTTGCGCACTACAACATCTAGTAATTTACTCTCTATCTAGAAAGAGACACATGTATTGTTGAAAAAATCCATTATATAGGGAAGAGATCATATACAAAGCACTCTTCCTGTAAGAAATGATGAATAATCTTATCCATTCAAATCAAATGATCTATGGTCAAAATTAGTTTTATATTTTAATTACTATAATATTACCTTGTATAATTGATAGAGGGACATTATTGTACTTTTATTTTGAGAGTGGACTGTTATCCCCTTAAATTAAAGGATAATTTCCGTTTTTCTTTTGTTGGATATAGTTGTTTTAAATTATGTGGTAGTTAATTATTTAATTGAGAATTAAATAATGGATGATTATTTTGTTTGCCGAGTAAATAATCGAATATATTCATGGTCTCAAAACCATTAATTAGTGATTGAGATATGATATATTTGAATTGTGTGTTGGAGATGAATTTGTTGTAAGCAAATTAGATAATGTGGTTAATCATATTGAAGGAACGAGCTAGAGCTCGGATCATGGGCCTTGGTTTTGATTTGGGTTTTGATTAATTTTAAGAATTAACCTCGTGGACCAATTTGCAAGAATTGTGTATGGCCAATTTGCTCATCACAAAACAAATTAAAAATTTGTTAATTTTTAATTATATGAAATTGGTTGTCGGCCCAATTAACTAACACACATGATCAATTAATTAAACAAACAATTAATATATGGATAGTGATATTCGGCCACCCGGTGGCCGGCCACCAACCGGTTTTTTTGCCAAAAATCGGTCGGTCCATGCATTTTTTTGGTCGGTTTTTTAGGTTTTTTGTGTGTCCATTATGTCCCTCATCTAATTTCCCTCCTTAATCTTTCATTTAGGCGCCTAATCTAATAAATAATATCGATCTTTTTTTTCCCTCCAAAATGGCCGAAATTAATTTCTAAAATTATTACATATTTATTTTAGAAAAAGTCTTTTTTATGTCAATTAATATATATAATGCTATTAAAATGATATTAAATCGATTTCATAATATTTATACCGTTATAAATAATTAAAAAATTATAATACATTTTATATTTAATTATAGATTTAATATAGCAACATATATTTGCTTCTTAATTAATATTAATAACGCAAATGAAATTTGATTAATTCGATTTCATAATATTCCGATTACAAGTAGAATATTAAAGAAATTAAATTGAATTAAAACAAATATTTTTTTCGATATTAATATATATAATTCAAAGTATGATATTTAAATAATTAAAATTAATTAAATTTAATAATTTCGACCACATTAATTCATACTATAATGAAATAAAAAAATTTAATAAACAATATTCATTAAAAATACTATACAAAATATCTCCCGCCTAAGTAATTATTTCCCTCCCATCTATTAGTTCCTAAATTAGTAGAATTATATTAGGATAATATTTTTTTCCTCCCACCAATTAGCTCCTAAATTAGTGGGATTATATTAGGATAATATTTTCCTCCACAAATCACGATCATATCCTAAATTAGTAGGATAATACATGATTTGATTATTTTAGGATTATATTTCTCCACAAATCACGATACTATATTAAATTAGTGTGAAGATATAAACGATTTCATTATTTTAGGATTATATTTCCCTCCACAGATAACGATCATATCCTAAATTAGTGTGAAGATATACACAATTTCATTATTTTAGGATTATATTTCTCCTCAACAAATAACGATCATATCCTAAATTAGTGGGAAGATATACTCGATTTGATTATATTAGTAATATATTTCCTCCACAAAAAAAATAATTTGAATAATTATATTTTGATTATATTAGATTATATTTTCCAATCTAAATCCTTCGGTTATATACGATTATATTACCTGGTTAATTATTCAAAATTTACGTAGCTAATTATTTGAAATTTTTCCCACTCGATGGCTTCTCAAGATTTCACCAACAAGGTGGTCTCTTCAATCTTCGGTGAAATCCCACTAGATTACAATCACGACAACTATATAATGTTTCGAACAACAGTAATCCGACATCGGAACAATACCTAAACGATGATGATCTAGTGGAAACACACCTCAATAGTGAAGAGGCCGAAGAAGAAACCATGAAAACTGAACCAACAAATCCCGATCAAGAGTACGATGAGTTGGTTGATGAAGGCCCTCAAGTCAGCATGATTTATGAGAGTAAAGAGCATCTTAAACAAGCTGATAAAGCTTTCGGTAAGATTAAGGGTTTTGGTATGAGCATTCGAAATTGTAGGCCTAACTATATCATCATTGCATGCGATCACGGTCGAAAGGGTGACGATGCAAAAAAGTCAACAAAAAGAGTGGACTGTCAAGCTAAAATTATTGGCAAAAGAGACGACAATGGTTTTTAGATTGTGAATAAACTAGAGCCGACACACAATCACGAGTTGGATTCCGATATGTCACAGTTCATGGCTGGTCATAGAACAATCACACTCGGCCAGAAGAGACGATTGGAGAATGTTGATATTTCTGGTGTACCAGTGTGTAAAAATATCCAATGGCTACAAGTTGAACCTGGGGGCCCTGGAAATTTAGGATGCTCGAGCAGAGATTGCAGAAATTTAATCGATGCGAGGAGAAAATTGAGACTCGGTGATGGAGATGCAGCTGCAATCCACAATCTTTTCTTAAGACTGCAATAGAAAGATCCAAACTTCTTTCACTTGATGGATATTGATGACGATTGTCGGTTTCACAATGTCATGTGAATTCATCCACGAAGTAGAGCCGCATATGAAGATTTTCATGACGTTATCAGCTTCGACCCAACGTATCTTGTTAACCAATACCAAATGCCATTTGCAACTGTGGTTTGCATCAATCAACACCATCGGTCCATCCTATTAGGCTGCGCTCTATTGACGCACGAGCAGTCAGAATGTTTCAAGTGATTTTTCAGTAACTGGTTGCAAGATATGGAAGGAGTGGAGCCTACAGCGATACTAACCGATCAGTGTGACATCATTAAGAATGCTTTGAAAGAAGTTATGCCAAATACCATCCACCGCTACTGTATTTGGCATATTCTATTCAAGCTGCCCGACAAGTTTAAAGGGATTGCAGATTATAACAAGACGGCAACGGCTTTCAAAAACATGATATACGACAGCCTAAGCATTATCGAATTTGAAAGGAGATGGGGCGAATTCATTATTGAATATGGTATGGGCACGAACAAGTGGCTCGAGAAACTGTATAATGTTAGAGATCATTGGGTGCCAATATACCTGAATCACATGTTCTGGGCTGGGATGCTTTCCACGCAAATGAGTGAATCAATGCATGCCTTTTTTTATAGTTACTTCAACTCAAGGAGCACGTTGAAGTCGTTTGTTGAGCGATACGAGGTTGCTATCACGAACAAAACACATAAGGAGTTAGAGGCCGACTACCACTCCAAGTGTACCTACATAAAACGACGCACCCAATATGCATGGGAGGAGCAATTTGGTCGTGTGTACACGAAAATAACGTGTTCAGGTTATTGCATCTTCAAATGAACCGTTTTTTATCTTTCCCTCCGTTTTGTAATATTTGGATCCAAAACTTTTATATTCGTGCCCAGTTCTAATTATGTTTCATTAGAACAACTCGCATTCTCCTCCGACGCGCGCTCTAATTCAGACAACTCCTTTGCCAATTCATCTAGTCTTTTCTTCATGAATTCCATCCTTGCCGGATTATTGTAAACAATTTCATTGCACTTTTCAAACTTGCTCTCAAATTCTTGGAACATTTGATACTCTCTCGTCATGTGTGGATATCCTCCACAGAATAAAATTTTCGAATGGGATCGATACACATCCTTCCTCCACCTCCTCAATATGTATCTTTCATTTACAGCTCCAATCCCCTTGAACACGAGAAGTTTTAGAATATGACAACAAAATATGCCCACTACAAGAAAAACAACTTTTAGTGGCGATAATATGAGTGACAATTGTATTTTTGTCACTACAAATAGGTTTTTAGTGATAAAATTATCTCTTGCCACAAAATGGTGTAGCAGTGACAATTTTTATTGTTGTCAATATTTTACTTCACTACATCTCAGTGACAATTTTAGTTTTGTCACTACAAACAGACATATAGTGACAATACTTTATATCGTTGCAAAATATTACAATAGTGACAAATTTTATTGTCGCAAGTCTTTATTGTCACTACATGCCAGTGACAATCATATTTTTATCACTACAAACATATATATAGTAACAATACTATCCATCGTTACAATACAGTGTAGTAGTGACAAATTGTGTTGTTGCGAGTATTTGATGTCACTATATAGCAGTGACAACTGCATTTTTATCACTACAAATACAGATATAGTGACAACCCATAAAATCGTCACAGAATACTATAGCAGTGACAAATAACGCTTGTCGCAAGTATTTGATGTCACTATATATCAGTGACGAGCGTTATTTTGTAACTAGAATACATATTTATAGTTACAATAATTTATTATCGTCACAGTGTTTGTAATATCGACAAATTTTATTATTATTGGTATTTATTGTCACTATATGTTAGTGACTATTATCATGTATGTCACTACAATTATTTATATAGTGACTAAATTTTTTTTGCGTCACACAAAATGTAATAGTGACATACTTTATTATTTGTCATTATTTATTGTCATTATATGTCATTAATTAAGCTGCAAAATTTTTCAATGTATATATATTTTTGCAGCTTCTATATGAAAATTCGCAAATCATAAATTTGAAAACCTGAATTGAGAGGTAGAAACTTCCCAACTCCAGCTTTGTGATTATGAAATATAATTATTAATCTGTGAGATGCAATCGACGAAGCCGCTGTTACACGAGGCGAGATGATGGGGCGCGCACACCACAACTTGAACGGTTTGATTTGGTTAGATGGTTAAGAATTGAGAATCTAACCATATAATATAGCTGATTTGTAAGACTTTTGAAAGGGCATAGAGTTTAAATTAGATTATAATGTGAATTAGGGATTTGAGGTTTTGGGTATTATGAAAAAACTGAGATTGATATACTAATTTTTGTGTATCTACTTGCTATCATTCAGCGGTCACGTTCTTCATCGCAACAAACCCTATCATTCTTCTCCTCATTCCCCTCTAAATCATCATAGCTCTGTTCCACATCAAAATCTTCTTCTTCTCTATTGCATCTTCTGAATATCGATCATGTCGAGTGCTCGCACCGAGAACACGATACGTATGTTGTTCCTCTCTTAGTTACTTTCTCTTCTATTTCCCATTTATATACATGAGAAGTAATAATTTTTTTTCATTCAGTGAGGGACGAAACGGATGCAACTCTTGAAGAAGAAGAGTTTGTGGAAACAATAGAGGATGCAATAATTTTACAACACAACATTGCCAATGGTTTTATTAATTAATTTCATGTATATATATATATATATATAAAATTGTTTTTCAATGTTCTGATTGGTTACCATAATGCGTGTTTGTTATAGGTGCGCCCAAACGAGTGCGAGGCGTAATGAAAGGTTTATCACTTCAGAAGAAATGGCAGCCTATCTGTAGGACCCCAAAATTTCGGGCCTAAAAATTTTGTTTTAAGAAATATAGAACTGGATAAAAATTAGTATGAACAATAGGACGGTCACTTATTTCCGGAATTTAAAAATAATTGGAACATCTTTCTTTAGAGAAGATGAAGACTTTATTCATAAGATTTAAAATGATCTCGAGTTTAAGACAGGGATTTTAACCTGTTTGATCATCACGTTTTGTGCTAGCATAAGCATAGCACGTTATATGTCTAATTGTGAATTTCATATGTGCTTGTTTATTTAATTCAAGCATGGCATATTTTTGCTAATAAATTCTTAGCTCGATTTATTGGTAATAAATTTACGTAACGACCAAGAGGGTTAATACCCGGATAAATGGTACGAATTAGACGATACGTATAAGTATGTATGTATGTGTGTGCCGTGCTTGTATGTATGTATGTAGGGTTAGTGATTGCCTACTAACTAGCTAGGATTTAGTTAAGATCTTGTTAGGTAATTAATCCAACACTAGTATCCAAAGTTTTATTCTATTTAGATGATCTAATCTAGGGGAATTATGAGAGAAATGGAGAGTGACCGATGGGGAAGGGAGTGAGAGAGAGTGAGATATGGCTTGATTCCATGTGCAAATCCTCATGATTACATCAAATCCTCCACCTCTCCTCTTGGCCAATGCATGGCTTTGCCTATCTTACACACACATTGTTCTAGGTAAGTAACAATTATTACACTCCCCCAATTCCCACCCAAAACCGGCAGCCACCCCCTCACTCTCACCACAATTCATTTCATCTTCCATCACACTCCATTAGAGCTCTCAAACACCACCACCACAACTCCCCCTTCCACCGCCACCTTCACCGCCGTTTTTCACCACCACCACGACCAACTAAGCTCCAAGAAGGTGGAGAACGACGATGGACAGCAGCTAGGGAGCAAGAGAGGAGAGAGAGAACCGAGAGAGTTAGAGAGAGAAGAAGGGCTAGGTATCAAGTTTAACTGCATTCTTTTGCTTTAACTCCATTCTTTTGCTTTAACTCTTAGATTTCTTCTAGGATCCTTATGATAGGAAGTTATATAAGTTATGAGCATGCTATGAATGAAGCTATATGATTTCTATGGCTAAATATGAAGATCTATGGTTAAGATTGAAGATCTATGGCTATATACGCGTTCTTGAGGAACTATGAGTTTTACTTGATGATCTAAATGATTTGATATGGAAGCATGCTAGAATATTGTTTAGTATGAATGATAAGCATGGTATATGAGTAGATCTATGGATTTTAAGGTTGTTTTGTGAAGCATGATGTATGAAAATGTTAAATCTATGAGAGTTGCAAATTTTCAGCTTGTTTTTAAGAAACACCGTCACACCCCAGCCGGTAAAAGCCCTATCAAATAAACTCCGATTTATATAAAATTTTAGTATGTTATAGCCCTATATATACTTTATAACATATCCAAAATTAAGAATGTTTCATCGGACCGAAATCGTTTTATGGTCAGATCTGTCCTCTGCCCTGTTTTTGAAACCCTAATCTGGGCAGTATCCAAAACTTCATGAATAACTCTTTGGTTATTTGGATTCAACGAAACTGGTCTTCTGGAGAAATGAATTAGACATCCTTAGCTTTCCATAGCCATAAAGAACTCAAAAATCAGACGTGTGGTTTGTCCGTAGTGAATTTATTTATTTGAACTTTGTGCAAAGATTTTCTGGAAAATTGGACAGTTTGTGTTCTGTCCTTTGTGCTCGTTTTTTGTGCACTTATGATTGAGAAAAATGTGTTTTAACACTTGAATATACTAATTAAGTCAGTATTAAAGGTTGTGTTAAAAGGACAACTCGATCGAAGATCATTTGCTATTTTTCTTCGATTTAAAGAAGTAGTAAGTCGAATTGTAAGTTGTATAGAATGGCTTAATTAATTTCATTAAACTAAAGTAAATATTTTAATTATAATTGTTAATTAATTAAATGGGTCATTTAATTAATCAAAATGTGTCATAAGCCTTAAGGATTAATTGTGGGCCCAATTGGACTATTGGGCCATGTTATGTTTGTTGGGCTTAGGAGAGAGACTACTAAAATATGTTTGGGCTTAGTCACCTATAAGTGGGCCATAGTCAAATATAGAAAAGTAGGCTTAGTTCATTAGTTAAAATAATATCTTATGAAAAGCCCAACATGATTAGTCATGTATGATAAATTGTTTTGGATTCATAAGTTATAAATGTTATATGGTTAATTGTTAAGCCTAAGTCTAATAAGATCGATTAATTAAAATAATTAATCGAATATTTTTTAATCTATTTAATTAATCTTCAATGATTAATTAACTTTACATTCCTTAATTATAAATTGAATTTCTTAAATTAAATAAATAATATTTATTTATTTAAATAATAATTATTAATTGATTAATTAATTAATTTAATTCTTAATTAATTAATTAATTATCCTTAATTAATTAATTAATTATTCCTTAATGGTTAATTAAATATTCTTTAATAATTAATTAATTCTTAATTAATTAATTACATGTCCTTAATTGGATAATTAAATATTTGTTATTAATTAATTAATTCTAAATTAATTTATTATATGTCCTTAATTAATTAATTAATCCTTGTTTAATTAATTAACACGGTCTAAGTTAATTAAATAATTGTCTTAAATTATTTAATTATTTATGCAAGAACTTTATGATTGTTTGTCTTATGTGTTTAATTATAAAGGTGATTTATAATTGTAAGAGATTCCTAAAGTGATGAATTATAGTAAGCATGTGTCGCAGCCCGGCCTAGAAATTAGATGACAAAGCCGGTGGGTCCCACGACTTACACAATTTATGATTAACAAAAGGATTAAGATAGCGACCCTGCTATCATTTAAGAGCAAACAAGGCAACTCATGCTCGACAAATCATCAAACTTAGGATAATTATGACATGCGTAACTCGAGATTAATGAAACGAACATTTGATCTCTTTTTAAAATATGCATATCATCAAATACAATCTCAAATCAGCTCGGAAATCAATAATCTCATCAACCAGATTAATGGCAACAACCATGAAGGAAATGAGCTGATTTTCAGGATCAAGAAAGCACAATAAAATCAGTTGTAATAAGACTGAACTTCCAATATAATGAACAACTATTATATAGATAATTAGATTGGCTAGACTTCAAAATAAGATAACAAACATAGTTCGGGACTTCAGACTTCAACACTTCATCAACTTATACTAATCTCAATATCATAATCTTGCAGCGGAAAAACGAGAGAATATATGTGTGAAGACATATATTCTAGGTTCTAAGCTCATCAAAATGACTCTTAACATTAATAAAATAATAACAACAACAACAAGTCCGCCAGCACACGATCATCTTCATTCCACTAACCTGCACATTTTAGAAATAATAGGCGGGGCTGAGTACTTCGTACTCAGTGGGCACATGCCAAAATATTTTGAAACTTACTTCTTAAAGTTAGAGATTAAACTTGCCATAAAGCATAAGCACAAGTAATTTTTGTCTCTAAAAAATAAACCTGTGCATGCTCAACTTCTTCTTTTCTGTAAATCATGTTTGTCTGGCCAGACATATACTTTAGGATGTATGTACCAGATCTATAATCACATAATGATAGTGTTGAGAAGGAGGCCTCCTTCTCAAACACTTGTAATCGTCCATTCCTTTCGGAAGGCTCCCGATTACAAAATAGTGTACACAAATCCTACCTTGCGTAGGACCGAATTCGTCTTGCTATAGTAGATGGTAACATACAAGAACTTAAACATTTGGCAAGTCAATCATTTTTAAAACATCTCATATATAATCATATAACTTCATTCGTCATTTCATTGGTTAGAAAGCCCACCTGATACACTTAAGCTTTTGTCTTAACTTTAACGCTCGCTAAATGTGTGCTTTACATTTCAGCTTCCACTTCCACTTGCTCCTTTAATTGAAATGGAAATACGAACTTCAAAACGAGAATAATTTCTATCGAATAAATAACTTCGATAATCTTAACTTAATTCGCTTCGGAATTCTACGTCGAAACTCGAGAATTTCTAACTTAACTTCTTAAACTCTCTTAACTAACTTAATTAACAGTTAAAATCATACTAATAACTTCATTAACCACTTAAGCTTGCCATCTATCATACTATCGTATCATTATCACATAAACATTTCCTTTACAAATAAACATCTCATTTAGTCATATAAGCATCTGATTAACACTTAAGCTTTTCATTTAATTATTTAAGCATAATATAAATGCTTAAGTTCTTTGGTAACATTTAAGCTTAACATTATAACTTTTGAGTTTACGAAAGAAACAACTGAAAACAAGTTGATCAAAGATCAGCTGGATAAATCAAGTTGTCTGGAAAAACTGAGTTATTTGGAAAACCGACCGGAAAATTTATCTGGAAAAAATCGAGTTATTTGGAAAACAAAGCATTGGAAAAAAAGTAAATTGGCCGGAAAAACAATCGGGAAAAAAGCCGGACCAATTAAGTGAGTTAATCCAATGGCCAATCGGGTAAATCCAATTGTAGGTCCATTGAGTTAATCCAGTCGAGTCCAATTGGTAAATCCAATTGATCGGTCAGTGAGTAAATCCAGTGGCCCAGGTCAGTAGGTAATTCAATTGATCAGGTCAATTGAGTAATTCATTGTTCGCCAGGTCAATTGAGTAAATCCAATGGAGGTCAATTTGGGTAATTCCAATGTGGGTTCAATTGAGTAATAAATCCAATTGGGTCCAATTCAGTAATTATTCGATCGAGTTCAATGAGTAAATCAATTGACCAGGTCCAATTAGGTAATTCCAATGAGTTCAATTGAGTAAATCCAATTGGCCCAGGTCAAGTGAGTAATTCCAATTGATCGAAGTTCAATTTGAGTTAATCAAGTGACTTGGTCCAATTTGGGTTAATCAAGGAATTAAACTCTAGAAACTCTCAATTTCAAAACTTTGTATTAAAATTCTGAAAAATTCTACGTCACTTAATTTTTAACGTAGATTCCACTTCTATCATTATTTTCTTCATTAAAATCAAATACATGGCTTTATTGTACATATATATTTCGGTCCTTTTGATAAATTAAGAATTTAAAATCCAAATTTCATTCTAATCACTTCCAATCATGTTAATTTAAATTGAAATTTCTCAAATCTTAATAAATCAAACCATCAAACATGTTTATAATCATCATAGGAGCTCATAGAAATCATGAATTTGATCATAGGATCAAAGGATCAAAAACCCCTAATTTTTCCTTCATTTTCGAAAATTCAATTAATTAGGGTTAGGGTTTAATTAAGCTTGAATCAATGATCTATCATGCATCCCAAGCATGAATTAAAACATCAAAAATCAAGATCATAATCATCTACTAATTAAATCCTAATTTTCGAAAAATCTGGAATTTAAAAATAAGATGATCAAAGCTTATGTTTAAGCTATAAACTTGAATTAAACTTATATCTTACCTTGATTAATAACTTGGAAATGATTTACTCTTGATTTGAAGCTTGAAAATTACACAAAAATGGAGTTTAGAGAGTGTGTGTGTGTGCTGGAATTTTCAGCCGAGAATGGGAGGGAGAGAGTGAGAGAATGATGATGATCATCTTATATATATACTAACACACTAATTAATAGATAAGGCTAAGTTCAATGTATTCTAATTAAATAATGCATGCTAATCTTGACTATATCTTAAAATCATTATTTCATGTTGGATAAGGTGAGGTGTCCCTCATTTAATTATTTATTCACCAAAGTCAACAAATCATATGTCATGGCTTAGGTAATAATTAAGATTAATTAATTAATTAAATACTCAATTTAATCAATTAATTACAAAATTTGCTAATCAAAACTTAAATCTCTAATTTCTCACTTTAGAAAAATCAATTAGGGCCTCTCCAACCCTAATACAAGTTTTCATAATAAAATACGGAAAAACGAGTCATTTCCGAATAAATAAAAATTATCATCTTAGATAATTAATTACTAATAAATTTAATTAAGGAAAGTAAATTCATAGTTTTCTCAACTAAAAATCAAATATGTAAGTACATATTGATAAACATAAATTCTTCCTCGTTTCAGGTTAACCGAGACGAGACAAAAATAATTTAATTCCTTTTTACGGCAAAAATTAGGGTTGCCGAAGAAAAATTAATAAAAAGGAAATTTTCTTCTTCTTAATTTCCTTAATTTAATTAAAGAAAAACTAAGGCAATTTATGCAAGAAAAACGGGGTATTACATTCTCTCCCCCTAAAAATAAATTTCGTCCCGAAATTTACTTACTTCTTGGAATAACTGGGAATACTTTTCTTTCATCTTACCTTCTAACTCTCATGTGTCTTCTCTAAATCATTATGATTTCACTTGATCTTTTCTGACACGATCAAATTATTTCTAAGTTGATGGACCTTTCGATCCAAAATCACTTCTAGCTTCTCTTCTTAACTTAGATCTGGATTAAAGATCACTTCTTCTAGATGGATAACATGCTTTGGTTCGAACATGTATCATCGCAACTGAGATACATGGAACACGTTATACGTACTTCTAAAACTCGGCAATAAAGCTAGCTTATCCGCTACTTAACTTATTCTTTTCAGAATTTCATACGGTCTTATGTAGCGAGAGTAAATTTTCTTTTAACACCAAACGATGAATTTCTTTGCAAAGGTTTCCCCCTTCAAACTCTAACGTTGATCTTCACGTGTCTTAAAAAAAAACATTCCTGACGATCTTATGTATTTTTTTTTTTCTGACTTCACGCACAATCTCTATCATTTCTTTAATTACTTCGGCCCTAACATTTTTCTCTCGCTCACATTATTTCAAGGGAGCGGAGATTGACATTTTCTTTCATAAAGACTTCATAGGGCGTTATGTCTATCGTCATTTGATAATTGCTGTTATAAGCAAACTTAGTAAAAGTAAAAATTGCTCCTTATGATCTCTCCGTTCAAAAACAATAATTCTTAATATATCCCCTAGGATTTGAATGGTTCTTTCTGATTGACCATCCCTTTGAGGATGAAGGCTGTACTAAAATTCAAAACTTTTCTAACTTTTCATCTTTTCTCTGAACATTAGAAATCCTTGTTCTGAAATTTGGAATTACTTCCATGGCTGCTATCATCTGCTCTGCAGATTGTGACGGTAGAATAATTTCTAATCTTGACTAGATGGCTGAAAAGAGATTTATCTCTACTTGTACCGAATGGTTACAAAATTCTTGGTTAACTAATCCATTCCCAGAATGATATCAACATTTCACATTTTAATTTAGGTTAAGAGTTTGGCTGACATCTTGAGAAATCCTAATTCAATCTCTAAATTAGGATAAACACTAGTAACTAAGGTAGGTTTACCTATTGAAATAATTATTATTAGGTTTTATCTAGCACGTTTTACGTTTTAAAATTAAGATTATTAACGCATGCATTTTATATAAATGAATGCGATGTACCCATAAGATTATAACAGGTACGCCTTTTGATTGACCTAAACCAGTTAAATTTCCTTGATCTTCAATGCACTACTTCTGCATAGATCAATACACTCTAATCCGAGTAGCACGACTCTTATTTCTCGACGTAGTCCGGCTCGAAAGAGCTCAGACCTTATCTTATCTGTGTCTACTTCATCTTAGGCGAGACGAGTGAGATCATAAAACTATCGATCAAACTCGGATACCGATTTCTCTCCTTGCTTAAGATTGGCATACTCATTCTTCTTTTATTTGCGATAACTTCTTGGGGTATAATTCTTGAAAAGAGTATTCTTGAATTATTCTCTAGTTAGATCTTTAGCTGCTCGGGTATACGTCTCCTGACGAACTTTCCACCAATGATCCGCAGATCCTTTGAGCTGGTAGGTCATGCTCGTAAGACGCTCTTGATCGATACAACGAAGAAACCTAAAAATTCTTTCTAACGATCAAACCCACTCTTCAGCTTCTAACGAATTTTCTCTCCCGTCTAAAGTTGGGGATTTTGACGAAGAAAAAGTTCTTTTATCTTTAAACGGAATAAAACTTCCTTGATTTTTAAAACTTAATAAAATTCTTATTCACATCTTTATCACATAACATCCTCATCATAATTAATGAATCAAACGATTCATTCTCATCATCATACGATCACATTATCAAGAATTTAAAGTTTAAGCACTTTTCACATATTAAGCTTTAATGTAAAAGCAGTTACTTCTCAAAATAATAGTTCCAAACATGGAACTTAACATTCAAGTAAATCAAATCTTATCATAGCATAATCACTTTCATAACTTAACTCAAGAATTAAGCAATAGCACAACAACTTAGCTTCATAAACTTTTCTCATATTGACAATCAACATCAAAGCATTCAGATTCATAACTTTTCTTAACCATTCAAACAATTCGCAAAATAACCTAACGTACTTTTAACTTTTGGCAAAGCAACTTACTTCTTTCATACTTAACTTATATTCATAAAATTCTTATTCTTTAAACTCTAACTTTATCTTGACAATTTACTGTCAACTTACTTTCTGCTTCACAAAGCATCATATCTTCTTATTTTTCTTAAGCATATAAGAACTCATCAACTGAACTTAATGACTGCTTTAGTCATTCTTTCATATACTGGAAGATTTTCCCTTTTGAGATCTCTTTAAAATAAGGAATCTATCAAAAGATAAATTATTCTTATCTTAATTGTGATGTTCTAGCATCACACTAGCGTAATAGTGATGGTACAGAATACTAATCTGTTACCGAAAAATCTATGGTTAAACCATGCATCATATATTCTATTTAAAAACTCACATTTCCTGTATTTATACTACTTCTTTCTTTCACGTTCTCAAAATAATTAAAAAGGGCGACTCTCTATTGGTCGTCCTTGAAAAACTTTTCTTCTTTATTAAACTCATTATTGAATTCTACTCTATCGATTTCTACATCATCTTCTTCTGTTACTTCCTCTTTGACGATAACATCTCAGACCAAGGTAAGCTTGACTTCATCTTCAATGTCCGCAACTGGTGTCGATGAGAAACTAGCCTTGAACTTGACTTTTGGAGAGGAACACGTTGATGTTAGTTAAACAATCCATCCTTTTAGTAGTTGGATTGCTGTCGAGGTCATTATATTATTATTATTCTCATGACACAGGGAGAATGATCCCGCTTCATGCTCCCTTACTAGAACGAAAAAATGGAAACGGAAGAAAATTTAATATTCGTAGGGTTGGGAATATTAAGGATCCTCGGAAAGAGAGAATAAATCACCTCTGCGCGAAAGACTAAAATTAAATCCAATCCTTAATAAAAATTTCTGAGGTCAAAACTGACGCATTTAACTGAATAAGGAAATGACAGGATTAATAATCCGAGAAGTAGGTTGGGTAATGAAAGAATCCCAAACCTTAATTAAATCGGGTAACTGAGGTTAAATAAAATTTTAGCTCAGGTATTCCTAACAAAACAGAAAGGAATAACATTATCCCGTGACATTAATTTCATTCTTTAATTCTTTTGAGATATTAATGCATCTCAATCTCGTTCTAAAACATAACAAGAATGTGATTAACGACAGAAAAGAATAACGAACGACGGACGAAACAAACAAAGAATGAAACGGACGACGAATGATGAACGAATAACGGAAATATATTTTTTTATATACTTTAAGTTATGTTTTCATTCTTTTATTACTTATTTTAAATCTCTGCTTCATACCCATTTTTCTTCTTTTTCTTCAGTCGATTTCATCTCGTTATCGCTTCCCAACGATATCTCGCATTCACTTTAATATCCAAAAACGAACAATCGCCATGCTTGCAATTAATTCATCATCTCGCTTACTAAAGTTTGTCACATAAAGGATCTCAAGCTCATAACAACGAGCAAAATTTGATTTAGAAAGTTCCAAGAAATCAAAATAAATTGATTAAACTTGAAAGAAACAACTTGCAGAAAAATTTGCACAGCTGTATCAGATTCTAACTGGATTTCAGAACAGAATACTTGGAATCAGGGGAAGTGCAGGGTACCATTTGAAAGCCACGGATGTCTAGTTTCTAACCCAATTTACGGATCTGAATTCCGTTAAACGAACAGGAAGTTATGGCCTCCGGAGTAAAATGTAGCAGAACAGCCGCCGCCCAGGTCAGCGACCGGCGGGACTCGGCCGCGGCTGACCTGCCATGGTCAGCGGTCTGCGAAGCTCAGCCATGGCTGACTTCAGGGTCCCGGGGTCAGCGACCGCTCAACCTCAGCGGACGCTGAGTTCCGGCGTCCTGCTTTCTTCAGCGAGCGCTGAGTCTAGGAGATGGCTGACTTCTCGCCATGTAATATTTTTGAACGATCTCTGAGGTGCAGCCATCGCTCACTTTCATGGCTAAAAAAAATTTCTCCTTCGATTCTTTATGCGCTCAACGAACTTTCTATCTTTCAATTCTTGTTTTAACGCTTTTATTTACTAAAAATAAAATTCATTTTACTTCAAAAATTCTTGTTTCATTAATTCATTTTTAAGATATAATTTCCGACATAAATACAAAACTCGGAAATTTTCTAAAATGACCGCTTTGGCCATACTTCTTCTTATAACGGAAAAAAATTACCTCTTCGAGGACTTTTTCAAAAACGAGGGATTTTTCTCTATATAAAAACTCCCCACGTTAACCGTGATTTTAGGGCATCACGCAAAACTACTTTCTCGGAGCGGAATTCTTCATCGCTACCGAATCTTTGAAAACTTAACATTTTATGCATCTTTATACGAAAACCTACTAAACAAGCGTAAAATTTGTTCGATTATTAATCTATTAAATTAACGCCACTCTCGAACTCTCTCTCTCTGCTCATCCTCTAATGGATCTTCTTCTTCTTTTTCTTCCTCACTTTCAGACTCGGTACTCTCCTCGGCTTTCTCCACTTCATCTAACGTCAAACGGACAACACTCACGTCGACCACACCCGAAAAAGGTCTAAAACTAGGTTTGAAATCCTAGATGACTAAACGGCATATAACGAGGATAAAAATATCCTTCGGTTGCTCCGACCTTGGGGTCAACGATTTCCTCGTCACCGACATGAAGACGCGGTCCAGACGTACTCCTCTCGTGAAAATGAAAGAAACAAGCTGAGTTCCAAAGAAATAATCAAGCTCTGAAGAATTCAAACCTTGAAGAGTATCCATAGAAGGATTTAATGGAACTACATCAATAGAGGGAGCTGAACCAAGTTGTTCGCCGAAGCAGAAGGCTTGGAAACAGAAGCAAAACATTTGTTAAAGGTGGAGATGAAACATAGCCATTCAACAACGGCTAAGAAATAATTCTGTTTTTATCAAAACTATAATCATTAGGATGAGGAGAAACAACGGTTTCAGGGTCCTCTTGAGGAATGAGAAAAGAAATTGGGTCGTCTTGAATATCGAATCCTGCCATCCTACTTCATCCACTCGTCAGGAAGAAGAGGTACCAACTTTACTATTCCGAGAACCCCTGAAATATTACTCTCATTAATATTCATCTAAACACGATGGAAACGGCTCAACTCTAATATTTACATAGCTCATATGCATTTACTGAAACTTTTTCATGGCCTCGTCACTTCGAGAAACTAATTTCCTTTCCATACGTGATACCAAGTTCACGATACTTTCCAAAAACGTACAATTGTCTTGCTTGCAATTGTTAAAACTTACTTTAAACAACTCAATCATAAAACAACCTCATTAAAATCTCAAATCCACATCACAATTTCATATTTCTCCAACTTTCTAACTTCATCTTATTAATTAACTCCGTTATGGAGACAAAAGACCATATTACTGAGTTTCTAGCTATGTGAGTTGATCAGGTCCACATAACAGTCCCTCAGTCACATGGAACTTCAAATTTTAAACTTTTTATCATAGGAAACTTTTAAATGCGTGCACAGTTTGCCGGATGAGATGATGTGCTGGACTTTTGTTGTTGTTCAAACTTGACTAGTCTAGAACTCAAACCAGACTAGACTTTAAGAAATATGAACTTAGAGCAATAGACTTTGCTCTCGACTAGTCTAGGGATTCAAACTAGACTAGACTTTTAAGAAATAATGACTCAGAGCAAACAGACCTGCTCTGATACCACTCTGTCGCAGCCCGGCCTAGAAATTAGATGACAAAGCCGGTGGGTCCCACGACTTACACAATTTATGATTAACAAAAGGATTAAGATAGCGACCCTGCTATCATTTAAGAGCAAACAAGGCAACTCATGCTCGACAAATCATCAAACTTAGGATAATTATGACATGCGTAACTCGAGATTAATGAAACGAACATTTGATCTCTTTTTAAAATATGCATATCATCAAATACAATCTCAAATCAGCTCGGAAATCAATAATCTCATCAACCAGATTAATGGCAACAACCATGAAGGAAATGAGCTGATTTTCAGGATCAAGAAAGCACAATAAAATCAGTTGTAATAAGACTGAACTTCCAATATAATGAACAACTATTATATAGATAATTAGATTGGCTAGACTTCAAAATAAGATAACAAACATAGTTCGGGACTTCAGACTTCAACACTTCATCAACTTATACTAATCTCAATATCATAATCTTGCAGCGGAAAAACGAGAGAATATATGTGTGAAGACATATATTCTAGGTTCTAAGCTCATCAAAATGACTCTTAACATTAATAAAATAATAACAACAACAACAAGTCCGCCAGCACACGATCATCTTCATCCCAGCTAACCTGCACATTTTAGAAATAATAGGCGGGGCTGAGTACTTCGTACTCAGTGGGCACATGCCAAAATATTTTGAAACTTACTTCTTAAAGTTAGAGATTAAACTTGCCATAAAGCATAAGCACAAGTAATTTTTGTCTCTCAAAAATAAACCTGTGCATGCTCAACTTCTTCTTTTCTGTAAATCATGTTTGTCTGGCCAGACATATACTTTAGGATGTATGTACCTGATCTATAATCACATAATGATAGTGTTGAGAAGGAGGCCTCCTTCTCAAACACTTGTAATCGTCCATTCCTTTCGGAAGGCTCCCGATTACAAAATAGTGTACACAAATCCTACCTTGCGTAGGACCGAATTCGTCTTGCTATAGTAGATGGTAACATACAAGAACTTAAACATTTGGCAAGTCAATCATTTTTAAAACATCTCATATATAATCATATAACTTCATTCGTCATTTCATTGGTTAGAAAGCCCACCTGATACACTTAAGCTTTTGTCTTAACTTTAACGCTCGCTAAATGTGTGCTTTACATTTCAGCTTCCACTTCCACTTGCTCCTTTAATTGAAATGGAAATACGAACTTCAAAACGAGAATAATTTCTATCGAATAAATAACTTCGATAATCTTAACTTAATTCGCTTCGGAATTCTACGTCGAAACTCGAGAATTTCTAACTTAACTTCTTAAACTCTCTTAACTAACTTAATTAACAGTTAAAATCATACTAATAACTTCATTAACCACTTAAGCTTGCCATCTATCATACTATCGTATCATTATCACATAAACATTTCCTTTACAAATAAACATCTCATTTAGTCATATAAGCATCTGATTAACACTTAAGCTTTTCATTTAATTATTTAAGCATAATATAAATGCTTAAGTTCTTTGGTAACATTTAAGCTTAACATTATAACTTTTGAGTTTACGAAAGAAACAACTGAAAACAAGTTGATCAAAGATCAATTTGGATAAATCAAGTATCCGGAAAACCGAGTTATTTGGAAAACCGAGCAAAACCGATTATCTGGAAAACCGAGTTATTTGGAAAACAGTGGAAACCGAGTGGCCGGAAAAACAGTAGCTGGCCGGAAAAACAGAGCATTGAAAACCGAGCTCGGAAAAGCCGGCTGGACCAGTGAGTTAATCCAATTGATCGGGTCCAAATTGGTAAATCCACCGGCTGGTCCATTGAGTTAATCCAGTGAGTCCAATTGAGTAAATCAATTTGAGGTCCAGTAGGTAAATTCGTCGAGTTAATTGAGTAAATCAATTGAGGTCAGTGAGTAATTCAATTGTGGAGGTCAATTGAGTAAATTAGTGGTTCACTGAGTAAATCCAATTGACTGTCCAATTAGGTAATTCAATTGATCGGGTTCACTGAGTAAATCCAAATTGACTGGGTCCAAATTGAGGTAATTCAACTGATCGGGTTCACTGAGGTAAATCCAATTGTGGAGTCCAGTAGGTAATTCCAAATGAGTTCAATTTGAGTTAATCAAGCTGACTTGGTCCAGCTGGGTTAATCAAGGAATTAAACTCTAGAAACTCTCAATTTCAAAACTTTGTATTAAAATTCTGAAAAATTCTACGTCACTTAATTTTTAACGTAGATTCCACTTCTATCATTATTTTCTTCATTAAAATCAAATACATGGCTTTATTGTAAATATATATTTCGGTCCTTTTGATAAATTAAGAATTTAAAATCCAAATTTCATTCTAATCACTTCCAATCATGTTAATTTAAATTGAAATTTCTCAAATCTTAATAAATCAAACCATCAAACATGTTTATAATCATCATAGGAGCTCATAGAAATCATGAATTTGATCATAGGATCAAAGGATCAAAAACCCCTAATTTTTCCTTCATTTTCGAAAATTCAATTAATTAGGGTTAGGGTTTAATTAAGCTTGAATCAATGATCTATCATGCATCCCAAGCATGAATTAAAACATCAAAAATCAAGATCATAATCATCTACTAATTAAATCCTAATTTTCGAAAAATCTGGAATTTAAAAATAAGATGATCAAAGCTTATGTTTAAGCTATAAACTTGAATTAAACTTATATCTTACCTTGATTAATAACTTGGAAATGATTTACTCTTGATTTGAAGCTTGAAAATTACACAAAAATGGAGTTTAGAGAGTGTGTGTGTGTGCTGGAATTTTCAGCCGAGAATGGGAGGGAGAGAGTGAGAGAATGATGATGATCATCTTATATATATACTAACACACTAATTAATAGATAAGGCTAAGTTCAATGTATTCTAATTAAATAATGCATGCTAATCTTGACTATATCTTAAAATCATTATTTCATGTTGGATAAGCTGAGGTGTCCCTCATTTAATTATTTATTCACCAAAGTCAACAAATCATATGTCATGGCTTAGGTAATAATTAAGATTAATTAATTAATTAAATACTCAATTTAATCAATTAATTACAAAATTTGCTAATCAAAACTTAAATCTCTAATTTCTCACTTTAGAAAAATCAATTAGGGCCTCTCCAACCCTAATACAAGTTTTCATAATAAAATACGGAAAAACGAGTCATTTCCGAATAAATAAAAATTATCATCTTAGATAATTAATTACTAATAAATTTAATTAAGGAAAGTAAATTCATAGTTTTCTCAACTAAAAATCAAATATGTAAGTACATATTGATAAACATAAATTCTTCCTCGTTTCAGGTTAACCGAGACGAGACAAAAATAATTTAATTCCTTTTTACGGCAAAAATTAGGGTTGCCGAAGAAAAATTAATAAAAAGGAAATTTTCTTCTTCTTAATTTCCTTAATTTAATTAAAGAAAAACTAAGGCAATTTATGCAAGAAAAACGGGGTATTACAGCATGATATGAAGCATGCGATCCTATATGAATGCATGTACAAGTATGACATGATATGCATGACAAGCATGAAGCATGACCAATGTAGCATGACACGACATGACACGAAAGCTTGATAACACTCAAATGCATGACATGAGCATATGATCTCATCCCCGGTTAATAATTAACTAAGAGGCGATGCCTCGATAAGATTGCATAACGTAAGAAACGGGAATAAGCTTGACCTAGGATGCTAAGGCCTTAGATGTCTATGAACGTTTGAACCTAAGTGCTTAAAGACGACTCTTGTAAGACCAAGCAACTGTTAAGAGTACCTCGAGGACGATATCTGTATACTGAATTCGAGGTGGGTTTCCTATTTTCAAGATGTGGGATTACAAATTCCCACAGAGGTAACTTTAGTGTTATTAAACCCAATGCTTTATGAAAATGTGATATGCATGCTTAAAATATTTTATGCTCAATTGCTTGAGGTTTACCGAATGGAAATGTTATCTCAATGAATTACGATCGGCCTTGGACTTTGATCAAGCCAAGGTAGTGTACACAAGGAAGTTATGACGGTTCAGATGGAGGGAGTGGCTCCTCTCTATTTGAACCGGGATGGTAACCCAAGAATGTGAGAAGTTTGCCGGCATATGTGTTTACTTTTTAAATGGATTTGCTTATGTGAAGGGTATTTTTGCTAAAGTGGCCCTCCCATAAGAAATGAAGCAAGCTATATCTTTTTCAAAAGTTTTCAAAGAGGGGCATGGAATCCACTGAGTGCTTTTGTACTCAGCCCCCTGCATTATTTTTCCTAATGCAGGTTGAACGACGTGGTGATGGAGAAGGGGGTGTCAATGTCATTAAATGACTCTCTGATAACGGTCTCACTTATTGTCATCCCGTTTTTCCCTATCAATGTATTGTTGGTCCTATGACTCTTGTCGTCATTTTCTGTTACGGCTTACGACTTTGAACTCAAGTTACCTCTCTATGTTTAAACCATCTATCTCTTTGATGGTAGTCTTTTTAAGACGCTTCCGCAGTGCGGGACCGGTGTCCTCATACATCGATCCCAAGTTATGTTATGCTAGGGCAATGTGACTTATGATTTACTCACCTCAACTCTTTTATCCAAACAGTTACTTTTCAGTTATTCTTATGATTATGTTCTGTCCTCACTCATATTATGATCATTATGGTTTCACCTCACCCCCGCTGTGGCGGCTCATACGGATCCGCATAGGCCCAGGTCGCGGGTCGCCACATACTCAGAATAAGTTGGATGTGATTATCCATCCGAAAAGAAATCACATTGTTGGTGAGAATGCTAAAGACTTTAAGACGGAAGCATGTGTCATGGTAAAGCAATTTGCACAAGTTCAACACCCTCGTTGGAGAGACATCCCAATGGAAAACAAGAGGAAGATGTGGATTGGAATGAAGGTATATGAAAATGTTTCAACTAATTCTACCTTCACCGTTGGATGGGCAAGTTTTCTGCATATTATATCAAATGCTTTTGTGTTCAATTCTCTAATGCAATTAATTTTTTGTGAATCTTGCAGCAAAAGTTCAATTTGGATGAGGACGTCCAAGTTAAGAAAGTAGTATTTCACTAATTCAATCGCTAATATAGGAGCTATAGGCATAAATTGCACGCGTACTACCTAAAAAACAAGGGCGAACGAACTATCTTGGATAAGTCTCCACATGGAGTAAATCGTGAAGAATGGAAACCACTAATTGACTATTTCGAGAGTGATGCATTTAAGGTAATAGAATTTCTTCATTTTTTTTTAAATTTATATATGAATAGTTGATGGTGTTCATATACTATTTGTTGTTGATATTGATTTTATTTTATGTGGTATATGATCCTCCCTTATTTTAGTTTCACTGAGAATATATTGATTATTGAATCAAATTTTAAAATAGGCGTGACGACGCCTGCTGTGCAATTGGATGTTGAAAGTGAATTGAGAAATATGCATGATTACGCTTTTCTTAGATTATCTTCTACGTTCAATACGCATATATATATATATATATATATATATATATATATATATATATATATATATATATAGTGATTGATTAATCTCATTCGAAAATAGACGTGAGCACGCCTACTGTCAAGTTGTCTGCTAAAAGCTAATTCTAAAATATGCGTGATCACGTTTCTTCTTATATTGTTTTTTACATGTTCGAAATTTTATTGATATAATTTGTGAAATATTTTTGTTATTAGTATTTACTAATTTCAATTTTGAAATTTATTTTGTTCTATCTGTAGAAAATTAGTGGGAGATAGAGAGAATAGACAAAAGCTGAAAATGAATCATTCATGCGGAACGAAATCCATTGCCCAATCTTGCTACGAAGAGGTACATCATGAACTTTAAATGTTGGCATTGTTGAAATATTTTAAATTTGAAATAGTTATCGTTAACTTGTTTACAATGTAGCGTGACCCTGAAACTGACAAGGAGCCTACTCGTATAAGTGCATGGAGAATAACTCAATTTAGCAATGAGAAAAAATAATGGATTGATCAAGCTTCAAAAGAAGTTTATGTGAGTGCACATGTCATTTGCATGTACTTTGTATTTAGATATGTATGAAATTATAAATACTAATACAAATGTATTGTTCAGGAAAAACTTATTATTTTACAAAGTCAACCAGAGGATGGAGGAGATCCTATGACAGAGGATGAAGTTTTTGTAAAAGTTCTTGGTGACAAATAAATCTAGTCAATTACATTGATGTGGAGATGGGCTCAAGCCACCTTCTAAAAGAGGAGAAGGAATAAATCTTGATCTTTAAAGGGAGAATGAAGAATTGAAGAAATAAAATTAAAGAGTTGACATCTCGATTTGAGTCTTTAGAATCTCAAGTTAACGACGTGAACCTACAAACTCGAGTGGAAGCTCTTATGAGAATGCAACTCCCGGCTATCATGCAAAGCTTCAATCCAAATTGCCAAATTCCGAATCTAATTAATTATGTCGTATTATTAGGTGTTTTATTTAAAAGTATTTATTTTCTAAACAATTTGATTTGTTGGATCATGAATTTTATGAAGTAGTTAAATTATTATTTTCTTCCCAATTTTGTATGTTCTATTTCGTAATTTGGATGATTGAAGAATTTATCAATTTTAATTCTATATTATCTAATAAATTATATAAAAATATTAATAATGATGAATAATTTGGATTCAGTGACAAATTAATAATTGTTATTACATTAGTATTGTGACAACTTTTAAGCTATTTTTTGTTACTAGATGATTAACAATTTGTGACGTTAACTATAATGATAATAATTTAGGTCACTATAAAAAATATTATACTGACTACATTTACTAGCTTTAGTGAAGAAATAGGCACGCCACTAAAACAATATTGTTATACTGACAACAAATAAATAAATCTTGTGACGAGTACATCGTTTGACTATACATTACAGAATTGCAGTGATGATCCTGGCATGTGACAAAATCAAAAGACTAGTTAGTGACGGTAACCACATGCAACTATATACAAATTACATAAGTGACAATCGTAGAATGTGGCTAATTGATGGAGTTGCAGTGACGATAAAAATATGTGACTACATACCTGCTTATTTAGAGACAATATACGGATGTGACTAATTGATGGAGTTCTAGTGACAATAAACACATGCGACTATATACCGAGTTATTTAATGACGATTAAAATTGGTGACTACAATATGGAGTTTTAGTGACAATAATTCATATCGCTGAAACTATGAACAATAGTGACGAGCAATCCTCGTGGCTATAAAGAGTGAAATATAGTGAAGACAAATTACCGTCACAAGATAATCATCTTCAGTGACAAAATCATCTGTCACTATAATTTAATATGCAGTGATGATATTTGTTCGTTGTCACTAATACTTTTAGTGTCAAGACCTATAGTCGCAACACGATGACGAATACAAAAGTCATCACTAAGTACTTATAGTGACGATTTTTATACATATAGTGACAATAAGTTTCGCGACTACAAGCTGTTGTTTTGGTAGTGGCCCTTACTGTCAAACTTACGACAAGAGCATTTCAAATAACTACTATTCGTGCGATGCTCAACCTTGTGTAGATACTCCTTATGACACCAATTATTAATGATTCCAATATCAAGAACTTCATACCTAATGCCAATTCAATATAAATATCCTGAGGGAAATAAATGAATCAATAATTTTGATTAAATTGAAGACTAAAATAAAATGATAAAAATAATTTGCGCAAATAACAATTGCTCTAAAGCGTGTAAAACCTAAAAAATCGAACATATGAAGCAAAAAATTAATTGAATACGTAACTATAATGTCAAAACTACAAATTTCGTAACTTTCATTTGAATATTAAACATTAAACCCTAAACCTAAACATAAATCAAGTTGAAAATATGGAGCAATAAAAATTCGTACGTACCTCTCAATCCCACTAAGCACGTCTCGAGAGGTTCCATCGAGCTGCTTCAAATTGCAATTCATCACCTTGTCGATTTCTCTATGCCGTATACGCAAAACCATAATATATTTCATGTAATTAATGAGAGTATTCAATGCCCAAGCATGATCATGTATCTATTCCTTTCAAGTTTTGGATGAAATCAAGTTAAATCAAACTTAATTAAAATAAGATCATATAATTATAATTTGATTCTTTAGATAAGCTATTCCAAGTGAAGCATACACGGAAGATATAAAATAAAAACCGATCATTAATATTAGAAATATTAAAAATTTGGGCATTGATCTTATATGACCCACAGTTATCATAAACAGATACATTATAATACATAGAATGCATTAGCATGAAATACATTATAGTAAATACATGGAATCATGACAATGCATTATAATAATGCATGAAATGCATTATCGTACATGCGAATCAATCTTGGTCTCAATTTAGTCAAGACCTATGAACCAAATTATCTTTATTTTCTACACTGTGTAGTATCCCTACCAGACCCACTATATATATATATATATATAGGGATCGGATCAAATAAGAACACTTTCTTATGTGAGAAATAAGAACAAATCTGGACCCTTGATCTTTGATGATCTATGGTCCAGATTTAACTGTGCATTTAAATACTCTAATTTATGCATTTCAATGCTAATGCATTAAGTTATTGTAGTTTATGCATTAAAATATTTATGCATTTAGTTTCTGCATTTTATGCATCTCCGATGTAATAAAAATGCATTGTTCTTACGTTCTTATATAAGATGTGTTCTTACCAGATCCGCTCCCTATATATGGAGTGGTTCTAGTGAAAAGAGCCCTTAAAATAAGAAATAGGAATAAATCCCAACCATTGATCCACAATAGATGGATGGCTAGATTTGAAACGGGTCGGATCCGGGTCAACCCGTTGACTTTTCAATTTTTTTTTTCTATTTCGAAATTCTTTTTTCATTTTTTTAATAAAGTGTGGTGCATCTCAATACACTATGTGGTGCATCTCATTTCATGTTGTGGTGCATCTCATTACATAGTGTGTTGCATCTACACATTGTGATGCATCTCATTATACATGGTGGTGCATCTCATTACACATAGTGTTGCATCTCAAAATGCATTGTGATACATCTCATAATACATGGAGATTTATCTCATACACTATGTGTGTGTATAACTATATCAAAACGAGGGAAAATCTTGGGGTAATTAGGTATGATGCTATTCAAATCATTGTATTCATACCATATCAATAAGCAAGTGTTTGAAATTTTTTTTTGTCTCCGCCTTCGGCTCCGATTTTAATTTATAGATAATAATTGTGGCAACATTATATGTTTTTAAGCTCGCTCCGAGGCCTTCGGCTCCCCTCGCTCGACTCTTGAAAAAAAAATCAAAACTAAAAAATAAAAAATAAAAATAGTGAAAAAGAATATTAAAAAATTACTCCCTCCGTCCCATTATTGTTGGCACGTTTCTTTTGGGCACGGGTATTAAGGAGAAGGGTGTTTAAAGGGTAAAAAGATAGAAAGTGGTGGAGCCCACAACTTTTTGTGAGAGAAGGATATTTCCCAAAAAGGAAACAGGCCAACTTTTGTGGGACGACCTAAAAAGGAATACAGGCCAACAATAATGGGACGGAGGGAGTAAAAAATAGTGCATCCCAATACACTTAGTGGTGCATCTCATTGCACAGTTTGGTGCATCTTATTGCACAGTGTGGTGCATATCATCTGACTCTTAAAAAAAATTCGAAAAAAAAATTGAAAAGTCAACGGTTGATCGGGTCCGACCCGTTGACCCGGATCCGACCCGGTTTGACCTGGGTTAAATCTGACCCTCCATTCCTTGTAGATCTATGGTGGAGATCTATTCCTATTTCTCAGGTTAAGATCCATTCTTATATGATCCTTTTCATATATATATATATATATATATATATATATATATATATATATATATATATATATATATATATAGTGGTTCTAGTGAAAAGACCCATTAAAGTAAGAAATATGAATAAATCCCAACCCTTGATCCACAATAGATGGAGGGCCAGATCTGAACCGGGTCAAACCGGGTCGAACCCGAATCAAACCATTGACTTTTCAAAAAAAAAAATTTACATTTTCGATTTTTTATTTTCATTTTTTTAATAAAGTGTGGTGCATTTCAATACACTGTGTGGTGCATCTCATTTCATGTTGTGGTGCATCTCATTACACAATGTGGTGCATCTACCATATTGTGGTGTATCTCATTATACATGGTGGTGCATATCATTACACATGGTGGTGCATCTCAAAATGCATTGTAGTGCATCTCATAATACATGGAAGTTTATCTCATACACTATGTGGTGCGTCTCATTATACATGGTGATGCATCTCATACACTATGTAATGCATCTTAAAATGCATGGTAGTGCATCTTAAAAAAATAGTGAAAAAGATTATTAAAAAAATTAAAAATATTGTATCTCAATACACTGTCTGGTGCATCTCATTTAATGTTGTATTGCATCTCATTACACAGTATGGTGCATCTCATTACACATGGTGGTGCATCTCATAATACATGGAGATTTATCTCATACTCTATGTGGTGCGTCTCAATATACATGGTGGTAAATCTCATTATACATGGTGGTACATCTTATACACTATGTGGTGCATCTTAAAATGCATGGTGTCAATAAAAAAATAGTGAAAAAGAATATTAAAAAAATTAAAAAATGGTGCATCTCAATACACTTAGTGGTGCATCTCATTACACAGTGTGGTGCATCTCAAAATTATATAATGTCCACTAATTTAGGGATTCTTCAAAATTAAATCATATTTAGAATTTTATCTTATTTTTGGTATTAATTTGTGATTGATTTTTATCCATAATTAATTATTGATTTTGTTTCCATTATTATACCTAATTTCCACCAAATTAGGGATTTGCATATCGGAGGAAAGTTTGAATTTATTAATTTCACATCTTTTATTTTTTATCTCTTTTAAAATTTAATTTCATAGCCTTTATTTTTATTAATCGAAATTGATTTAATTTTTTTTAATTTCTTCTATTTCATTTGTTGCTCCCATCCAAACCCTACATTCTATTTCTTATATGTACCAATTTTTTAACTCGTCCAAACCCTAGATTATAGTATGTTCATCTCTATGGGAACCCTACATTTTATTACTTATATTTTTCATTCTTTTGATTGCATTGCATATTAGTTTCCTGCTACATATACTAATGGAAATAAAATCGAGACAAAGCAAGTTCTACATTTTTGTTGAAGGTGAACGAACTGGAATTTTTTCAAGTTGGGAAAATTGTGCGCCATGTGTGCTAGGTTGTAAGGAGAGTTTGTATAAGGTGTTTCCATCAAAAAATGAAGTTGTGGAGGCGTACAAAAAATATATGCAATTGAAAAATAAAAGTTAAGATTTATCGAGTAACAATGTGAGGGAAGATTTGGTAGCCGATTCAAGCCAATGTGATATGAAGTATTAATCCTAGTAATCGAGATGCAGAAGAAGAGAGAATTGAAGATAGCAATATCAAATTGAAATTTACGCATATAATAGTGTTTTGTTTTGGATTTGTAATGGGTGTGTTATTCACTGTTGTAAGTTAATTTGTAATTGATCTCGATTTTGAACTACAAATTACAGTATTATTTCGATCTTTAATTATACTTAATTGTTAAGTACGTATTTCTTTGTGATACTAGTAAAATTTGTAGGGTTTTTTGCCTTAGATTTTATTGATTTGTTTATACTTGTACAATTTACTGAAATATAATTTAATAAAAAATTCTCATGGTAAATTGTTTTATAGAATAGTTAAATCAAAATCATTTTCATAGAATAATTAAAAGCAATTAGGAATTTTGTCATGGTTGTGTTCTTACAAATTTATGTAAGTATCGAATTTGTACTTGAAACAAAATTGTGATTTTGATCTAGAATTGTGGTAATTTTTAAGTATGTGCACTTGTTTTGGTACTAGTAAAATTTGTAGGTTTTCCGCTGAGTTTTAACCATCCTAAACGAATTTTTAATTGTAATTACAATTTTTTTTTACTTAAATGGATGTTTCAATTGCGTATCTAATATATTATTATATTATTATTTTTCTTGCTTCTCATGAAATGAGTATATAATCTCGTGTTTTATTCTTAATAAAAATGCAGTAAATGAAGGAACCAAAAAAGTTGAAGAAATTTAAACTTAGATATATTAGAAATAAACTTGTGGCATCGATAAGTAGACTCCAATAGACTAACATTGCAACAAAAGTAATACTCAAATATAAGAAAAACAATAGACACCTATAGACTAAAAACTTATATAAATAACGACTGTAACTATCAATGACACAGACTAGACTTCTCCGGAGCTTTCATCAGTTACCACCACCACGGACGTCGGCTTTGAGGTTCCCTCACCATCTTCCTCTATTGGTACTTCGTCCTTCGTCACTTCTAGAAAGATATTGAGGAGCTTTGGCAATGGTTTATACTCTATCAACAGATTAGTGAGGTACTCCTCGTCGGCCACAACCATGAGACGAATAAACAGCTGATAAAGCTCCACCTTAATGTTGTGGTAGTCAGTGCGCATGGTTCGGTACAATTGCTCTTGGCTGCTAGGAGAGGCAACAAGCATGCAATCAGGGGAGTACACGCGTTTGAATGGTGATGGTGATTTGAAGAGCTTCTTGGAAGATGATGTAGCTTTCTTCCCAGAAGTTGGCATTTGTTTTTGTGATTTTGGTGATTTTCTTGGTGATTTTTTTGTCGGCCATGGGTAGAAGAAATGAGACGAATATGGATGTGGTTTTTTTAGTGTAGACGTGTGAATGATATATAGTGTGTCTCTCCACTAATTTCTAGGGTATGTTATGGTTTGTGTTGGGAAAATTCTAAGTTTTGATTTGATACCAAAATCCAACTGACCCCAATCTAGTAGATGTTTGCACAAGCCTAAGTTGTTTTTTCAGCTCGCCTGTTTGAGCTTTAGATTTTCTAAGTTTACAGGAGAAGACGCTGAAGAAAGCAGAAGACCCAGCTGAGTGGTCAGCTGGAGCATAGAGCAGCTGAGGAGTTTTACAGCTGAACAGAGTTCAAGCAGAGCAAAGTCAGCTAAAGGACACCCAAATGAGCTGACTTAAGCAAAGAGCTAAGAAAATTGAAGAAGAGATCCAAACGGAGCCAAGAAAGCTGAGCTGACTCAAGAAGACTGAGCAAAGCAGATCCAACAGAGTATATCCAGCTAAGCAGACAAAGCGGAGTTAACTCTGAAGACATCCGATCAAGTCAGACCTCATGAATCAGCTCAGAGTTCAAAAGACAGCTCCTAAGACAAGATCTCGGTGTCAGAAGAAGTTAATTTACCTCGACCAATGAGAAATCGACATCTCAGCATCCTAAAGGTGAACCTAGGATCTAACACAATGATGAAGACAAGTGAAGATCCGCTTAACGGCAGATTGGTAAGTCAGAGAGTAGGTGAGATTCAAACGGCTCCTCCAACGGCTAGTTTTGAATCTCTACCTATAGATACCAGTCTTCAACAACAAATTCATATACGAAAAACTCTCCTAAAGCTTTCAACATCTCTGAAACTCTCAAGCATTCAAAGCTCTCAAGCAGTTCATAATCCTTCGAAGAACACTTAATCTTTAAGTGTTTCTAGTTCAAAAACTGCTTCAGTTTTTCGTCTATTTTCTAGGTAGAAATCAATTCATATCATTAGCCTAGTTTTGAAAGAGTTTATCTAACTCAAAGTTCTTCATTGTAAGAACTCGTTCATAGTTGGAACCTCAAACCCAAACCCTTCTTTACCCAGAAAAGGTTAGGTTAAGGTTACGTTAGCTCGAAGCGCGTAATTCGAGTGTGTAAGGTTTTTCAGTACCCGAAAACTGAAAGGATTCAGGCTTATACAGTGCCCGTAAACTGTTAGAATACAGCTCTGGTTTGAGCTGCAAAGTTGCTTGGTACTCGCTAAACCAAGTGGATATCCTTTAGTGGATTTACCAGTTAACTCTGGTCGTGGACGTAGGAGTAGTTTCTCCGAACCACGTTAAAACCTTGTGTTCTTTATTAGCTTTATTTATCTTCTGCATATTTTCTTAAAGAACTAACCGCATCAAGCACGACATTATTTTTCAAGTAATTTTCCTGGCTGAGTGACCCAGCCAGCTGCATTTTTCAAGCTGCACAACTTGATTAAACTGCAAACTGAATCACTACGTTTTTCTAATCTTTTTTTTAAGGAACGAGCTATGTTTTCAAACCACCACTTTCCGCACCGCTAGCTAAGTTATTAGTCCAACTGACCATCTTCCTTTAGAAGTTAGCAGGATTCATAATTGAGCTCACACTCAACTCAGTTTTAACTTGCCAAAAGTTTTCAAAAGTTTTATCTTTGGTGCATTCGTCCCCCTCTACACCGAAGACCTCATTCCGGGACCATCAATTGGTATCAAAGTAGTGGTTCAAAAGACCGTTGTATCTGAATCAAGAGATCAGTCTTGAACATCTCTGTCGGTGGTCAATTGAACAGATCCGCTTTTAAGAAAAAACTCATTCTACTGCATACTCTACATATTTTTATGGATTCTTCTTTTAGCATGAATCTCCCCACCTTCTCAGTTGAAGATTATGCGATATGGAAATTCAGAGTGGAGAGTTTTCTTTGTGCACATCATGATATGATGTGGGACGTTATCACAGATGGACCCATCATAATACATAAGCAAGGAAACGAGCTTGTAGCAGCTCTAGATGGTGGACAACCAATATACCAGCCAATCCTCAAGCCAAAGAGTGAGTACACGACTGAGAAAAGGAAGCAAGCTGGACTAGACAACTTCACGAGGAATACCATCTCTTCCACAGTTTCAAATGCCTACCTCAACAAGATAATTAACTGTGAGACAGCCAAAGAGATGTGGGAAACCCTGGCCAAGCTTTGCGAAGGGTCAGAGGAAATTAAAAAGAACAAATTCACAATTGCGTGCCAGAAGTTCGATATCTTCAAGCAGCTGGCAAACAAATCCATTGACGCAATGGAACTCAGATTCTCTAGCATCATTGTCGAAATTGAGACGATAAGAATCGGGAAATACACTCAGCGGGAGAAGAACTTGAAAGTTCTCTTCGCCCTATCAGCTGAGTGGAATACGTACAATGTAGTACATCAAATTAGGAGCGATTTGAGCGACCTTACCACAGAAAGGTTGTTCTCCCTCCTAAAAGCTAACGAATACAACTTGAAGATCACTATGGAGGAGTCTTTAAGTAAGCAAAACGACGGAGAGGTGACCCCAACTCCAAAGGAAGTTGCTTTCAGACCTAACTCTGAAAAGTTAACAGATGCAAAGTCAGCAGACCAAGAAGAAAAAGGACAAGAAAGATATGAGCAAGGAAGAACTACTAGAAGAAATAGCGATGCTGGTAAAGAACTAGAACAAACTCAACACCAGCAAAGACAAGTACAAGAAGTTTTCCAAATAATCAAACAGAGATAAATATGCCGCAGCTGACACTTCGAAGATGACAGATGAAGGTTGCTTTAACTGTAAGGAGCCGGGACACTACAAGCAGGACTGTCCCAAGCAGTCTAGAAAAGAAAAGGAACTTCTAAAAGCCAAAGCAGCTGACAGAAGAAGAACATATATTGTCGACGAAGAGTCCGAGTGCAACAAGATTGACGACGACATGCCTTTCTCAGACTTAGAGGAAAATGCACTCATGGCCTATGATGAGCAAGATTGGGATGCTTTCTTCATGGGACAGATAGACGGATGGACCTGACGACGATGAGGTAAACTCTAAAACCCTATTCTTATCTAACCCATCGCCATCATACGAACACTCAATGCAGGTGTCTGGATCAGAGGGTATGCCTGACTGGAACCTGGTAGAGAAGGTTATGAATGATTTCAAGGAATTACAAGAGATTATTGAAATCACAATATGTGAGAATGCCGAGCTAAAGACAGAACTAGAAAAGAAAAGAGCGTCAGAAGCAGTTGACGCCACACAGCTCACAGAAGAGATTGTTTCACTTAAGGAGAAAATAGTGAAACAAGACAACCTGATGAAAGAATTGTACTATGAAAAGAATCAGCTGTTGGACGAGCTGGAAAAGTCCACAGCTGATTCAGAGAGGAAATCAGCTGAGATCTCAGAGTTGAAGAAATCAGAAGAAACACTGACTACAAAGATGGTAGCACTCATCAAAGCTACCACCACTATGGACGAGATTATCAGCGTACAACGACCGACAACACTGAAGACCGGATTAGGTTATGATGGAACCAAGGACGCTATGAATGTTGCTTTCACAAGTGAAACAAAAGTGACATTCGTAAAAGCAAAAGAGAATCCAATTCCAGCTTGTCGCAGCCCGGCCTAGAAATTAGATGACAAAGCCGGTGGGTCCCACGACTTACACAATTTATGATTAACAAAAGGATTAAGATAGCGACCCGGCTATCATTCAAGAACAAACAAAGCACCTCATGCTCGACAACCAATCCACTTAGGCTAGTTAAGATATGCATGACTCAAGATTTAAGAAAGGATCTCCCAATCGAAAAATATCAACATGCATATATATATCATCAAATACGAACTCAAATCGGCTCGGAAGTCAATAATCTCATTCCAAAACACTGGGAACAAACATGAAGGAAATGAGCTGATTTTCAGGATCAAGAAAACACGATAGAAAACAGTTGCAATAAAACTGTATTTTCCAAAATGACGAGCAACTATTATTTATATAATTAGGGCGGCTAAGCTTCGAACATCGTTCGAGATTTCAGACTTCCACAACTTCATCAAACTTATACTAAACTCAAACATCATAATCTTGCAGCGGAAAACAAGAGAATATATGTGTGAAGACATATACTCTAGGTTCTAAGCTCATCGAAAAGGACTCTTATCAAACAACAACAACAACAACCACAATAACAACATCAAGTCCGCCCAGCACACGATCATCTTCATCCCAGCTAACCTGCACATTTTAGAAATAACATGCAGGGCTGAGTACAAAGTACTCAGTGGACACATGCCAAAATAATTTGAAAACTTGCTGAATACAGCTATAAATTGGACTTGCCGGAAAACATAGCACAAGAATTTTTCTTGAAATCAAACTTGTGTATGTTCAAAAGAATATATATATATATATATATATATATATACATATATATATATCAGAGTATGTACCATGTCTACAATAAAATAGTGCTGAGAAGTAGGCCTCCTTCTCAAACACTTGTAATGGTCCACTCCTTTCGGAAGGCTCCCGATTACAAAATAGTGTACACAAATCCTACCTTGCGTAGGACCGAATTCGTCTTGCTATAGTAGATGGTGGTAACATACAAAACTTTAAACATTTGGCAAGCCAATTACTTGAAAACATCACAGATATATATACACATATATAATCATATATATATATAGCATTCATTTCTTGGTTTAGAAAGCCCACCTGACAACTGAAGCTTTGGACTTAACCTTTAACGATATTGAATCCTCGGATTCACATTTCCGCTCGATTCTTCATTCAAAACTGAATTCACGAATTTAGAACGAGAATTAACGATTATCGAAGAAACGACTTCGATTCTCTTACTTTACTTCGCTTCGGATTTCTACGGCTTAACCCGAGAAATACTAACTTAACTTTCTTAAACACTTATCAATCTAACTTCCTTCCTAATTAAACATCTAACTTCAATCATAACACTTAACATAAAACATACTTCACAACTATTCACATTAATCGACTAAGTCGATTTTATCCCCTCTAACGGGTTTAAAAAAATTCTCAATTTAAATCCATGCACATTTTCCAACATAATGAACACAATTGCATATTCAATTCACAAATTTGACTCGATTAAACATATACAACTTTAAATCGGAAAAATCAATCAAAAATGGAAAAACTTTATTATTTTAAAATAAATTTCCGAAAAATCACACAACATTTAATTTTTTATCAAGAAGTTCATAAATGTAATTAGTTTCTTAATTAAAAATGAAATAATAATTTAATTTTCTTTATTAATTTTCGGCTATTAGGAATTTAGAATTTCTAGGATTCTTTTCTTTTCATTTCAATTTCTAACATGCTTATATAATTAACATAAGCTCAATTCTTCAATCAATTTCATTCAATTAATCATCAAATTAAAAACCCTAATTCAAGAACCCTTATTTCGATTTTCTAGGTTTCTAGGGTTATTCAAGCTCTCTTTTGATTAATTCTTGATTAATCAAACAACATTAACATTATATACCATCAAATCAACCATTACTTGATTCATATAACATCACATTTCAAAACCCTATTTTTAACCTTAAATATTTCGAAAATTTCAAAATAATTAGAAGGGTTGGGAATTCAAACTTTGTTCCCACATCAAACATGCTTAGAATAATTATCTAAGCTCAATTATAACATCAATTTCATCATACAACACATGAATAAAAAACCCCCAAATTTCATGAATTTCGACTTTTTAAGAATTTAGGGTTAGGGTTTTCTCATGCTTGATTTAAGCATATATTTGATCATCTAAACATGAAATAAGCATCATATTAAGAGATCAAATTTCCTTCAAAATTCTTCCAAAATTTCGAAACATTAAAGGAAGAAAATAGATGGATTAAAGCTTGAATCTTAAGCTAATAACTTAAGAGAACATGAATCCAACCTTAAATATGGATTGGAGGGTAATATATTCTTGATCTTCAAGCTTGATCTTGCACAAAAATGGAAGAAAAGTGTGTGTATGTGTGCATATGAAGGTGGCGGTTTTGAAGGAGAAATAAGGAGGATGAATGTGATGATAACAATCTATTTATAGCATAGGTTAGAAGGTTCTATTTAAAATATCTAGATATTTAGGTGAATAGTATTAGGTTAATTAATTAATTAAATTCTTAATAAATTCAATTAATTAATTACAACCATCTCCTTAATCAAACCTCTAATTTCTCAACATAGGAATTTAATTTAGGGTTTCACAAATCCTAGATAAAAATTTCACAGAAAGATTCGGACAACCGAAATATTTTCAAATCGACCGAAACTAAAAATTTAAGTGATAATTCACACAGAAAATCACTTAAATAAATTAAATTCAACTTTCAGTCAATTAATGACCAAACATTTATCACTCACTGATAAATGTAAAAACTTCTTCTTTTCGGATTAATCGAGATGATTAAAATTAATTAAAAGCTCTTTTTACGGCGAAATATACGTGCCGGATAAAATTTTCTGAAACGAAAATTTTTCTTTTACTGAAATTCTTATCTTACTCAAGGAATTGATTAATTTAATTACGAAAGAAAGATGGGGTATTACATTCTCTCCCCCTAAAAATAAATTTCGTCCCGAAATTTACTTACTTCTTGGAACAACTCGGAATACTTTTCTCTCATCTTACTTTCTAACTCCCATGTCGCCTAAACCATTATGATTCCACTTGATCTTTACTGACACGATCAATTTATTTCTAAGTTGTTGGACCTTTCGATCCAAAATCACTTCTAGCTTCTCTTCTTAACTTAGATCTGGATTAAAGATCACTTCTTCTTGATGGATAACATACTTTGGATCGAACATGTATCATCACAACTGAGATACATGAAACACGTTACAGGTACTTTTAAAACTCGGCGATAAAGCTAGCTTATACGCTACTTGACCTATTCTTTCCAGAATTTCATACGGTCCTATGTAGCGAGGCTTAAGCTTTCATTTAACACTAAATCGATGAATTTTTCTTGAAGGTTTCCCCTTCAAAATCTAACGCTGATCTTTGCGCATCTTTATAAAATTTCTGACGATCTTATGCTTCTTTGGTTCATTGCTGGACTTGACGCACAATCTCTAACATTTCTTTAATTACTTAGGCCCTAACATTTTTCTCTCGCCCACATCATCCCAATGGAGCGGAGATCTACATTTTCTTCTATGAAGGCTTCATAAGATGCCAGGTCTATCGACATTTGGTAACTGTTGTTATAAGCAGATTCGACAAGAGATAAAAATTTTCTCCCAATGATCTCCTAGATCAAGAACAACAGTTCTCAACATATCCCCTAGGATTTGAATGGTTCTTTCTGATTGACCATCCATTTGAGGATGAAAGGTTGTACCTAAGTTTTAAAACTTTTCTAACTTTTCATCTTTTCTCGGATCATTAAATATCCTTGCACTTAAATCTGGAACTACTTTGATGGCTGCAATTATCTGCTTTGCAGATTGCGACGGCAGAATAACTTCTAATCTTGACTCTAAAAAACTCTTAATGAGTTCTTTCTCTTTGAGTTAGAGGAAATTCTAGCTCATATTTACTCTTCCTGCTCAATGTGTTAGCTACTATGTTTGCCTTTCCTGAAGGATAGGAAAATTTACGATCGTAGTTTTTGACTAACTCAAACTTCGATTCTTTCTTTAGGAGTTGGGTCATTGGCTTTGCTATCTTGGAGAATTCTTCAAAGTATCTCTGATAGTAGCCTGCTAGACCTACAAAACTCCTAATCTCATGTGGCGTAGTTGGAACCTTCCATTCCTGGACTGCTTACACTTTTGTCGGATCGAATTTGATTCCTTCAGATGAAATAACATGTCCAAGGAAATGTAATTCTCTTAGTCAAAATTCGCATTTGCTGAACTTGGCATACAATCTCTCGGTTCTCAACTCATCCAAAATAATTCTGAGATATTTCTCGTGATCAAAATCACTCTTTGAATAAACGAGAATATCATCAATAAAGACTACGACAAATTTGTCTAAAAATTCATGGTATACTCAATTCATGAGATTCATAAATATTACTGGAACATTTGTCAATCCAAACGGCATTACTACAAACTCGTAGTGGCCGTATCTTGTTCTAAAAGTTGTCTTCTGAATATCCTTTTACTTAATCTTTAACTGATGATAACCAGATTTCAGATCAATCTTTGAGAATATTCTAGCTCCTTTGAGCTAATCAAAAGATCATCTATTCTCGGCAAAGAATATTTGTTCTTCAGAGTTAACTTGTTTAGCTTTCGATAGTCTATACACATTCTCAAACTACTATCCTTTTTCTTAACAAAAGATTGGTGCTCCCCAAAGGGAAATACTAGGTCGAATAAAACCTAGATCAAGCAACTCTTGCAACTGAATCTTTAACTTTTGTAACTCTTTCGAGCCATCCTATGTGGCGCCTTTGAAACTGGAACTAATCCTTGTTCAAGATCTATGGTGAACTGCACTTGCATGTCTGGCGTAATCCTGACAAAACTTCAGGAAATACATCTTTGAATTCTTGGATTACAGCTACATCATCGATATTCTTCTATTGATTTTCATCTTTGTTGATAATTTAGAAATGCTTGCACATCTTTTCTTTTCAATAACCTTCTTGCTTGAATTGCCGATATAATCGGCGTCCTTCTTTTACTTCTCTCTATTCTGCAGAATAGGATTGGCTCTTTTCCAAGGGTTGGAAACATATTTGTCTTTTCTTGCATCAAATGGTGGAAAAATTCTCGGTTAACCAATCCATTTCAAAAAAATGATGTCTACGTCCCATATTTGGATTAGATTTAGGGTTTGACTGACATCTTAAGGGAACCAATCTCGAATTCTAGATTGAGGCAAACATGCATGGCTGAGGTAGGCTTACCTATTGGCTTGACAAACATGAATTATTCACGTTGATTAGGGTGCATTTGATGCCATTTATTCAAAGAAAACCATGCTTGATTTGAGCTTTATTGCAAAAAGTGTTGTTTTGCGAAGATTTCACACTTGTTTGGTAATTTTGATTAGATCTGAAAAAATAAACATCAAATTAGAATGAAAGGATCTTCGAATATCGTAGAGGAGTTCAATACGAGAATGTGGGAAAAAACGGAGGTCAATTCGGAGTTCGGACGAGGGAGAACGGACCGAAACAAAAAAAACTGCGCAGCCGGTAGCGACCTTGGCGCGCGGCCGCGCCGGCTACACATGAAAATCAGAATCTGGAGCGGTTTGGTGCACGCGGGACAAACCGCCGGGGTACAAACCGCGCGAGAAAGAAGAAAATTCCTTCTTGGACGAGTGACCTCGGGCGCGACTACGTGTGGCATGTCTTCTACCGCCCAAAACACGTTTTTGACCCATTTTTCTCCCATTTTTGGATTTTGACCTTCCCATGAAGATCGTGAGTTGGCGGTTGTTGGAGCTTGAATTTAAAATGGAGGAAAAAAAAAAATTTGCTAGGGTTTTGGATTGGCTTTTCTGATTGCATGGCCAACTCCATATCCAAAGCTCGATTTAAAGCTTCTCCATAGGTTAATGCATCAACTCGCACAACCCTTATCTCTTGATGTAGTCCGGCTCGAAAGAGCTCAGACATCTTCTCATTCATGTGTACTTTATCTTGGGCGAAACGAGCGAGATCATAGAATTCTCGATCGAACTCGGGTACCGACTTCTTTCCTTGCTTAAGATTGGCAAACTCACTCTCCTTTTGTTTGCGGTAGCTTCTTGGAACGTACTCTCGAAAAGAGCATTCTTGAACTGCTCCCACGTTAAATTTTCTAGCTGCTCAGGGGTATACATTCTTTGACAAGCTTCCTACTAATAATTCGTAGATTCTTTGAGTTGGTAGGTCATGCACGTAAAACGCTCTTGATTGCTACAATAAAGAAAAAAAAAATTCTTTCTAACGATTTAACCCATTCTTCACCTTCCGACGGATTTCTTCTTCCGTCTAAGGTTAGGGAATTTTGACGAAGAAAAAGAATTCTTCTATCCTCCTTTCGGCTGAGGAGACGGAAAAAGGTTCTCTTTCCTGATCATCATCAGCTCTTTCTCTTCCTCTACCTCATGGTGACATTCTAATTAATTAACTCAGGGTTTTTCCGAAGAATTTTATTTTCTTTATACAAAATAGGTTCTTGCTGCTCTTCTTTTCTACCTTAATTCTTTTTTTTTCTAGAAGTCATTCTAATTAACACGTGCAAAAGTTTATGCGATCTTTGCTTTATTCAAAGCATCAAGAATTTAACTTGAAAGTTTAGACACTTTCATATATTAAGCTTTAATATAAAAACAATTTCTTCTCAAAGTAATAGTTCCAATCATGGAACTTAGCATTCAAGTAAATCAAATCTTATCATAGCATAATCATTTTCATAACTTAACTTAATAATTAAGCAATAGCACAATAGCTTAGCTTCATAAACTTTTTTTTTTCATCTTGGCAGTTAACAACAAAGCACTTAGCTTTATAAACTTTTCATTCACATCTTTAGCACATAACATGCTCATCATAAATAATGAATCAAACGATTCATTCTCATCATCATACAATCACATTATCATTTAAGCATAAAAATAATTCAAGAAACACATATTTTTCATGCTTAACTTTGCTAAATAAACATTAGCACAATAACTTAGCTTCATAAACTTTTGACAATTTACTGTCAACCTACTTTATGCTTAACAAAGCATCATAACTTCTTATTTTCTTAAATATTTAAGAACTCATCAACTGAACTACATGACTGCATTAGTCATTCTTTCTTGCACTGGAAAATTTTCCTCTTTGAGATCCTTTCAAGATAAGAAATCTTTCAACCGAATTTTTTTTTTCTTATCTTAACTGTGATGTTCTAGCATCACACCAACATAATAACGACGATATAGACTACTAATCTGTTACTGAAATATCTAAGGTCAAATTATGCATTTATTTATCGCTCACATTTTCGCATTTACACTACCTCTTTCTTTTATGCTCTCAAAATTAGCAATAATTAAAAAGGTCGACTCTCTACTGATAGTCCTTGGAAACCTTTTCTTCTTTATTAAACGCATTATCGAAATCTACACTATCGACTTCTGCATCATCTTCTTCTACTACTTCTTATTTGACAATCATATCTCAGCCTAAGATAAGCTTCACTTCATCTTCAGTGCCCACAACTGATGTCGACGAGAACCTAGCCTCAACTTGACTTCTGGGGAAGAATACGTCGAAGTTTGGCTAAACAATCCATCCTCTTAGTAGCTGAATTGATGTCGAGGTCGTCATATTATTATTTTCCTAATATGGTCAGAATGATCTCGCTTCATACTCCTTTGCTAGAACGGAAAAATTGAGGTGAAAGAAAACTTAAAATTTGAAGGGTTGAGAATATAAAGGACCCTTGGGGAAAAAAAATCACCTCTAAACAAAGGGTTAAAAATATAAATCAAATCTTAAAAATAAAAAAAAAATTCTGAGATCAAAACTGACGTATTTATCTGGAGAGGAAATGACAGGACTAACAATCCGAGAAGTAGGTTGGGTAATGAAAGAATTCCAAACCTTAATTAAATCGGTTAACTGAGGCTAAATAAACATTAGCACAGGCATTCCTAACAAAACAGAAAGGAATAACATTATCTTGAGACATTAACTTCATCGATTAATTCTTTTGAGATATTAATTCATCTCAATCTCATTTTAAAACATAACAAGAATGTAATTAACGAAAGAGAAGAATAACGAACGACAAACGAAACAAACAAAGAACGAAACGGACGACCAATGATGAACGAACAACGGAAAATTTTTTTATGTTTTTTTTATTTTTTTACTTTAAGCTATGTTTTTATTTTTCATTACTTATTTTAATTCTCTTCTTCATACTCAGTTTTCTTCTTTTTCTTCAGTCGATTTCATCTCGTTGTCGCTTCCCAACTATATCTCGCATTCACTTTACTATCCAAAAACAAATAATCGCCATGCTTGCAATTAATTCATTATCTCGCCTACTAAAGTTCATCACATAAAGGATCTCAAGCTCATAACAATGAGCAAAATTTGATTTAGAAAGTTCCAAGAAATCAAAATAAATTGATTAAACTTGAAAGAAACAACTTGCAGAAAAATCTGCACAGCTGCATCAGATTCTAACTGGATTTCAGAACAGAATACTTGAAACCAGAGGAAGTGCCAGGTACCATTAGAAAGCCACGGATGTTTAGTTTCCAACCCAATTTACGGATCTGAATTCTGTTAAACGAGCAGGAAGTTATAGCCTCCGGAGTAAAAGGTAGCAGAACTGCCGCAGCCCAGGTCAGAGACAGCTGGACTTCAGCCGTGGCTGAGGTTCCAGGGTCAGCGGTCTCGGAAGCTCAGCCGTGGCTGACTTCAGGTTTCAGGGTCAGCGGTCTCTGAAGCTCAGCCATGGCTGACTTTCCATGGTCAGCGACCGCTCGACCTCAGCGGACGCTGAGTTCCGGCGTCCTGCTTTCTTCAACGAGCGCTGAGTCTAGGAGATGGCTGACTTCTCGCCCTGTATTATTTTCAGCCGTCTCTGACTTCTCAGCGGTCTCTCACTTCAATCCCTGTATTAATTTTGAACGATCTCTCAGGTGTAGCCATCTCTCACTTTCATGGCTGAAAAAAAATTTCTCCTTCGATTCTTTATGCGTTCAACGAACTTTCTACCTTTAAATCCTTGTTTTAACGCTTTTATTTACTAAAATAAACTTCATTTTACTTCAAAAATTCTCGTTTCGATAAATTATTTTTTTTAAGAAATAATTTCCGACATAAGTACAAAACTCAGAAATTTTCTAAAATGACCGCTTTGGCCATGCTTCTTCTTATAACGGAAATTTTACCTCTTCGAGGACTTTTACAAAAACGAGGGGATTCCTATCAACAATAAAAACTCCCTACGTTAACCGTGATATTAGGACATCACGCAAAATATACTTTCTCAGAGCGGAATTCTTCATCGCTACTGAATCTTTAAAAACTTAACATTTTATGCATCTTTTCACGAAATCTTACTAAACAAGCGTAAGACTTAAAAACGACAAAGCATAAAATATGTTCGATTTTTAATCTATTAATTTAACGTCACTCTCGAACTCTCTCTCTCTCTCTTCATCCTCTAATTGATCTTCTTCTTCTTCTTTTTCTTTCTCACTTTCAGACTTGGTACTCTCCTCGGCTTTCTCCACTTCATCTAACATCAAACGGACAGCACTCACATCGATCACACCCGCAAAAAGGCCTAAAACTATGCTTGAAACCCTAGATAGCTAAACGACATACGATGAAGATAAAATATCCTTCGATTGCTCTGACCTTAGGGTCAACGGTATCCTCGTCACTATCATGACGATGCAGTCCAGACGTACTCCTCTCTTGAAAAATGAAAGAACAAGCTGAGTTCCAAAGAAATAATCAAGCTCTGATGAATTCAAAGCTTAAGGAGTATCCAAAGAAGGATTTAATGGAACTACATCAATAGAGGGAGCTGAAACCAAACTGTTCACCGAAGCAAAAGGCTAGGGAACAGAAGCAAAACATTTGGTAAAAATGGAGATGAAACATAGCCATTTGACAATGGCTGAGAAAGAAACAAATTCACATCAAAACCATAATCATTAGGATGAGGAGAAATAACGGTTTCAGGGTTCTCCTGAGAAATGAGAAGGAATTAGATTGTCTTGAAATATCGAATCTTGAAGTCCTGCTCCATCCACTCGGTTCGGTAGCTGCTATAGTCCGGCGGTGGTGCAGAGTAGCACATATACTGAGTACAAATCTCAGCTATGAATCCACGGCAATCTCCGTAGAGCATACGATCCCAACACTGCTCCGTTATGAACCTCGGCGCACGCGAAACAGCCCACTTCTGCCACTTGTTGGGAAGAAAAGGAACCAATCTTACTATTTCGAGAACTTCCGAAATATTACTCTGATTAATATCCATCCAAACACGATGGAAACGGCTAAAAATCTGCTAACATCTCTGCATAGCTCATACACATTTACTGAAACTCTCTAATGGCCTCGTCATTCAAGAAGCTAATTTTGCTTCCAAGCTCACTATACTTCTCCAAACAAACAATTGCCTCACTTATAATTATTCATCAACTTGCTTAAAATAATCCATCATAAAACAACCTCATTAAGATCTCAAATCCACAACACAATTTTATATATCTCAAACTTTCTAACTTCATCTCATTAATTAACTTCATTATGAAAGAGGAAGAACCATATTACTGAGTTTCTAGCTATGTGGGTTGATCAGGTCCACATAACAGTCCGTCAGTCACATGGAACTTCAAATTTTAAACTTTTAAACATAGAAAACTTTTAAATGCATACCTGGTTTGCCGGATGAGATGAGGTGCTGGACTTTTGTTGTTGTTAAGACTTGACTAGTCTAAAATTCAAACCAGACTAGACTTTAAGAAATATGAACTTAGAGCAATAGATCTTGCTCTCGACTAGTCTAGGAATTTAAACTAGACTAGACTTAAGAAATAACTCAGAGCAGACAAACCTGCTCTGATACCACTCTGTCGCAGCCCAGCCTAGAAATTAGATGACAAAGACGATGGGTCCCACGACTTACACAATTTATGATTAACAAAATGATTAAGATAGCGACCCGACTATCATTCAAGAACAAACAAAGCACCTCATGCTCGACAACCAATCCACTTAGCCTAGTTAAGATATGCATGACTCAAGATTTAAGAAAGGATCTCCCAATCGAAAAATATCAACATGCATATATATATCATCAAATACGAACTCAAATCGGCTCGGAAGTCAATAATCTCATTCCAAAACACTGGGAACAAACATGAAGGAAATGAGCTGATTTTCAGGATCAAGAAAACACGATAGAAAACAGTTGCAATAAAACTGCATTTGCCAAAATGACGAGCAACTATTATTTATATAATTAGGGCGGCTAAGCTTCGAACATCGTTCGAGATTTCAGACTTCCACAACTTCATCAAACTTATACTAAACTCAAACATCATAATCTTGCAGCGGAAAACAAGATAATATATGTGTGAAGACATATACTCTAGGTTCTAAGCTCATCAAACGACTCTTATCAAACAACAACAACAACAACCACAATAACAACATCAAGTCCGCCCAGCACACGATCATCTTCATCCCAGCTAACCTGCACATTTTAGAAATAACATGCAGGGCTGAGTACAAAGTACTCAGTGGACACATGCCAAAATAATTTGAAAACTTGCTGAATACAGCTATAAATTGGACTTGCCGGAAAACATAGCACAAGAATTTTTCGTGAAATCAAACTTGTGTATGTTCAAAAGAATATATATATATATATATATATATATATATATATATATATCAGAGTATGTACCATGTCTACAATAAAATAGTGCTGAGAAGTAGGCCTCCTTCTCAAACACTTGTAATCGTCCACTCCTTTCGGAAGGCTCCCGATTACAAAATAGTGCACACAAATCCTACCTTGCGTAGGACCGAATTCGTCTTGCTATAGTAGATGGTAACATACAAAACTTTAAACATTTGGCAAGCCAATTACTTGAAAACATCACAGATATATATATATAATCATATATATATATAGCATTCATCATTTCTTGGTTTAGAAAGCCCACCTGACAACTGAAGCTTTGGACTTAACCTTTAACGATATTGAATCCTCGGATTCACATTTCCGCTCGATTCTTCATTCAAAACTGAATTCACGAATTTAGAACGAGAATTAACGATTATCGAAGAAACGACTTCGATTCTCTTACTTTACTTCGCTTCGGATTTCTACGGCTTAACCCGAGAAATACTAACTTAACTTTCTTAAACACTTATCAATCTAACTTCCTTCCTAATTAAACATCTAACTTCAATCATAACACTTAACATAAAACATACTTCACAACTATTCACATTAATCGACTAAGTCGATTTTATCCCCTCTAACGGGTTTAAAAAAAATTCTCAATTTAAATCCATGCACATTTTCCAACATAATGAACACAATTGCATATTCAATTCACAAATTTGACTCGATTAAACATATACAACTTTAAATCAGAAAAATCAATCCAAAATGGCAAAACTTTATTATTTGAAAATAAATTTCCGAAAAATCACACAACATTTAATTTTTTATCAAGAAGTTCATAAATGTAATTAGTTTCTTAATTAAAAATGAAATAATAATTTAATTTTCTTTATTAATTTTTGGCTATTAGGAATTTAGAATTTCTAGGATTCTTTTCTTTTCATTTCAATTTCTAACATGCTTATATAATTAACATAAGCTCAATTCTTCAATCAATTTCATTAAATTAATCATCAAATTAAAAACCCTAATTCAAGAACCCTTATTTCGATTTTCTAGGTTTCTAGGGTTATTCAAGCTCTCTTTTGATTAATTCTTGATTAATCAAACATCATTAACATTATATACCATCAAATCAACCATTACTTGATTCATATAACATCACATTTCAAAACCCTATTTTTAACCTTAAATATTTCGAAAATTTCAAAATAATTAGAAGGGTTGGGAATTCAAACTTTGTTCCCACATCAAACATGCTTAGAATAATTATCTAAGCTCAATTATAACATCAATTTCATCATACAACACATGAATCAAAAACCCCCAAATTTCATGAATTTTGACTTTTTAAGAATTTAGGGTTAGGGTTTTCTCATGCTTGATTTAATCATATATTTGATCATCTAAACATGAAATAAGCATCATATTAAGAGATCAAATTCATCTAACAAATTTCCTTCAAAATTCTTCCAAAATTTCGAAACATTAAAGGAAGAAAATAGATGGATTAACGCTTGAATCTTAAGCTAATAACTTAAGAGAACATGAATCCAACCTTAAATATGGATTGGAGGCTAATATATTCTTGATCTTCAAGCTTGATCTTGCACAAAAATGGAAGAAAAGTGTGTGTATGTGTGTATATGAAGGTGGCGGTTTTGAAGGAGAAATAAGGAGGATGAATGTGATGATAACAATCTATTTATAGCATAGGTTAGAAGGTTCTAATTAAAATATCTAGATATTTAGGTGATAATTCACACAGAAAATCACTTAAATAAATTAAATTCAACTTTCAGTCAATTAATGACCAAACATTTATCACTCACTGATAAATGTAAAAACTTCTTCTTTTCGGATTAATCGAGATGATTAAAATTAATTAAAAGCTCTTTTTACGGCGAAATATACGTGCCGGATAAAATTTTCTGAAACGAAAATTTTTCTTTTACTGAAATTCTTATCTTACTCAAGGAATTGATTAATTTAATTACGAAAGAAAGACGGGTATTACACAGCTGCTCAAATGGCTGATAAACCAAGAACACATCTGATACGGCCAATAAATACGCAAAAGCAAGGACTCGAACAACGTCAACGATAAGGTTGATTCAACCCAACTTTAAACTGAACTAATAGAGATAAAAACACCTAATATACTGATCTGATTCGAAAATTGAATAAGAAATAGAACAAAAATACAAACAAAGCCAAACAGCGACTAAAAACCCAAGACTGAAACTCGATTAGAAACTATAGCAAAACAACTCCGATTAAGCTCAAATTTTAACATAAATTATGAACTGAAGTCAGAAACAACATAACCAAAATTCAGCCAATTCGTACGAGGGCTTTGAGATTTGACACGTGGCTGACTTTTGGGTCGATTTAAGTTAAAACTTGGGATCGATGGGTTTGCTGATGGAAATCTGGACTGAGCGTGGGTTTAGGAAAGGTTGGTGATTATCGAAGGTGGTGATGGTTATCTTGGGCTTCCATCTCCATCTTCTCCAATGGGCTTCTTTGACAATTCTTGAGCCCAAACTTTTTCAACCAATCCACTTAGCACTTTCTTGAACTTCTTTGCTCGAACTCTCGTGATTGGCCCAACAGGAACTTGGATCGGACTACGGGGTGCACCAACTAATCATCATGGTAGAAGTAACGAAGCAATCTCGAGCTGGAATATCTTCAATGGCATCTCTTGAAGCTTTGGCATTACCGTTTGAAAATGCCTTGGCTGGATCTCATCATTCCCCCCCTGCTCAAAAGAATTCGTCCTCGAATTCCAGCTTCCATTATGAATAAAAAGATCTTTTTCGATCTGAAGTAGCACGTCTTTTAAGTAAATATGGTCAGGGCTGGATGATTCCTTATCAATTGACTGATCTTCACATGGAACATCAACATGCTCTAACTTCAGTTTTCCTTCTTCTTTCTCCAATGAATAGCTCGAAACGTCGTCGAAGCTAGGGCTAGGGTTTGGTAAACTTGATTTCTCTTCGAGCTCAACTTCAACCTCCAATTGAGAATTCGAGACTTCATCAATCAGACAATTAGAGTTAGCTGTATCGAGCTCAATTGGCATCTTCTCGAAGTCTTTCTCCTCAATATGCACATCACTAGAAAAGACAAAATCATTAGTAGCACTGTTCTGATGAATCAAAAGATTATCCGACTTACCTTGATCAAGTGCTTGATCAATGCATATGGGCTGGGACGCAATTGTAGCTCCACTTATCATGTCTGAATTCAACTGGTGATCTGTTGATGGTCCCTGAGCTAGGTATTTGGTGTAGAAGGGGGGGTGAATACACCAAATAGATTTTTGAAAACTTTTTCAAGTTAAATAACAGAGTTGGTGAGCTCAGTTATTGATCCAGCTGAGGAGGGTCAGCTGGGTAAATTACTCAGCTGGCGGTGCGGAATGTGGTTGTTTCAAAACTTAGCTCGGTTACTTAGAAAAACTCAGCTTGAAAAGATTAACTTTATGTTTTCAGCTTAGTCAAGTTGTGCACCTTTCTGAGAGACAAAGCTGTCTTTGGAGAGCAGTTGCGTATGCAGTTTTGATCGAATATGTAATGTAATGAAAGAGTTAGTACAAAACTGAATTTAAAAGGAAAGAAAAGAGCACACGAGTTTTTACGTGGTTCGGAGTAACACCTCCTACGTCTACGACCAGGTTCACTTGTAATTCACTACCACTTGGTTTCCAAGTACCAAGCAACTTCACAACTCTAACCCGAGCTGTGTTCCAACACTTTGCGGGCACTGTCAAGCCTACACCTTCAGTTTCCGGGTACTAAAGAACCTATCCACTCGAATTACACGCTTCGAGCAAGCGTAACCTTGACCTAACCTTTCTGGGTAAAGAGGGGTTTGGTTTGGGGTTCCAACTGTGAACGAGTTCTTACAATTAAGAACTTTAGAGTATGATGAACTCGTTCGAAATCTAGGCTTAAGATATACAAAGATTTTGGCCTAGGGATCAGACGAAAAACTAAGCAGTTTCTGAACTAGAAACACTTTAAGATAAAGTGTTCTTTGAACTTTGTAGAACTGCTTGAGAGAGCTTTTGAAAGATTGATGATTTCAGAGAATGAAAGCTTGTAGAGGGTTTTTCGTATTTGATCCTGAGGTTGAAGACGGGTTTATATAGGTAGAGATTCAAGACTAGCTGTTGGAGGAGCCGTTTGAATCTTACCTACTCTTCTTAAATTCGAGATCTGCCGTTGGGCGAATCTGCACCTGTCATCATTCGTGTCACATCCTAGGTCCTGAAGTCTAGGATGCTGATTCGGCAATCCATCATTGGTCGAGACATGTTGACTTCCTCTGACGCCGGGATCTTCTGCCTTTGGAGCTGGCTTTTGAATTCAGAGCTAGATTGGGCAAACTGACTTGAAGTGATGTCTTCAGAGTTAGTTCCCTTTGTTCTGCATACCGGGCTGTGTTTTGAACTCAGCTCGAATTCTCTTCAGCTTGATCATGCTCTGCTGGAGGACTCAGCTGAAGGTTAACTCCTGCTGTCTTCCGCTAGCTGACTCCTGTTGTAGACACAGCTGGGTCGACTGCTGTCTTCCGCTTCCTTAACCTGTAAACCTAGAAAATCTAAAGCTCAAACATGCGAGCTGGAAAACACTACTTAGGTTGAAGCGATCATCTATTCGGTTGGAGAATCAGTTGGGTTATGGTATCAAATGAAAACCTTATAATTTTCCCAACAATTTCTCCCTTTTTGATGATGCCAAAACCTAACTGAGACAACTTATGACGCAGAAAAACTTGTGTTTTATTAATGTAAGAAAATACATTATAACACAGGAAAAAGAAAGAGAGAAAAAAAATCTTCAGTCTTCAATCTTCAATCCCAGTTGGCTGGGTCTTCTCTTCTGCATCCGTTGCTTCTTTCTTTTGACTCGTCTCTTTTCCAGTTGATTCTGATTCAGCTGGTTCATCTAGCTCAACAGTTTGCCTCCTTTGTCTCATTCTCTTCCCCCTTACTTCCCCGTTTTTGGTATGATCAAAACAGGGTGGGAGAGATACACCATCGGCTGTTGCGATGTTTTAGTTTGGCAAAACTGTGGTCTTCAGCTCTGAGCAGCGAGGTTTGGAGTCTAGGTGGCTCAGCTGTTGTATTAGCTGGCTCTTCTTCAGTAGCATTGGCCTCAGCTGTGATTGCAGACACAACGTCCTTGGCCTGATTCAGCTGGGGCGGTCCAGCTGAGTGCTTGGAGGGATGAGTTGGCCCTGGATATAACATATTCCGAGTCGGGCACAACTTCATTCCTTGCAATTTTGCTTCTTCAGACTTCTTAGATTGAATGAGAAAGTCTGATTCAGCACTTGAGGGACTTGAGTATTCCCCTTCCACTTCGAAATGGTGGGTATTGGGTTCAGCTCATATCATCATCATCCAGCTGCAGGTGATCATTGGCTGGGTGATGTCTTTCATTTGATCTTGGTGCAGGGGCTTTGAGCATCTTTCATCGGAAGATCTCGAAGCTGGTGTCCCTGTTAAGCTGAAGGAAACTGAGGAGAAGGCGGTTGAAGTATTCCATCTGTCTTGGGATTTAAGCTTGGTTGTTCAGCTGGAATACGTCGTTGTGGCGTTGATGATGACGATGTTCACGCAGGCGCATGAACTTCTCCTTCATCGTGAGAAACCACCGCTTGTGGGCCTTCTGCTCCTCGGAGAGTTGTTACGAATTCTCTCATAATATCAGCTGACTTCTCGGCTGACTGACTGAGCACCTTTGACTTGAGTTTTCTGTTTGAAGACGGTGCTTCAGCATGTTTTGTCTCCTCAAGTTGTTTCCGATTCCCAGCTGGGATGGAAATAGATGCATGCTGCTTTGTTTCCTGCATCTTTTTCTGTGCCTCCTGTGGTGGAGCAAGAGCTTTGACACGACTGCTCTTGAAGACTCCGGCTTTGTCAACATCTGGTCCTGGTGTGTTGACATTGATTTTTGCATCCCAGGGAGTTGTATGTCCCATTCTCTCTTTTATTTTGAGAGAAACAGTGGGGCGGAGGAGGTCTTTTTCCTTTGACATTCCCAGGAAGTTTTCTGTACCTTCCTGGTGAGTGACGTTCTTGAGCTTTACAGTCTCTCACTGCGTTGGACTGGATCTGTCGATGGGCTTCACCTTCTCCTGGAACTCTATCTTCTTAAGGTTCCTGAGAGTTAAGCAACTCTTATCTTGAAGCTTTGACAGATTCTTCAAGTTTGATCGGCTTCGGGAGATATCTTTCTAGATTCCATGTTCTTCTTCTGCAACTTTGGTTAGTAGAAATAGATAATACCAATTGATGGAAATGAGAAAGAATGCCAAAAAAACTTTTTAGGGTTGATGCAATGTTTTACATATCTCTTCTAGCATATTTATATAGCTTTCTTGATGAATGGACGATCAAGATTTGTTGATTGATATGAATATCTACGACTGGGAGAGATTCTCGCGTTATGTCAATTTCTTGTTTAGAAATTGCGAGTTAATGCTTGAGAGAGAATGGTTGGGGCACTTTGACTTTTGCCTCGAAACTCCCATGATTCAGTTCTTTTCAGACTTTTAAATAAATTTGATTAGACATGACAAGATATGATTTGACTGAAAACAGATTGAGTAGGTGTAGTTAATGTTGTTGCAAACCTCTCAGCTGATCATTGTAGTCAGCTGATACCTCAGTTGAGTGGGTGTGCTGGGTGATCGTTGTTCCAGCTGGTTCTCCCTCAGCTGAATAATCCTTCAATTTCAGCATCTGGTTTAGCTGGATTCTTTCTCAGCTGATACCAGTGACGTCGATTCTGAATTCCAGCTGTCTGCTTTCATTCAGCTGGGTCTGCTTCCATTCAGCTGGGTCTGCTTCCATTTAGCTGGGTGAAGCATCGTCTGGGTTGAGTAATCCAAGTAATCCGCATAGCATTTTGAATCTTGCTTCTATCAGCGGCTTTGTGAGTATATCAGCCCGCTGTATGTCTGTGTGAATTTTCTCAACAATCACATCCTTCTTTTCCACGTGATCTCTGATGAAATGATGGCGTACGTCCACATGCTTGCATCTTGTGTGAAGTACTGGATTCTCTGAAATAGCAATCGCACTTGAGCTATCACAGAAAATTGGAACTTGTCCAGTTTTCACTTCATAGTCATCCAGCTGATGTTTCAGCCAGAGAATTTGTGAGCCGCTTCGGCGGCCATATATTCTGCTTCTGTTGTGGAGGTTGCAATGCACGTTTGCTTCTTTGAAAACCATGAAATCAACTTACTTCCTAAGAACTGACAAGTTCCTGATGTTGATTTTCTGTCCAGATCTCCGGCCGAAGTCCGAGTACGAATATCCACCGTAGATTGTCTTCTACCGAGTACCATGTACCCCAACATTCTGAGTTCCTTTGAGATATTTGAGAATATTCTTGGCTGCTTGCATGTATGCTTCATTTGGATCAACTTGAAATCTGGCACATACTCTGACTACGAATGTGATGTCTGGACGACTTGCTGTTAGATACAACAAGGAACCGATTATCCCTCTGTACTTGCTGGAATCAACTGACTTCCCTTCACTTCATGGTTCAATTTTCCAGTTGGTGTTCATCGGAATCTTTACAGTTCTGCTGGATTGAACTCCATACTTGGCGATCAAGTCTTTCACGTATTTGGATTGATTTATGAAAATCCCTTCTGCTGATTGCTTGACTTGAAGTCCTAGGAAGAAACTCATTTCTCCCATCATGGACATTTGGAAATGCTCTAACATCATCTCTCCAAATCTTTGGCATAAGAAGTTTGATCTTGATTCAAAGATGATGTCGTCTACATAAATTTGAACAACCAGGATGTCTTCTCCTGACTTGATGGTGAAGAGGGTTTTGTCTACTGAGCCCTTCTTGAATCCTTTGGATACAAGAAAATTTGACAGAGTGTCATACCAAGCTCGAGGTGCTTGCTTCAATCCATAAAGCGTCTTCTTTAGCTTGTAGACTTTATTTCCTTCTACTTCAAATCCTGGAGGTTGTTCAACGTAGACATCTTCTTTGATTTCTCCATTTAAGAATGCACACTTCACATCCATTTGATAGACCTTAAATTTGTGAAGTGCTGCATAGGCGAGAAAGAGTCTGATTGCTTCCAATCGCGCTACTGGAGCAAATGATTCTTCGAAGTCAATTCCTTCCTGCTGAGTGTAGCCCTTGGCAACCAGTCGAGCTTTGTTTCTGATGATGACTCCCAGGGTATCCAATTTATTCTTGAATATCCATTTGAGTCCTATGACTTTGACTTCTTCAGGTCTGTCGACCAATTCCCAGATACAATTTCTGAGGAATTCGTTCAGCTCTTCTTGCATGGCGTTAGTCCAAGGCACACTCTTCAAAGCTTCGAGAATTGATTGAGGCTCTGGCACTTGAGCTACGTAACACGCCATTAGAGCTGTATCTTCATCATAGACCGTCAGTTCTAGCTCTACTGAGAGTTGAGCTTTGTCAGCTGCTTCTTGATGATCCGATGAAGCTTGAGCAGCTGAGCTTCTGGTTTTGACTTGGTCAGATGGTTCTCCAATGATTGCTGATGATGGATGATCTTCAATCTATCTTCTCCTTTTACGAATTTCTTCTTCCAATTGATTGATGCTTGAAGTGGCTAAATTTCGTCTGTTTTGGAGTAGCTCAGGAGTTAAGTCTTGAGAGATTGATTCTCCTTGATTTGGATTTTGAGGTGACTTCTGTAGAGGCTCTGCTGGAGATGGAGCTGGGGATTCAGCTGTGTTTGGATTTCCAGCTGATGGCGTCCCCTCTTGATTTGGCATTGAAGATTCTTCTCGATTTCCAGCTGGTGGAGCTTCCCGGTTGATTTGAAGTTCCTCCACTGGCTCATCATCGTAAATCAGTGGTTCGGCCAGATTCCTGATTCGATTTTCTTGAGCTCTTGTCTGAATCTGTCTTGAAGATTCTCATTCATTTCTTCGTTTGATAGAGTCTCTATATTCGAAAGATGTTTCGTCAAAGATAACATGTGGAATTACTTCGACTGTTTGAGTTCTTCTGTTGAAGACTCTGTATGCTTTACTCACAGCAGAATAACCGAGGAATACTCCTCGGTCAGTCTTTTCGTCGAACGTCTTGAGCTATGTCTTTCCATGGTTTAGGATATGACATTTGGATCCGAATACCTTGAAATATCCAATGTATGGTATTCTGTTATTCCATAGCTCATACGGTATCTTTCCTTGCCTTGATGTGAGTAGGGAGCGATTCTGAGTGAAGCATGTTGTGTTGATTGCTTCAGCCCAGAACTTCTTTGGAATGGCAGAGCTAGCTAGCATTGAGGTAGCTGCTTCTTTGAGTGTTCTGTTCCTTCTCTCTGCTACACCATTCTGCTGAGGTGTGCGTGCTGCAGATGTTTGATGTTGAACTCCGTTCTTCTCGCAGTAATCATAAATAGTTTCATTCAGAAACTCTGTTCCTCGATCTGATCTTATTGACATTATCTTGCACTCCTTCTGTGTTGATAATCTTTTCAGCAGGATAGGCACTTTAGTCCTGGTTTCGCTCTTCTGGTACATGAATGATACCCATGTGAATCTTGAGAAATCATCCACTACGACCAGAGTATATTTTCTGTCATTGAAGCTTGCTGAAGTAACTGGACCAAAAAGATCCATGTGAAGGAGTTGAAGTACTCGATCAGTTGACTGAACTGGCTTGAGAGAGAATGAAATTCTTGTCTGCTTTCCTTGTTGATACGCGCTGCACATATGACTTTTGTCATATACTTGATCTGGAATTCCATTAGCGAGCTGGTTCCTAGCCAGTTTGTTAATTGTCTTGAAGTTGAGATGATTCAGCCGTCTGTGCCACAGCCAGCTGACTTCAGTGCTGCTTTTCGATACAAGACAAGTCTCCGAAGGGCTGCTATTCCAGTCAGCAAAATACATATTTCCTTCTCTTTTCCCTCTTAGGAGTATCTGCTTGGTTTCCCTGTTCTTCACTGTGCATCCTTGTGCATCAAACTTGACAGAAAAACCGTTGTCGCAGAATTGGCTAATGGAAAGCAAGTTGTGTTGCAATCCTTGTACACAAGAAACATTTGGGATTATAACATTTTTAGTTTTAAATGTACCATAACCTTTGGTTAGGCCTTTTGAGTTGTCACCAAATGTTACTTGTGGGCCTGGTCGCTCGATATACTCCTGGAGTAGATGCTTTAAGTGCGTCATGTGCTTGGAGCATCCACTGTCCAAGTACCATAGCGTTCTTATCGACTCCTCAGTGATGCGTCGATTCCTTGCAACCTAGAAAAAGATCAAAATTTAGGTACCCAGTTTTAATTGGGTCCTTGAGGGTTAGACAGAGATCCTTTGATGACCCAGATCTGCCTGATGACTCGAATTGGGTCATATGATCTGATAATTCTTCCAGCTGAGTCGATATACACATTCTTTGTGTTCTTCGGTTGTTGCTGGCGGGGTCTTGATCTCAGTGTCTTCTTGTCTTGATGTCTTGATTTCTTTCGGTTTCTAGCTGTGTGCCTAGCTGAGACGTTCCTTTGTCTCTGCTGTTTCAAGTGATGCTGTGGCTGGAAATGATTATCCAGCTAGGTATCTCTGATATCTCGGTTGATATCATTAAACGTGCTGTCGTTGTTGCTGGTATCTATAAAATCCAGCCTGTTGTCTTTGTTGAGGTTGAGCACGTTGCTGTTTGTGTTGGGCTTGAGGTTGTTTCACAGCTGGCCTTCTTGATGCCTGCTGTGTCCTTGACGGAGCTTGAGAATGTTTCACAGCTGGTCTTCCTGACGCCTGCTGTGTTCACAATGGTTTATGCTGAGTTGCTGGGGTTGGATGTTCTTTTACCCGTACAAACATTACATTTGATCTACTTGTGGAGGCAATGTTTGAGGCGTCCTTTGGTTCATTGTATCCCAGTCCCGCTTTGAGTGCTGCTAGACGTTGAACACTAATGATCTCGTCCATTGTTGAAGTGGCTTTGATGAGAGCTACTATCTTCTTAGATAGTATCTCTTCGGTGCTCTTCAGCTGAATGATCTCAGCTGACTTCTTTTCCGATTCAGCTGTGATCTTTTCCAAATCTTCCATCAGCTGTTTCTTCTCATAGTAGAATTCTTTCATCAGCTGATCTTGTTTCACTATTTTGTCTTTTAGTGAAACAACTTCCTGTTGGAGCTGAGTTGTATCAGCTGTTTCTGATACATTTGTCTTTTCCAGTTCCGCTTTCAGCTCGGCATTCTCACACATAATGACGTCAAGGATCTCTTGAAGTTCCTTGGAATCGTTCATTACTTTCTCTACTAGACTCCAATCAGGTAGCCCTGATTCTGAAACCTGTGTAGAGTGTTCGTGTGATGGTGAGAGGTTAGATAGATTTTGAGTTTGAGACATTACCTCATCTTCATCGATGCCGTCGGTTTGTCCCATGAAGCATGTATCCCAATCAGGTTCATCATGGGCCATCAGTGCTTCTTCTTCCGAGTCTGAAAATGGCATGTTGTCATCCATTCTGTTGCACTCTGATTCCTCATCGGCGATGTAAGCTCTTCTTCTGTCAGCTGCCTTAGCTTTCAGTTGGTCTTTGTCTTTCTTGGACAGCTTTGGACAATCTAGCCGGTAGTGTCCTGGTTACTTGCAGTTGAAACAACCTTCTTCTGTTCGTTTGTCAGCTGACTTCTCATCAGCTGCTGCGTACTTCTTGTATTTGCCCTTGCTGGTGTTGAGTCTGTTGTAGTTTTTGACCAGCATAGCTATTTCTTCAAGTAGCTCTTCCATGCTCATGTCCTTCTCATCCTTCTTCGATGACTCAGCTGACTGTATGTATGCGGATTTTTCAGAGTTGGCTCTGAACGCAATCTCCTTTGTTGCAGGTGTCAGCTCTCCATCATTCTGATTGCTTGAAGATTCTTTCATAGTAATCTTCAAGTTATATTCGTTGGCTTTGAGCAGGGAATATAATCTTTCTGTTGAAAGATCACCTAAGTCACTTCGACTTTGGTGTACCACCTTATAGGTGTTCCATTCAGCTGTGAGCACTGAAAGAACTTTTAGATTCTTTTCTCGCTGGGTGTATTTCCCAGTTCTGATGGTTTCTATTTCCACCACTATATTGGAGAATCTGAGTTCCATCCCTTCGATGGACTCGTTGACCAGCTGCTTGAAGTTATCAAACTTCTGGCATGCAATCGTGAATTTGTTTTCCTTAATCTCCTCCGATCCTTCACATAGCTTTGCTAGGGTTTTCCACATCTCCTATGGTGTTTCGCAGTTGATGATTTTGCCGAGGTAGGCGTTGGAGACCATTGAGGATATGGTGTTCCTCGCGAAGCTGTCTAGTCCAGCCTGCTTCCTTTCTTCTGAGGTGTGCTCACCCTTTGGCTTGGGAATGAGCTGATATCTTGGTTGTTCGCCATCTTGAGTTGGGACAAGCTCGTTCCCTGGTTTGTAGAAGATGATGGGTTCGTCTGTTATGACGTCCCACATCATATCGTGATGCGCACAGAGAAAGCTCTCAGTCTGAACTTCCATATTGCATAATCGTCTACCGAGAAGGTGGGAAGATTCCTGTTAAGATAAGAATCCATAGAAATATGCAGTATGTAATATTATGAGTTTTTCACAAAGAGGATCTGTTCAGATGGCCACTGACAGATTGTCAAGAGAGATCTCTTCATACAGAAACGGTGGTCGGTTGAACCACTGATCTGATACCAATTGATGGTCCCTGAGCTAGGTATTTGGTGTAGAGGGGGGTGAATACACCAAATTGATTTATGAAAACTTTTTCAAGTTAAATAACAGAGTTGGTGAGCTCAGTTATTGATCCAGCTGAGGAGGGTCAGCTGGGTAAATAACTCAGCTGGCGGTGCGGAATGTGGTGGTTTCAAAACTTAGCTCGGTTACTTAGAAAAACTCAGCTTGAAAAGATTAACTTAATTTTTTCAGCTTAGTCAAATTGTGCACCTTTCTGAGAGACACATCTATCTTTGGAGAGCAGCTGCATATGTAGTTTTGATCAAATATGCAATGTAATGAAAGAGTTAGTACAAAACTGAATTTAAAAGGAAAGAAAAGAGCACACGAGTTTTTACGTGGTTCGGAGTAACACCTCCTACGTCCACGACCAGGTTCACTGGTAATTCACTACCACTTGGTTTCCAAGTACCAAGCAACTTCACAACTCTAATCCGAGCTGTGTTCCAACTGTTTGCGGGCACTGTCAAGCCTACACATTCAGTTTCCGGGTACTGAAGAACCTATCCACTCGAATTACACACTTCGAGCAAGCGTAACCTTGACCTAACCTTTCTGGGTAAAGAGGGGTTTGGTTTGGGGTTCCAACTGTAAACGAGTTCTTACAATTAAGAACTTTAGAGTATGATGAACTCGTTCAAAATCTAGGCTTAAGATATACAAAGATTTTGGCCTAGGGATGAGACGAAAAACTAAGCAGTTTCTGAACTAGAAACACTTTAAGATAAAGTGTTCTTTGAACTTTGTAGAACTGCTTGAGAGAGCTTTTGAAAGATTGATGATTTCAGAGAATGAAAGCTTGTAGAGGGTTTTTCGTATTTGATCCTGAGGTTGAAGACGGGTTTATATAGGTAGAGATTCAAGACTAGCCGTTGGAGGAGCCGTTTGAATCTTACCTACTCTTCTTAAATTCGAGATCTGTCGTTGGGCGAATCTGCACCTGTCTTCATTCGTGTCACATTCTAGGTCCTGAAGTCTAAGATGCTGATTCGGCAATCCCTCATTGGTCGAGGCATGTTGACTTCCTCTGACGCCGGGATCTTCTGCCTTTGGAGCTGGCTTTTGAATTCAGAGCTGGATTGGTCAAACTGACTTGAAGTGATGTCTTCAGAGTTAGTTCCCTTTGTTCTGTACAGCTGGACCGGCTGTGTTTTGAACTCAACTCAAATTCTCTTCAGCTTGATCATGCTCTGCTGGAGGACTCAGCTGAAGGTTAACTCCCCGCCGTCTTCCGCTAGGCCGACTCCCCGCCGTAGACACAGCTGGGTCGACTGCTGTCTTCCGCTTCCTTAACCTGTAAACCTAGAAAATCTAAAGCTCAAACAGGCGAGCTGGAAAACACTACTTAGGTTGAAGCGATCGTCTATTCGGTTGGAGAATCAGTTGGGTTATGGTATCAAATCAAAACCTTATAATTTTCCCAACATCTGTGTCATCGGATAATGTAGGATCCAATTCTGCAACTTCAGGTACTGCCACAACTGCAACAGATGCATTTTTTTCACTGGATTTGGCTGCATACATCAAATCTTCAGAAAGGGTGACTGTTTCAGTGGGTACACTCAGTTTGAGCTCGTGTTTACTGGCTGATTCGAAGTAGATAAATGCATCACATTGGTTTGGACACTGGATTTCAAAGTGACCCCATCCTTTGCATTCACGGCAATGCATATCTCGGGCTCGGATTGGAGTATCAATCGGCGACTGATTGTAATTGTATGGCCGTGTAGGATTAGCTCGAATGAGAGTGGATGAGCTAGCTTCAGCTCGGCGACTGGGCTGTGGTGCAGACTGCTCAAAACAACAAATGGACTGTCTGGACTGAACTTGGAATCTTTGTGGTTCAGATCTAGGTGTAGAAGTTTTAGTTCTAACCCACGGATCCTTTGCACTTGGCGTCGCATGAGATGGTCGTCGGCGTCCATATAAATCATCGAATTGATCAAATTTGACCATGATTTGTGCCATAGTATCCTTCATTATTTGGCAACCTTTTTAGATACTTTGATCTAGGGCATCAAAGTGATTCTTAGCGTCCCATTCAGGCTGGGTGCCTGAAGACTGAGGCATCTTGCCTGGATGCATAAAACCTATACAGTGAACAAACAAACGTAAAAGAAATAAAGGACCTCACAGTTCCTCACAATCACTCGTTTGTTCTCTCAGATTTTTACCACTCGTGTATGTCACTCAGTGTATAAGTATGAAGGAAAATGGAAACTAAATTAACTACACAAGATTTCCCGGCAGAATCTGTCGTCAACTCTTTAGCTTTAGTCAAGAGCTCGGACTTGACTTTCAGAGGACCACGGGATAGAAATGAGACCACGAAGAGGGCTGTAATGGTAAGTATAGGCAATGTGGGGGTGTAGGGGAAAGGGCTTGAACAAAAAAAATGAAAAAAAAATTCAAAAATCAGAAAACCCGAAAAAGTTTGGAGGGCGATTTCGGCTTGAAGATGATGGAATTTGGCCAAAAAAGCCTATATGTCAGAGCAAAGTGGTGAGTCTTGCTCAGAATATCATTCCGCTTCCGAAATCGTATTATGGGCAAAAATCGAACTTCTGGAGCAAAAGTTATAGTGAAAAGATGAAAAAACCGAAAATTGGGAAGGAAATTGGATTGGGATGGGATTGGGATGAAAAACCAAAAGATTTTCGGTTAAGCAAGGAAAAAGGTAGAAAAGGCTGACAATCAGAAGGAATTGGATGAATCTCAGATGGAAAATTGTTACTAATCAGACTTCACTTCAATTACGGAAACAAATTTGAGCCAAATTAGAAAAGCAATAGAACCAAATCCTAATAGAACTAGGACAACAAAATTCGATCCTATTAACCAAGAATACCGAAAATCTAAACCACCCACAATCGACAAAATATACTCCAAAGAAAGCTGCTTAAACTGCAATTCGACGCCCCCAATCGCTAATCGGCGAAGGACGACAAATGCGACACAACACGGAAAGCACGACTCAATAAAGAAGATAAACAAGCTGCAATCAAGATTACCAAGATGCAAACCAACAAAATTTCAGAACTCAACAATTCTAGGGCTTCGACTTATACTTTTTTTTTAAATCGTTTTCTTTTCTTCTCTTTTTTTAAACTAGTTGATCACGTTTGCCCCTAGAATGTCACACCAATTTGGATTGAACCACGACCAGCAAGAGCTGACGTGGCTGTGATACCAAAATTTATCATACGGCCAATAAATACGCGGAAGCAAGCACTCGAACAACGTCAGCGATAAGGTTGATTCAACCCAACTTTAAACTGTACTAATAGAGATAAAAACACCTAATATACTGATCTGATTCGAAAATTGAATAAGAAATAGAACAAAATACGAAACAAAGCCAAACAACGACTAAAAACCCTAGACTGAAACTCGATTAGAAACTATAGCAAAACAACTCCGATTAAGCTCAAATTTTAAAAAAATTATGAATTGAAGTCAGGAACAACATATCCAAAATTCAGCCAATTCGCATGAGGGCTTTGAGATTTGACACGGGGCTGACTTTTGGGTCGATTTAAGTTAAAACATGGGATCGATGGGTTTGCTGATGGAAATCTGGACTGATCGTGGGTTTGGGAAAGGTTGGTGATTATCGAAGGTGGTGATGGTGACATTGAGGGTGGCGGCGGGGTGGAGAAACAAAGAGAACAAAATTAGGATGAAGAACTTACCCGAAACGAACCCCGGATCTACTTGAATCCGAAACGCGTCTATGGAGCGATCTTCGTGGCTTGTCTAACCCGGATACGACTAGATATCAAGAACGAGACAATTGATTTCAAGTTCTAAAGATGCCAACTCAAGAACTCTACCAAGAACACCGATAGAAAAATGTGAAAGGAAGCACGCGTGAGACAAAACTATCAAATTCGATTTCTGATTCAAAATTATCTAATTTTCGTCCAAAACAAAACCCTCTATATATAGAGGTGAAAACCTAATTCAAATAGAAAACTAAACATGGAAAATAACTCCTAATCTAATAAGGAAACAAATCCTTAGTCAAAACAAAGGATAAAAGTCAAAACTGACTCAACTAAGACCTAATTTCGGTAACCCTAAATAAACCCACGAAAATAACAAATAAAATAACAAAAACAACTAATTAACTAAAGTACGAGTCTTCATGGATCAGCCTAAACATAAGATATTAAATTGATTAATCTTGGGCTTCCATCTCCATCTTCTCCAATGTGCTTCTTTGACAATTCTTGAGCCCAAACTTTTTCAACCAATCCACCTAGCACTTTCTTGAACTTCTTTGCTCGAGCTCTCGTGATTGGCCCAACAGGAACTTGGATCGGACTACGGGCTGCACCAACTAATCATCATGGTAGAAGTAACCAAGCAATCTCGAGCTGGAATATCTTCAATGGCATCTCTTGAAGCTTTGGCATTACCGCTCGAAAATGCCTTGGCTGGATCTCATCAACATCAGACTCCGAGAAAGCAAGCTGTGAGGCAACCTCAAGCACAAATTAGATATCAATATCGAGCACTGAAAAGGCATCATGCTGGATATCCCAGATATCAGCAGGCTCAGTAATAAATAGCTGGATATTAGCCGAGATATCAGCAAAGAAGGCCAGCTGTATATCAACCCTATGATTACCAACTGGACTATCATTACCAGCCAAGATATCAGACAAGACAGCAGAGACAAAGAAGAAGGAATGTCTCAGCTACATCCACTGCTGAAAGAAGGAGGAGATCTGAACAACAGAGAAGGAATCAAGCTGGAAGATAAGAGAAACCAAGACCCAGCCAGCTGAGTCGACCAAAGAACACGAAGAATGTGTTCGTGGATGCAGCTGGAAGGATAATCAGATCAAATGACCCAATAAGAGTCATTAAGGAAATCTGGGTCGTGAAGGGATCTCTAACTAACCGCCAAGGACCCAATTAAAATTGAGGACCTAAATTTTGATTCATGTGACAGGTTGCACGGAAACGGAGCATAATAGAGGAGTCAATGAGGAAGATGTAGTATATGGACAGCAGATGCTCGAAGCATATGACTCACTTAAAGCATCTACTCCGAGAATACGTTGAGCGACCTGGCCCTCTTGAACAACGGGAAAACCCAGCTGAAGACTTTCAACGCCAAAACAGATAGAGGAGTATTTCTTGGATACTCAAACTGTGAGTAAAGCTTACCGAGTGTTCAACCGAAGAATGCAGACAGTCGAAGTGACCCCTCATGTCACATTTGATGAAACATCGTTCGAGTGTAGAGACTCATTCAAATAAAGAAACGCAACTGGAACTTCAAGCTCCAGTCCAGCTCAAACTCGATCTCAAGAAACTCGAATCAGAAATTTGGCAGAACCACTGATTTGGGATGACGAACCAGAAGAACCTCAAATCAATCCAAAAGAGGCTACGCAACCAATGTCAAATTAAGGGGGAATGTCGCCAGCTGGAAATCCAGACCCAGCTCACTCTCCAGCTGAGTTCACTCAGTCTACGCCTCAAGGAGAATCAAGCTCAAGTCCAAAGCAAAACGAGTCTTAACCTCAAGACTTAACTCCAGAACAACTCCAAGCTAGACGAGACCTAGCAACCTCTAGCATCAATGAGCTAGAAGAAGAAACTAGAAGAAGATGAAGGTGGATCGAAGATCATCCATCTTCAGCAATCATTAGAGAACCATCAGACAGCGTTAGAACCAGAAGCTCAGTTGCTCAAAATCCCCCGCTAAATTCTCAAGAAGCAGCTGACGAAGCTCAACTCTCAGTAGAGCTAGAACTGACTGTCTATGATGAAGTGACAGCTCTAATGACGTGTTACGTAGCGCAAGTTCCAGAGCCTCAGACAATTCTAGAAGCTTTAAAGAGCGTGCCCTGGACCAATGCCATGCAAGACGAGCTGAACAAATTTCTAAGAAATTGCGTCTGGGAACTGGTTGATAGACCAGAAGGTGTCAAAGTCATCGGACTCAAATGGATATTAAAAAACTAGTTGGATACTCTTGGAGTAATCATCAGAAACAAAGTACATCTAGTCGCCAAGGGATACACCCAGCAGGAAGGAATCGACTTTGAAGAGTCATTTGCTCCAGTAGCTGGACTGGAAGCAATCAGACTATTTCTCGCATACGCAGCACATCACAGATTCAAATTGTATCAATTGGATGCGAAGTGTGCATTTCAAAATGGAGAAATTAAGGATGATGTCTACGTAGAACAACCACCTGGATTCGAAGTAGAAGGAAACACGGTATACAAGCTGAAGAAGGCGTTGTATGGATTGAAGCAAGCACCTCGAGCTTAGTATGACACACTTTCAAGATTTCTAGTATCCAAAGAATTCAAGAAGGGCTCAGTCGATAGAACCCTCTTCACCATCAAGCTAGGTGATGATATTCTGGTTGTGCAAATCTACGTGGATGACATCATTTTCGGATCAAGATCAACGTTTCTTTGCAAACGCTTTGGAGAGATGATGTCAAGTCAGTTCCAAATCTGTATGATGGGAGAAATGAGTTTCTTCCTAGGACTTCAAGTCAAGCAATCAGCTGAAGGAATCTTCATAAATCAGTCAAAGTACGTAAATAACTTGATTGCTTAATACGGAGTTCAATCCAGCAAAACTGTGAAAATTCCAATGAACACAAACTGGAAGATTGAACCAGGAACTGAAGGAAAATCAGTTGATCCCAACAAATACAGAGGGATAATTGGTTCTCTGCTGTATCTTACAGCCAGCCATCCAGACATTGCTTTTTGCAGTCGGAGTGTGTGCAAGATTTCAAGTTGATCCAAAGAAAGCACACATGCAAGCAGCCAAGAATATTCTCAAGTATCTGAAGGGCACTCAAAATGTTGAGCTATGATATCCAGCTGAAGTTAATTTGGAGCTGACTGGATACTCAGACTCAGATTTCGCAGGAGATCGACTGGACAGAAAATCGATGTCAGGATCATGCCAGTTCCTAGGAAGCAAATTGATCTCATGGTTTTCAAAGAAGAAAACATGCGTCGCCACATCAACAAATGAAGCGGAGTATATGGCAGCTGGAAGCTGCTGCTCGCAAATTCTCTGGCTGAAGCATCAGCTGGACGATTATGAAGTCAAAACTGGACAAGTTCCAATTTTCTGTGATAGTTCAAGTGTTATTGCCATTTCTGAAAATCCAGTTCTTCATACGAGATGTAAGCATGTGGATGTACGACATCATTTCATCAGATATCACGTGGAAAAGAAAGACGTCATTGTTGAGAAAATTCACACAGACATACTGCATGCTGACATCTTAACAAAGTTGCTGGTGGAAGCAAGATTCAAAATGCTGTGTGGATTGCTACGATTGTTAAATCCAGATGAAGAAGGATCATCCAGCTGATGGAGAACCAAACCCAGCTGGATTGCCAAGCTCAGTTTAAAGATCATCCAGCTGAGGAGGAACCAGACTCAGCTGGATAGCAAAAGCACATGGGATAATCAGTTGAGGGAGAACTCGAGCTCAGCTGAAGGGAAGGACAGCCATGGTATCAGCTGACTACTATGTTCAGCTGACAGGTCTGCAGCTCTTTACATTTATTTCTCTGAGAAATATGCTATTTATGGATAAAAGATTTTGAATTTAATTCAAATACTCAGACATTCCTTAGATGGATTAATCAATAAGCAATCCATCCAATCCAATCCCATTTCATTTAATGAAAAGTCTGTAGAATATAGTACGCGGGAGTATCAAGGCAGAAGTCGAAATGTTTTAACTTCCTCATGCACGCTTAAACTTCACTCGCTGTACGCACGTCACTTGACGTGATGCGTGAACCACTCCCAGCCACAGATCTTTATCACAACTGCTACGATCTCAACCGTTCATTTAACATGGCAGTTGACATATATATCAGAGATACGGAAATAATTTCCACTTTCGTTCATATATATCTCTACTAAACTGAGATAATTTCAAATATTTGCATATCTCTCTGAAAATCTCTATATACTCTTGTTCTTGTTCAACTAACCCTTTCTCTCAGAAAAACAATGGCTTCAAAGAAAACAGCACCAGGAGCCAGCCAGCTTAACATTCTGAAGACAAAACTTCATTTTGAGAGTGCCTTGACTCTCAAGAACCAGAATATCCTAGAATTCCAGGAGGTTCCAAGCCTCATCGAAAAGGCAGGATTATTGCAGTGGGTGACTGCTAGGCCAACGAACATTCTCCTCCACGAAGTTGCAGAATTCTTCCTAGAACTGCAAAACAAGAATGACCGCCTCTATTCTTCGGTATCTCTGCAAGTCAGAGAAAAGACAGGAAAGATGGCGCCCTGGGATCTCAACATCAATCTCAACCGGATGTTGAGCAAGAAACTGGAATTGAAGTGCCATGGAGACCTATCTCGAGAAAGCTACACCAAGGAGGAAGTCCGCAGAACTGGACAAGATGTTGTTTAAACCGAAACTGTATAGGGCGAGCATGTCCAATCTTCTGCTCAAGCCCAAGTATCGACTACTTCTGGACATCACTCAGAAGTGTGTTCTCGGTATTGCTGGATCTCAATGAGAGATCAGCATGCCGAAATTGAAGCCGATGATAGCCATCCTCAGGAATGATCCTGTGGACTGATTCTCCTACTTCATGGGAAAGTTGGAGAAGGAATCGAAGAATATCATCTTTAACTATGACACATACCTCCGATACAGCTGCAAGGAGACCATTTATTTGTGCTCCAAAGTTGCCTACATCATAGAGCAACTGACTGCTGGACACCGCATCTTGTGGCGTGAATCGGAGGAGTTTTCCGTCTCCAGGGTACTATTTGAGAAGCCAAGTCAGATCTTTGACTTGTTGAAGAAGTTAGCCCCTGAAGGAAAGAAGAAGATGCAAGAGGCAAAGCAGCAGCAGGCCACCCCAGCTCTAGCAGGAAAGATGAAATAGCCCGAGGGAGCTCAACCAGTTGAAACCCCCCTGCTCGTAAGAAGCTCAAATTCAAAGCAGCTGCCCCTCCAGCTGAGGAGCCATCTGAAAAGCCAGCTGGATCTGAGTCCACTCCCACAGCCTTTCCAGTTCGTCAGATGAGAACTGAGGGGAGATCAGTTGCTGAGGGAATAGCTCAAGAGACATCCTCCAGCTCACAAGAAAGAAGGGAGTTCGGGATTGTGTCACGAGGAGCTGAAGAGCCACAAGTGGTGGTTTCTTACGGTGGAGCTGAAGCCAAAGCCCCAACCTCTCCTACCCCCACCGAGGTTATCGTACAGGTAATTGTCGATATACCTGATCCCTCACCTCCTCCCTCCCCATCCGAACGCTCCCGACCACCATCTCCACCAGTTTTATCTTTCAGTCGGCGAGCCTCTCCCAACCCTGACCCAGAGGATGCTATACCGCTTCGCCAAATCCTTCAAGCATCCTCCTAACCTGCTCCAGCTGATCAACCCAATCTTGATCCCACATCAGCTGGAACCTCTCAACAACACTCTCTTCTCCCTCCTCTTCATCCTCAGGTACCATATCAAGATCACACTATCCTTCTCTTCCTCTTCATTCTCCTCAAACTCAACAGCAACACCAACCCTCTTCTTCCAAGCCCTCATCCACACCCAGCTCACCCAAACAGCCCCATCCAGCTGACATTCCTTCGCAGCTGGATGATGAAACCCAATGTTCTTTATTGGAAGAACTCGTTCATAGTTGGAACCTCAAACCCAAACCTCTCTTTACCCAGAAAAGGTTAGGTTAAGGTTACGCTAGCTCGAAGCGCGTAACTCGAGTGTGTAAGATTTTTCAGTACCTAGAAACTGAAAGGATTCAGGCTTCTACAGTTCCCGTAAACTGTTAGAACACAGCTCTGGTTTGAGCTACGAAGTTGCTTGGTACTCGCTAAACCAAGTGGATATCTTTTAGTGGATTTACTAGTTAACTCTGGTCGTGAACGTAGGATTAGGTTCTCCAAACCACGTTAAAACCTTGTGTTCTTTATTGTCTTTATTTATCTTCTGCATATTTTCATAAAGAACTAACCGCATCAAGCACGACATTATTTTTCAAGTTATTTCCCTGGCTGAGTGACCCAGCCAGCTGTATTTTTCAAGTCGTACAACTTGACTAAACCGCAAACTGAATCACTACGTTTTTCTAATCTTTTGTAAAGGAATGAGCTATGTTTTCAAACCAGCACTTTCTGCACTGCTAGCTAAGTTATTAGTCCAGCTGACCATCTTTCTTTAGAAGTCAGCAGGATTCATAACTAAGCTCACACTCAACTCAGTTTTAACTTGCCAAAAGTTTTCAAAAGTTTTATCTTCGGTGTATTCACCCCCGCCCTCTACACCAAAGACCTCGTTTCGGGACCATCAGTTAGGAAGGTATAGATACATATTTTTCGAATGAAATGAAGCAAAAAAGATAAAAATTGCAATTAAATATGGATAAAATTATCATTCCATATAACTAATCCCTAAAAAATCGATCCCAATCTTTTTTTTGAAATATTAAGCTCGAAATATTAAGTCATTGCACATGATGAAGTCCTATTTAAATCCTCTATGGTCCTTGACACTATAGTCCAATTTGTCGACATTAATTCGGATTATGTTGATTTGAACATAGTCTAGTTTACTTGTTAATAAAAGAAATTGAATTACGATTAATTTCCACTATAGTAGTCCAACTTGTAGAAATTAATTCGGATTATGTTGATTTGAACATTGTCTAGTGTAATTGCTAATAAAAAAATCGAATTACTATTAATTTCCACTATAGTAGTCCAATTTTTAGGGAAATTAATTCGGATTATGTTGATTTGAACATTGTCTAGTGTAATTGTTAATAAAAATAATCGAATTATGATTAATTTCCACTATAGTAGTCCAATTTTTAGGAAAATTAATTCAGATTATGTTGATTTGAACATTGTCTAGTGTAATTGTTAATAAAAATGATCGAATTACGATTAATTTCCACTATAGTAGTCCAATTTTTAGGGAAATTAATTCGGATTATGTTGATTTGAACATTGTTTGGTGTAATTGTTAATAAAAATGATCAAATTACGATTAATTTTCACTATAGTAGTCCAATTTTTAAGGAAATTAATTCGGATTATGTTGATTTGAACATAGTTAGTATAATTGTTAATAAAAATGATCGAATTACGATTAATTTCCACTGTAGTAGTCCAAATTTTAGGAAAATTAATTCGGATTATGTTGATTTGAACATAGTCTAGTGTAATTGTTAATAAAAAAACCGAATTACGATTAATTTCCACTATAGTAGTCCAATTTTTAGAGACATTAATTTGGATCACACTAATATAGTTATAATTGTACGCCAGGAATATTTACTACACTAGAAAACACCCAAAACGCCCAATTTTTTTTTTACTTCTAGCGCCTAGTGGGAGTCGAACTTGAGACGTATATGCTGTATAGAGATTAGTGTGTCACTGAGGTAAGTGGCGGCCCGCGAAATATTTTGCAAAACAAATAAATTTACATGCTTTCATTATGACACACAATTAAAAAAAATTATACAAATTGTGCCTACTAAGAATCGAACTAGAGACGTATATGTTGTAATTAGAGTATTATGCCACTGAGCTAAGTGGCTGTAATACCCCTCTTTTTCATAACTAATCTTAGTAAATAATTAAGATAATTATTTAGAATAATTAAAATGCGAGAACTTAGAAAGAAAATAAGTTCCGACAATTAAAAGTTTTCGGCAGCCCTAATTCGCCGAATTTTAATATTTTAAGATTTATTTTCGTTTCGGTTAATCCGAAATGAGATAATAAAGGTGTTTACGATTATGTGCTATTATGTTTGAATTATTTGAGAAATATGCGCCATTTTGAATTATTAGATTTGTTCCGGAAATTATAAAATTCTCCGGCAATGTTATCTAATTTTCGAATTTTATTTCTGCAAATTTTTAGAGAAAGCTTATATTAGGGTTTGAGAAACCCTAATAAATTTTAATAAATCGAGAGCTTCTTAATTAAAGCCTCAATGATTATTTATTTGATGATTGATTAATTAATTAGAGAATTAATTGATCAATTAAGATGAGATTTATGTGCTTAATGTTTAATTAATTAATTAGATGTTTAATTAATTAATTAAGCTAAGATATTAAGCATAATTTTTCCTAGGAAATAAAGCTTGTATTATAAGTTCAATTATTACTTCCTAATTAAACCTTGATTATCAATATTTAATGATTAGTTTAATTACTAATCCAAGGTTAATAATTAAATTAGCACATGTGTTAGATTACTAACACTAATGTAAATTATCTTATTATTTAAGCTTATGCCACCTCACTATATTTCCCAACACAATCATGAAATGTGCTGGACATGTGGCATACAACATTAATTAAATTCAATGTATTAGTGTATGAGAGAGTAGTATTAATTCATGGATCTTCTTCACTCTCTCAACACACACAACTCAAGCATACACACACA